>VWZY01009531.1:172972-405707 GCA_013399075.1 Chloroceryle aenea
TTGGAAACGCACATTCGTGACCGAACAGCCCTGACGTACCTTGCAGGATCCTTCCCTGCTCGGGAGGCTGGGACAGGAGGTGTACTGAGAGCATCCATCTGCCCAGGTCCCGCAGCTCCTGCCGGCGTTTGTTCTCTGCAGCTGCAAGAAAGTTTTGTACGCAAAGGGAAGTGCGAGCTTGCTTTTTGCTGGGTCAGGGTAATTCCAAGCTCAGTGAAATGTCTCTGCTGCAGACTTCGAGTAAATCTCCCAAAGATGCTACGACAAACGCAGTAAAGAGAAGGTTTAAGTCTGTAGGCATGTTTGTGCACACCTGCACATGTTGCTACCTGCCTGAACTGCCTGTGAAGTCTCAGTGTTCCCCTCTTAGATATCTCCTCCTGGCTGTTTTCCTCTGTGTTGGGAAGTCAAACTTTCCCAGTGCCCCATCTTCTGTGGGCCATGCTTTGCACCACATGAGGATAGGCATTGCATTGCTCTGCCTGGGACATTGAGCCTATGGGCAGGGTGAGAAACCTCATCACCCTGTTGGTCATTCTTGAACAAGAGGTAATGGCACACCTAAGAGGACACAGATCAAGGAAAAACAGCAAGAGGAGGCTTGAGAGCATCCATCATGGCCCAGAGGGGTGAGGAAATTCTATGAAGAGAAGCTTTGAACTGAGGGAGAGACATCACTGCACAGCAGTGTGGGAAAGCCAGAGTCCTACAAGGCCAATCCCTCCCTACTTCAGTATTGGGCAAGGTGCACTGATCTTGGGATATGCTAAGCATCCACAAGCCCCCTGATCAAAAGAGCAGTGACAGTACTTGAGATTTTGTTAAACCAGTCCCAGATCCACTCTTTAGTTAGGCTCTCTCAAAGTGTGAGTCACGGAGAGAATTGCCTTGGATTAATCAAAGTGTGGTAGTCAAGGTTTGCCTACATGCACCAAACTCATAAGAAGATAGAATGTCAATAACCCTTCCTGTTTTGTTTTGTTTTTTTTTTTCCAAAGGGTTTGGGTTAGGGTTTGGTCTGTTTCCATGTTTTCATTTTGTGGTGCCTCCTTGTGCTCAGTGGAGCTTGTTAATTGGTTGGAGCCTCTAGGCTTTACTGCAGTAAAAATAGTAATAAAGATCTATCTGCATTCTTCTGCTGTCTTTGATGGGCAAAGATTTTACCATCATGGTTTCTAATACAGTGTGCTATTGTTTCCACTTCTCCTTGACATTCCGTCTTAACTCAGTTGTGCTTAAGTTGCCCTCAAGCCTCCGTAGCTCAACATTCATCCCAAACTGGGCTACATATCTGAGATGGATTTAAATTTAAAACACAAGAGGAAAAAATAAATATAAAACACAAGAGGAAAAGCTAGTCTGTTCAGTTTTAGAACAGCTTTCCTCTTGTGGAAAGGCTCTTCTGATAAAATTATAGAGCCTCCAAGGGTAATGTTCTAGCCCAAGCCACTGCCTTTAGCCATGTCGTGTAATGCAAACAAGTACCATGTGAATGAACAATTAATTCTGGCCACCCTGCTAATGTCACTGTTTACCCCCATTATAAAATGTTTGTATTCTGTGCACAGCTTTTGTTGTTGCCCTTCTCCATTAATTCTGGGTTATTACTCATCAGTAATCATCATTCATTGCATCCCTCTTTGTCTTGGCAAGAAGATGCTTTTCTCCTTCTTTGTTCGTTTTCTTCTGTTGTGCTGACTTGTTTCTTTTCAGTTATATAGTACTGCTGCCAGTGGTCAAGAAAACATTCACCCATGGCATGCCAGGTGTAGCCGTGGTGGCTTTAGTTGACTTCCCACCAGGATCATCCAGCCCTCCTTGGCATGTTCAGTAAGCGTTCCCTATGCTTCTTTCTGGGGCTTCAGTATTGGGTTAGGAATAGCTGCAGCAAGAAAGTAAAGCCAGCTTTCTACCAGTGCTCCATGTCATGGACCTGGTGCTGTGCATCACTGCTGGTGGGACATGCAGAAAGCATGTCCCCACCCAGGCACTGGAACTGCTGCACTCCTTAGGCTGTTCATGCTGGTCCCCAGGATGTGTGTAAGAGCAAGAGGTGCTCAGGTTATTAAAAATTGTTCTTCCTTTCTGCCCAACCAGGCTGCATGTAGCCCATGTCATGTCTGGGCACCCATGGGGAAAGGCTTGATGAAAGCAGGAACCAAATTCCAACTTCATCACCAGTAAGTGCTGGAGTCTTGGAGTGTCAGTCAGAAACGTTTTGTGAATCATATGCATTAACACATGAACAGTCATTTCTCACTGCTGTGCTGTCACCCTGAAGCTTGCATTTCATTGTTTACTTTTCCCTCTCTTAACTGTATCTGAAAAGATGCTTATGGGAAGAGATTCTATTTACGGAAGATTTTGGCTTCTGTGAAGAGGCAGGCGTAAAATTAATTTCATTCTGCTGTCATAAGACTGTTAATAATTCTAATATCCAGATTTTGATGTACTAAAATACCCAAATATAGAAATTGCAATGAAAATGAAGCCTATTACTGGTTTATTGCATCACAAACTGTCCATGTATAGCATTAATATCATCAATGATTTATAAATAGAGAAGACAGACACATAGAAACAAACCTAATTACCAGAAAGGAAAAGTCCTCATCCTACAGTCAGATCTGTCCTGGTCACAGATAATGTTTGGGTTTTGGATCTTTTAGATGTATTTGAACAAAGTGCTCAGTGCACAATACAAACTTCACCTCTGCCCTTGACTCTGGTGGCAGGTTGTATGTAATGCCATCTGTAACCTCTGCACTGTGATGAGATTCATCCTCATATTTTAAATAATGAAATTCTGAGTCCTTCTGTTAGCAAAGATAACCTTCACTATGTAAATCAACGCAGTGGTATTTTGTCGAGTTTGCCAACAGACAAATAACACTAATGTATCTGTGAAGTTTCTCAATGTTAACTTTGAAATATAGCTGAGGCCATTTAAATGCCAACACTTTTAAGTCACTAGTCAAAATAAAAACACCCAGCTCAAGTTACTGAAATTTAATTATAAGGAACAGCTGGGCCTCATTTTGATTTTGACTCTTAAGGACCCAGAAAAAGAAACAAGCACATGGGTTTACTAGGCACACACCATTCTCGACCCAAAGGAATAAAGCCAGATCAAGTCATCTTATTCCTCATGACATTCTTCAGGCACAGTTGCGGAAAAATGCACACAGATAGTCTGTGAAGAGTGTTATGTTACTCTGTAAGCAGGCAACTGAAATCAAGCAAAAAGAAACTCCAGTCCTCCCTTACCTAGTCTCTTATCGTTTCAAATCCAGACAGTGCACCCATCCCAGCTCATTTCAGTTCATGGAGGCAGACATTGAGGTTGGTTACTGTTCCTTATTCAGCTACAGGGGGTTTGCTCTTTAGTGATGTTCCTGGAGATGCTCCACAGGCAACTTGTTCAATCCTGCCCCTTTTCCCCTCCTTCCATGCAGCCCATTATTCTCCTACTTTGTTACAAAGCAGAAGAAACAACTGCTTGTGTGAAACTTCCTAGTTATTGGGGTTTCCAACTGAGGCTGCTGGAGCCTCTAATTCACACTAAAATCAGTACAAATGCTTATTTTGATGCCAGAGCGTATGGGTATATAAT
The DNA here is from genome assembly GCA_013399075.1 of Chloroceryle aenea. Classification (NCBI taxonomy): domain Eukaryota; kingdom Metazoa; phylum Chordata; class Aves; order Coraciiformes; family Cerylidae; genus Chloroceryle; species Chloroceryle aenea. The sequence goes on from VWZY01009531.1 coordinate 176,586, forward strand.
AATTTTTACAGTTAAGGTTGTCTCCAGTTGTACACCTGGAGGGGCTTTAACTCACTGTGATTTGTCTGTGACAAAATACATGGAGATCCACTGGGGAATAAAACATAGGAAAGAGCCATGACAGCACAACATAAAGGTACAGCTGTCTACCAGGACTGAAAGTCAATGGCGTAACCTTTAACTCCTGCCTGTCACATAAGGAAAAATAAAAAAAAGAAAAGAGAAGAGCACCTGTTCAGCATGAAGGAAAAGGACCATATGTTTAAACTCTGTAGGGATTCACACGAAAGAGGTCTCATGTTCTGTGCTCAGACCTGACAGAAGATAAATCCTCCACTTTAAGATATGGACCCATATCAGATTTAAAGCTTTGGCCCACTTCAGCATATTCAAATCTTTCATTCTGCTTTAGAGGATGAAATCTGTAAGGGTTTTATTTCAGGATCCAGAGTTGATTTCAAATGGGTCCCAAATACCAAGTTTTCAGAAATGAAACACTGAATTTTATGTTGGGGAAAAAAAAAAAATCTGCACACAAGCTACTAATGCAGAAAGCTTGATGGAAACTTGTGCAATGCAGTCAATCACAGAAAGAAGTAAAATTGCTGAAAATTAAGAGTCAAATCTTTTCCTTGTGAAATCAGCATGTCAACATTGATTTAAGGGGAGCTACAAAGATTTCTTCCCACTAAAGAGCTCATTCTTCAACATGGCTAATTAATATTTATCTAGGAAGGAAGGTAACATATGCTAAGCCCACTGCCACTATTTATAAGCATGCTCTAGTCTTCTTTGTTCCCGGAGGTAATCAGAAGCTAGGAGCTTTTGCTGGCAGGCAAATTTGGGCTGCTAATTTAATAAAACGCATTATCAATTAATTTGAGTCCTTTTAGGATGTCAGTGTTTACTAGTTGATAGTTTCTTCTGCAGTGTAAGACTTAATTGCAAAATTTAGTTGTCTAGTTCTGCTTAGCAAGAGGCGTAGAGAGGCACAATATGTTGAAATTCAAGAAAGGAATAAATGTTGAAGGTCACAAAGGTCTTGTAGGCCTACTTCCATCAGCAGCGTAGAGCAGAAAGACTAAAGCAGTATAGTAAACATAATATAGAGAATGGCTTTGGCATCCTCCAAGTGCCAGAGCTTTGCAAGGTCAGGAGGCCCTTTGTGGGATTTGGGATACATGCAGTTATTCTCAGCAGCATGTCATGATACAGGTCCAGCCAGCCACTAAGCACCACACAGCTGCTTGCACTCTCCTCCCACCCTCCGCCAGGATGAGAGGGAGAATCAAGAGAAAAAGGTAAACTCTGTGTGTTGAGATAGGGGGATTTTAATAGAAAACACAAAGAGAGAAGAAACAACAGTAATAACAATAATACTAATGAAATAATATATAAAGTGAGTGATGTACTACTAGGGACATGGCCAGCCATGCCTGAGCTGCACACACTACTTCCAGCCAGCTTCCTCATTATATACTGAGCATTATGTCAATATTGTCTAGAATAACCCATTGTCTGGTTCAGTTCATCAGCTCTCATGGCTGTGCACCCTCCCAGGTTCTTATTAAAATTAACCCTATCCTAGCTGAACTCAAGACACAGAACTTTGCAAGATAGTTTCTGTAAACCAATTAAATCCAACATAATCTGGTCTTGGAGTGAGGCTGTTATGAAACTGTTGGTCTAGATGCTGCAAAGTGAGAAAAGAATAATAGAGCCAGCCGAGGCTGTCAGGATCGCCACTGCTCTATGTCCAGCTCTTTCTTTGAGGCAGAAAACAAAGACTCTGAGAAGCAAAAGGCTCAGAAGAGGCAGGTCACTTTCAGCTTCTGCCAAATATGAGCTAGTGATATGTCTTACAGGCTGCAAGCAGAACTGTAAGTCATCTGACTTTGAAAAAAGTAACCAAGTAAAACTACAGAGCCAGATCAGCAGCCTCGATCAGCATTGACCCAGTGATGTAAGGAGGCTGTAGCCAATGCCATCAAAGGATGTGGCCTGTTACCATTTTCCAATCTTTTCATTATCCAAAGATTGTGTAACTGACAGGTCTCACAGAAGTGTGTAAAACTGTATTTCTGCTTGCCTAGTGTATACGTGTGTTAACTGGGAAAGGGAATACTTTAAAACACAGATGTGATATTTATTTAGACAGGTACATTTATTTTTCATTACAGGATGAAGTCAGTCTTAAGGGATTCAGGTCTCAGAACATGCCTTGAGAGAGGTTTTGAGCTGATCTTAAAAATACCTTGCTTCTGGGTGTAGCCTTTAAATGTTAATGGATTTAAAAAAAATAATTAGCTGTGGTCTTCTCATTTGCAAGATCATGCCTGTTTTTGTGGAAACAGAATCAGGTAATTTTATTTTGTATGTTCTACATGTCAGTTGTGAATTTCATGGGTTTTTCTTTTTCTTTTTTTTTTTTTTAATTTATTATACCACTTTTCCAAACCTTACTCCCCTCATAATCCCATCACCTGACTTCAGGAGGTCTGCAAAGGCAGATTTGGTTTACAGTTCATATCTTTAAGAGCAAACGAAGGCTTCCAAACCCAAGCTGTCTTCTTCTTACAAATTACAAATAAAATATGCATCTATTATTAAAAACAAAACAACCCCCTCCCAAAAACAACCAAAAACCAACTCAAAACCAAAAAAAAACCAAACAAAACATGAAAGCAACAAGAATCAAACACAATGATGTGCAACTCTCTCTGGGTTTCTATTGGCATTCTCATCACCCCCAAACACATTCTTTGGTCTCATCCCAGATCTGTCTCCTCATCCACTTAGTTCAGGAGTTTTCATCCTAGGCATGAACTTTCTCCCCCACTTCCAAGTTATCTTCTCCATGTCTTGCTCCTGCAGCTGGGCACAGATCTGCATGGGAACCTGACCTTCTATTTTCCCACTGTGCTCACACTCCTGTCACTGGGAAGGAGGAGGGAGAACGTCCTTGCATATCCCTCCAAGACTCACAGCCTCTCTCATGTTTAAAACAGAGCACTAAATTGCTGGGGATTTCTATACTCCAAAACCCCAAGCCTGATATAAGATGCTGGAAAAACCTCAGGTGAAACTACCTCTCTGCCCAAGATGCCTGTGCTTAAGAATGTTGCTAAGGAGGTTTAATAGCTAAAACTACTGCCTGGTTTCTGTCATGTTCAGTTACATTTTTCTAGTCTTGGAAGCTGCATTATACCTTCCTAAATGCTACCACACATTTCCATAGCCTACTTTTGTGGCCATGACACCCTTCCCTCTTCATCCCTCCTTTATGCATCCCTTCCCTTATCTCTTTCCTCCACTAATGCCTCACTAACCAGCAAAGTTTCTTTACATGACTTTTAAATCCTTTGGTAGTTTATACACTCCTCATCACATATTCAGGTCAATTACTGCCTCCCACTAGCTGGCCCCTCCCAGAGTCTTATTTGATTTCAGACATCTTGCCTACCCAGGCTCAAGAGAAGCTTCCTGTAATAGACGCAGATATCCTTATTATCTTACCTAAAAATCCTCCTTTGCTCTGATGCCTACAAACACACTTGACAAGAGTCAGGCTGCTGATGAAGCTGCAACTGCTGCTCCCTATTACTCTTCCTGGTAGTATTTTGTTTTCTGATGTTCTTCCACCTGTGTACCTCTGCTAGCACTAATTCTTTAGAACAGAAACTATGCATTTGCTCTAAGTCCTTTCAGAGCCTTATAAATAGCTTTGAGGGTCCTGATCCTGGGCTTTGAGCGGCTTGCTATAAATTGCTTTTATATCAATAGCAACAATTAACAACATCTCATGTGTTTTCATCTGTACAGTTCAGAAATCATTTTGTTATTGATCCGAGAACAATCCTTAGCAACATGACTGATCCACATAAACTGACCTGATCAGTGCAGAAGGGAATTCAAACTAAGATCACCCAGAATCCACAAAATGTAAAAATTCCTCATTTTCTGTTAGAGAAAAGTTGGAATGTTTTGTTATTTTTAAAAGATAAGAACAGTCCCTTATTTTCCCTGCGCAGCTAGCCAGAAAGAAAAGAAAGTAAAAGAGCAGATTATTAAAATGTAGCGTGTACCTGGCTGTTTGCTTCTGTTGCAGCTCAGAATTATGAGCCATTGAAATAAAGAAAACCAAAATCAAACCAAACCAAACACCAAAAACAACAACAACAACAACAAAACACACACACAAAACAAAAACAAACAAACAAACAAACAAAAACCACAAAACACCCAAAACCCACACAAACTAAAAAAACAACCCACATCCAAAACCAAAGCAAAACAAAAAAAAAACCCCAAACACACAAACAAACAAACCAAAAAACCAAACCTACTAGAAAAGAGAGACTGAGGGTTTGGGAAGCAGAACGCACGATTACCCTTTCCCTTCTGCACCTGCTCCTTTTCTGTCTCAAGAGAGCAAATACTCCTAAGTCTCCGTAGATGAGAATTTCTCACTTGATGTTTGATTATAAAAACTGGGGGTTTCATGTTAAGTGAACCTGCCTAACCTCTGCCTAAAGTGTATACACTTAAATTAAAATTTTAGGCACCTGGTCACGGCAGATAGGCTCTCTATTCTCAGCGCTTTCCAGACCTCTTCCTCTCTCCTTCAGCTGTAGTGCAAATATTGGTATTTATTCTAGAAAAACTCTTTCATTAGGGATATGTTTCTTGCCTCACTGATGCAGACTTTTTTATTGGCTTAGGACACTGTATGTAACATTAGATGTTAATTTACCCTTATCTTTCACTGTGCTGGCCTATCAATGGCCTTTGGACCAGTGGGGACCATTCACTATGGATCTGGTATGATCTTAGCGGTGCTCTCATTCCTACATCAGTGACATGTTGTAAATTCCCTGCAAAAAGTTTTATTTCATATTCTCAGAGAGACCTGAAAGATTTCAGTAGTTCTCTTTTCAAAAAACAGTGCTTTGGTAGCATTGTTCAGTCTTTGCCATTTTGATTGCCTTTAAGTACACAGTCCTCTGAGGAGCACTAAAACATGGGTCAGTCAGATGTTGACAGCCTAGTATTAGCTGTCTGAAACAGTATGAGGAGAAGTATTCCTGGGAGCTGATGGTTATGTACACTCCCTTTTTGGGATTTGTTACATGACAGTTATTAGAGGATGTTTAGATATCCTCCTTTTCTTCATGGAAGGAGTCCTTTAAGCTTGTTTTAGAGATTTTAAGCATGCTTTAAAATCATTGGCTGTCTTCTCAGTACTTCACTCCTTTTTCTGGACTCCATTCTGCATTATTTAAAAGGGTTGGACTTGATGCTTTTCATAGAATCATTTAATCTTGAAAAGACCCTTAAGATCATTGAGTCTGACCATTAATTGTTTTCAACCCTTCTGACTTTCACAGATATATCAGCAGTTTCTATTGAATTGCCTATCAGATTTATCAAAGACCGGAGAAATGAAGAAATGAATTGCTTGGATGCCTAATCATAAGCATGTTTAATGTGACCTTTAAAAGGGAGGACTGGATTAAATGGTTCTAGTACTCTTTTGGTCAAGTTTCTAGATTTTCGATGTATTGGAAGCTAAAGGACACAATTCTACTCTCTGTAATTTAAAGAACACTTGATGAGCACAGACAGATAAAGAAAAGATAACAGGGGAATTTGAGGATGTTTATTCAACAGTTTTATATAATTTAAGTCTTTGCATGTTGACAATAGTAAATTATGCAAGCAGTAGCTTCACTAAATTACACAATATTCAGATGGAGGTGATTTGCAAATGCATGTATCTCTGTAGGAAAAGTTTGTGTGGGTAACTCAGAAAGCCAGGAATGTGAAAGTATAGAAAATGAACAACAAATTATCCCAGGGACCAAAAAACAATTTTGACAAAATAAGGACCAAAATCCACTATCATTTAAGTAATAAAAAATACACATTTGCGGTTAAATTCCACCTACACCACTTACATACTGGTTAGCATTTTCTGAGTATTTGAAGCTTGTTAAAGAATTTGAGTATCCCACCTATTGCAAGCAGAAAAAAAAAATGAGATAATGGCAATATCTTGACAGACAATGTTTTTAGGCTGGAGCCAAACTGAACTTGGAATGATGTGGGATGATATTGCTAGGACTGATATAACCAATGTGGGAAAAAAAAAAAAGACTTATCCTGGAGGTCATACATAACTGGTATAGTGGAAATTATACTTGAAGAGGTCTGGATAATGACAGAGTCCTTGACCAACACATCTAACATTTAACCATAACCATAATTCATACACAGGAGAAAAAGAAATGGTTAGGTACTTGTGTGATACCATCCTTCTCTATTTATCCTTGATCAACGATGAGAGAGTAGAAGGGCTGTTAGGGCCTTCAGTCTTTTCACTTTGATAATTCTAGGGTCATTGTAGTTAAATGATGCCATAACTGTATAGCAGAAATCAAAAGCTTAAGTGAACATCACTCTTCAAGGAGGGAATCCTCTTGATTATAAAATATTCAGAGATTGATGCAGGCAACATTAATAAAGTAAGCATTAAATGTGATTTGTTGAGAAGTAAACAATCATAGCAGCAAAGTCCTGGGAAAAGCAATGTAATGCTTACATAGCAGAATGATAGAACAGAAAAACGGACTGAGTGTATCTGTAACTTGTTCTAAGAATAAGAGCTGTCTACATACAGAAACAACATAAAAGTTGGGAAATACAGCTACCCGTTTTAGACTTCTTGCAACCCATGGTCCAGTAACAGATTTTTAAAGACCCATGGAGTATTAGGAGTTTCTACATAACCACAGGTCACAAATTTTCACCAACCCTACCGACTCAAGAATTTGTGACTGAGTGAGAATCAGGCCATAAAGGAGGGACACAAGCTATATATTTTATCAGCCCAGCTGAGGTAGCTGAAAGAAAAGCAGACAAATCCTCAGGGTCACAAGAGAAAGGTCTTGAACAGGTCACACATTAGAATGCTGACCCATCCTAACTCATTCTCCCACATCCCTATTTAATCTACTCCACTGGTAAACTGCTTCCTCTGATAAAATATTTCCATCTTCTTTTTAACATAAACTTGTATGCCTTCAGTGTTCAGTAGTTGGTCCTTGCATGCTTTTGTCTGTTTAATTAAAGAGTACCTGATATCAAACATCTCCTGCCAATATAGTTCTCTATAGTTTGCAATTAAATAGCCTGCAATCAATCAAGATTCCTTCTTAACCTCTTTCCACATGTAAAACTGACTTGCTGTCTTCAACTCTCCATATCCCTGTTCCTACTTTTTGTGATACTTGACTTCTCAGTCTCAGTAGTTCTCTCTACACCATTCTCCTAACTTGTTTTCCTTACATTACTTGCAATTAGTGTAAGAAGACTGAAAGAGATACAGATATCAGATATATATGATATACATATATATAATGTTATTTTATATATATTGGTACACATATAATTATATATGTGGTATAATATGTATACATATGTATATATATTTGTAGGTGTGACATATATAAATATATGTGAAAGGCAGTCAGAAAAAGGAAGGGAAGAATCTTTTGTTCATCATCATGGTGGTTAGTATAAGAACTAAAGGGAAATTGCAGTCAGGCAGTGTTTTACAACACCTTCAGAAAACTTTAGTTTACCTTGAGAATTGTGAAACTCTTAAGCTGTCTTCTAGGCGAAACACAAACCAGAACTAGTATAAAATCAGAGCTGTGCATTTTCTTTTAAAAATATGCATATGTAACATAGCTGTTGACTAGTAAATTGCAGGTGTACTATACCATTTTATAAACTAATCAGTGGAAGCCAGGTAGAGGGTAATTTCAAAGAGAAGCTGCATCTACCTCTGCAGCGTTGGCAAGGCAGAGCCACAGGCTGACCTGCCCCAGTGCTGGCACAGGTCTGCTCTGCAGAGGAGGTCAGGCTGGATGACTTCCAGGAGATCATTCTCCAGCCAGCATTTCTATGTTTCTTTGCATTAATGCAGCAGGACTTCTGGACATAGTCACAAGGGATTAACAAATAGTAATGACTGATGTTTGGAAAGGTAGCTTTGGCTATCAAGGCAATTAAGATTTTGTCAGCCTTGATATAGACTCAACACTTTAAGTACTGTATATGGGTGGAAGTGGGGTTAAAATATCAGTGCGATTTGCCATACCACTTGGCAGCACCATGTGTTAACAAGATAGGGGTGACCTGATCCTGGCATTGTGCTCTTTGGCTTTTGGAATGAATTGCTGTAAAATCAGGGGAATTCGAGAAAATAGGGATTGGACTAATGAAGTAAGAGATAGGAGGGATTGCCAGGAATGTGTAAGAGCCCAGTGGACAACAGGAATCAGCAGCATTTCACCAGTCCGAGTGTGGTTAAAGGGGAGGATACAATGTGCTATTAAGTAAAATTGATAGACTAAAGCAAATCTGTTTAGATTATTGATTAAGGCCATGCTTTGCCGTATTGTGTATGAAGAAAAGTGTTACAATTCTCTTACTGTTTTTGTTGTTCTTATTAGTTATCCAGTACAAATTCATAAAGATCTCTTTTGTGCTAAGAAAATCCTGTGGATACTATGATCTTCGTAAGAATTTTCATTTAGCAGGAACACCCTGTGGCTCCTCTTCTAACTTTTTTTTTTTTTTCATGCTAATATAATATTCGTATGACAGGACAGCGCTTACTAATCTAAGGATTTAATAAGAGGTTCAATTGCAGAGTCATTTTTCTGAAAAGCAGAATGATATTTATTCAGTCCTCAAATAGCCACGAGGAATGTTAAATTAATAAGTTTGTAGCTTGAGATTAATACTGAAAGGACACCAGACCACTTGAGTAGAAGTGGGTTTGTAACAATCAGGGTGCTGAAGTAAGGAATAGGGAATTACTTTACTTGTTGCAGAGAAGTCAGAAAGTGGAGTCTTCAGTAAGCTTGGAAATTAGCCTGTAGTAACACACTTGACTTCATCTTCTCTCTGCTAACCACCTCTCTGATGGGTGACGTGACTGTATGGTGCAAAATGTGGTTTTATGGTGTGGGAGTCTGAGCAAAATCCCAAAGCTGTTCACCCTGTCTGGCCTATCATTAGTGAGAATAAAATACTCATAATCTCTCTCTGAGAAGAGAAATCTGGAGGTCAAAATTCAGCTACCAGTACCTGTGGAGAGCCTGGTCTCTGCTGATGAGGGCTGTTAAAAGCATTACAATGTGTGCCAGGGCAGGACAGAGGCTTTGGTGCTAGATGTGTCTTTCTGCTGAAGAAAAAACCAGCAAGGCTGCCTTAGCTTAGTTGCCTCTGCAACTAAATATTTGCAGCATACGTCCCTATAAAAATGTTGTGGGTTTTTTTTCATCAGAATGATATAAAGGATCCTAATGTAAATTAGATTCAAACCCATATTGCACAGCAATGCTAATTTGTTACAAAAAGAAGTGCTGCTATTCAACACTGTGTTAATGAAATGGTAAGATATATCTATCTTGAAAGCACTGTGGGAAAAGGATGCTGAAGCAATTGATTAAGAAACAAGAAAAATTCAAAGATGTATTTTTTATAAACCACTGTTAAGTATGAGCATGAGCTTTGGCTGCAGCTCAACAAAATTCAGAAGTAGTCCTCATTAAGAAAAGGATATACTCTTTATTTATTGTCACCTAAGTTGACACCAAAAGAGATATTTAATGAATCATAATTACATTTTCCTAGATCTAAACTAGAAAGGGAAACAAAGCTGCAGAATCTCACTAACATGGGCCATAGAAATCTCATATTTTAACCTGCAAATTCTTAAGATTTTGGTTTGTTTGCCAATTGTCATTCAGTTGTTCATTGCTTTTGCAATGCCAGTTGCAAAATTCAGCCTTACTTTTATTTAAGGCAATACTTTTATGAGCTGATGGCAATCATGGATGTTATATAGTCAGAACTATAGCTGTAAGACCAGTCAAATGTATGAAGTTATACTGCACAGCACTTGGGATTGATCTAGCTGATATTAACACAGTTACTTGTAAAACAGTGACTTGAAATAAAGGCATTTTTTAGTGTGTTTTATTTTGTTTATACCAGAAAGTTCTGTTACAAGGCTAGCTACCAATAAGGCAGTGGCAGCTTTGAGGATCTGGATATTTCTGTTCATTTGAAAGAGTCAGAAAATACTTCAAATCTTTGAGATAAGATTAAAAATCAGAATTCTTCCAATAAGGAAAATTGAGGGTATTAAGTCAGTATTTTTCTTAATCAAGTTTGTTTGTTTGTTTGTTTTAAGAAAAAAGAACTGGCACACAGCTCAGTTGTCTAGTGTTTTGTCAATATGTACTGCTGTGGGATCCTCGCCTCTCAGAACAGAAAACTGAGCAGCTTTCTTTCTATGTGATTAGGAACTTCTGCAGATCTGCACTCTCTCCTCCATCTCCTCCATTTAGCCATGTTCTGTTTTGCTGAAAACTCCTTCCTTCCCCAGTCATCACACCAACAGTTCCTTCTGATCTACAGTCTCCTTGTTTCACCTTTCAGATGTACCTTTCATTCTTTTCCCTAACTGGCTTTTTTTTTTTGCAGTTCCTCTGTTGCTTTTATGAAAGGTCTCCCTGGCATATGCCTACAATGTTCTTGAACTTTGCATCCTCTCCTGTCACCACATTGTTTCTCTCCCTGTTCTTCCATCCACACACTCAGAAATCAATCAACACTGATTACTCACTACATCTACAGGGGGTTCAGAGTTGCAGTTTTGAAGGAAAAATTGTGGAGGAATTCAGACTTCAAAGGGGGTCTCATTCTGTTGGATCAATTTGGAGTGAGAACATTGGAGCAACTTACTGTTCTCAGAAATGAATGCGCCCAGTAGTCAATACCTAAATAACTCAGACCTTGCAGAACACGTTTCATTTCAAACCAGCAAAATGCCTACTTAGTCTTCTCTGGAAAAACCCTAAATGGTATCAACAAAAGCAAAGGAGGGCTGTTATTTTAACTATTGTTATTGCTGGCAAATAAAGCACTAGAGATATCTAAAGGTTTGTGTTCACAATCTGGTATATTCAAATAATGCAAATGCTATCCCAGAAAATTATTTAAATGCCTAATCAGCCTATAGCCACAAAATAATGAGATGTTAAGCCAAGGAATCTATGGGGTCACATTGATTTATTTAACAGTTGATGCATTTCATGTGATCACAGCAAGCAAACAGAATTGATTTCGAGCTGCTATTTATGGAGAACAGCTTACCAGGAATTGTAACCATTCAGTCTCCTGGAAGGCTGTCTTACACCGTATTGGTAACACATACACACAATGCAGAGTGACAAACTTCTGTGTTTACACTTCTAATGACACCAACAGATCAGTACTGTTATGCTTGTCTGGTAAACTTCATGATCCTATTTCTTTGCTTACTGTCAGTGGACCATACAAGAGTTTTGTCTTGTGGAGAGACCAGCTTGATTCAGGAGAAATCAAAATGCAGGGGGTGAGGGAACTGAGGAAAGCAAAGTTTGAGATGAGTGAAAATTAAAGTCTGGAGGAGGTGAAAGCAGAACACTGGAACATGGTGTTTTCAGGACATACTTAATGATTAGGAACTTGCACATCATTAATAGAAGACATTAAAACAGCAAAGCAAAATTTTAGAACTTGGCTCTCTTAGGTAATTTTGGAGGTTTCTTGAAAGTTTTGTAAATTGGCTTACTATTAAAACGAATCTGAGAAAAATTATTTCACAAACATAAAAGGTGTGCTTGGTATGTTGTATTATGTTGACTTTGAAACCCAGCCATAAGTGACATATTATAATGGGATGTGCTGCTTGTGTAGCTTGGGAAAAGGATAAAGTAGACTTGTTCTTTTAAGTTGCGTGCTACACCAGAAAATGTTATAACACCCAGTATAAGCATTTAAAAAACACATTCTTTGAATTGCAGTTTGCGAAAACAACAGTTGGTGGCACTTTGAAACAATTTTTATTTCAAAATCTGCATTTGCTGATTGTAGGTGTGTAAAGGATTATATTAAAATAGTAAATCACTAGTCTACAGTAATTCAAATTACGGTAACAATACAGAATTTATCAAGTGTCTTCTGCATGGTGCACAGACAGGTTGCTTAAATGAAATCTGAAGATCTGCATTTGTAAAAACAAAGGAGGGTGTTCAGGAGGTTTCATTAAAAAATTTAAAAATGTCAGAGAGAAATTACGAGAAGAGATAGTGATGACAAAGGCAGCAGAGGAAGTCATTGCAAACTGCATATTTTACTCCAGTCTGCAGAGGCACTGAGGTCTTGCCATGGTGTGGCACGTTTTTGTGGACTGTTTGCCTTCACTGCATTTACATTTTGAAGGTTTGTTTTTTTCTGTCATGGCACCGATGTGCATGGTATGTAATACACATGTAAATTTCTTTTTAACAAGCACCCACTAGGTAAACAGACATTTCCCTGGATTTTAATCCCCAAGACCTGTGAGAGAGAAGAACAGAGAGAGATTGCCATGGCCATTCCAGAAGAATCAGGCATTTATCCATGGTGTTTCTATCAATCACATGTGAACACACCACTTACACAGGAACTGCAGCACGTCTGCTATCACAAAGGGAAACCTGGGCATTACTAGGCAAACCTGATGGTTTGGAAGATACTGTCTATGTTATCACATATGTTGTCTGAATATGTGGCATTTAAAGTAATTGACAAGCAAACCCCCTTTCATGAGCGATTACCTATGTGCCTTTCTTCCACAGGTTAAGTTTCTTTGGGGCCATTTCAATTCCAGAAGGGACACATCACCCCTTGGTCACAAAGAAAGCCCTGAATACCAGGATGACTTTGCTGCATTAGCTGCAGCCATTTGTTCAAAGAACTGGAAGACCAGACTACAGCTGTTGCTTGGCTATCTCTACAGCTTGGCCGAAGGAACTTTAGTGCCTTCTGTTCCATCTCTAATTCTTTAAACTGGACATGAGAAACCTTTGTCTACAGAGGATAATATATCTGAAACCACTGCTGGTCTCTGCTCCTACACATCATCCTGCATGCAGATCAGTTGCAAACTATTCCTGTTTTCTGTCTTGGCCCTGAACTATGTTGGTCTTAACAGTATGATCCATAAGTAATTCTTACTTAGCTTTCTAAATAAATGAAATGTTTCACTTGGCTTCAGACAGACATTGCTTGATGCATTTATAAATGTGGTCTTGCCTGGGAATATTTTGCTGCTTTCCCATATGATTCCACAAAGCTGTTTGCACTGAGAGGAGAGCTTGATCTATCCGGTATGACAAGGCAAACCTCCTTGTGAACAATAATGCTATCTAGTCTTCTAGGTTTTCCATAATGTGCTGCTAGTATTGGTGTAACTGTGAGCTAAATAGTGATTGGAATCATGTTGGCTTTCACATACTTCCATGTACCTCAGCTTTTGTAATGTTTGTGCTTCAGCAACATCATGTGATCCTTAGGCAACCCAGCAATGTCTACAAGTTTTGTGCTTTAGTAGCTTTCTGAATACTTGATACCCTTACACACCTCTCTCTGCAGCAGAATACTTCTTTCAGTCTGAGAGCGTAGCTTCTGCTTCTCTTTGAGATGATGTTTTGGGGATTTTCAAGACAGCTTTCTCCTGTGCTTAATTCAGCAATTTGTACCTACAACTGCAAGAGATGTTTTGCTGATGCTAATATTTTTCCTTGTATAGCTAATCTTGTGCTTGAAGAGGGCTCAGGAATCCTTTGTTTAGGCATTTTGTATACCTGCCTGGATGCTAAATTAATGTTCAGACACTGGTGCTTTCAGTTCAGGTGTGGACGCAGAAATACCTATTTCTTATCTGTCTTTTACCTTGTCTCATGTAGTCTTATGACCCACCTTTATACTGGCCGCCATCCAAGGTAGTAATTTCTGGCTCCACATGTACTATTCCTTATTACATTTTGGACCTGCAGGCTTGATTGTCTTTATCATGCTAGATAGAATTCTTTTTATCCCATTGTCTCTCTGAGCAGCTGTATCAGTTGTGGCTGGCAACACGTCTAGAAGCTCAGGGTTGCAACCTGGGATTTTCCCAAATCTGATCTGTTTTTTTGTGGCTTGTTTGTTTGTTTCTGTGTTTTGGTTATTGTTTGTTTGTGATTGTGTTTGTTTATTATATTTTTGGTTTGTTTGATTTTGGTTTGTTTTCAGAGCATCATCACTCTGGTCTCACAGTCCTGCCTGTAACTGTCATAGACTGGTTGCTTTGAATAATTTAGACTGTTACTAATACCAGCTCTGAAGTTCCTGTTCTGAGCAGGTGTAAATAAGTATACCCTTCAGGGCTTTTGCAACTCTGGTCTGGAACCCAATTTTTTTCTCTGCTCCCTAAGTCAAGATTTGTGATCCATCAACAGTATGCTCTGCACCAGTGGGTGTCTGTTCTCAGAGAAGTATCAGATAGACGATAGTCGAAGTGAGTGAAAATATCTGGTATTTTCTACTATCTCTTTGTACTCTCTGATGAAGAGGTAATTCATTTTAGTGCTTCATCACTTCCTGAAAACACCAGAGTCCCCTATGCTGTAAATAAGAGGTGCCTGTTTGGTGTATGCAAATTCCCCCTATCACGTTTGAAAAGCACATCTCTCCACTAACTATAAAGCTCACTTTATAGGGAATATATGTCATTATATTAAGTGGACTGGATCACTCTCACACTCATTTATTCCTTCTTTGTCTTTATCCCCTCCCTTCTTCTCATTATTTCCTCCCTAGGCCAAGTGCCAAAAATGCCAGCAAGGCAGTATCTCAGCTATCAGCTTAAATTGTCAAACTGGCTTTCACCTCTTTCATTTCAGAGCACTGTTATTGAAATTCCTCTTATTTTAGTCAGTGGTAGTATTTTAAACTCAGAACTATGTAAAGAATTGGCGATAACACTGAACTGCTTAGCTGCGAAGGGGTGGTTACAGACCAAGTGAGGAAATGTTTGCATAAATCCTATGTAGGCAGATTCTCACCTAGAAAAAGCCTGCACTTCTGCCAAAATATTCAGCATCTCTCCGACATCCACCACAAGACAATTGTCAGACTTGATTGGTCCAGCAGGGAAATACTTTTGCTTTCATTTCTCTATGTTTGGTGTCAGCATGCTTCCCCGACAGTGATGCAAGAGATGACCGGATGAGTTCATTGACCATGGAGATGCCTGTGCAGGGAATCTTTTTCCTTCTTCTTTTGCAGAGGTGAGTAGAAGCCTGTAGTCATTCTCAAGGAGGATGGGTTGCCAGTGTGCTCAGTTTTTATGAAGTCCCCAGGTTACTTGGGTTGGTGCTGCTTAAGCATTACAGGTGGCAGGATGAGGGAGTTCTGGCTTCCCTTTGGAGCCAGAGTTCTGAGAAGAGGAACCTCGGAGGTATCCCAGCTGGTGAGGCTTATCTTGAATGGTCCTCTTTGTCTTACCAACTAAAATGCAGGGATTTCAAAGAACAGGGGTCCCAAATTCCAGTTTAACACTTTGGTAACTACTTGGTAAGTAAAATGTGACTCTGCATTCACTAAACCAGAGAAACTTGATTAACTTGCTGTTCACTTGTGTTGTGCCTATTTTGTCAAGCATTAGGGGACTATAGCAGGGGAGGGGAATGAATTTCACATGATTGTGTATATATATGTTTGTAACATTTCTATATAGACATGGCTGGGCTTGTTTGTGTCTTACTTCCAGACATGTGAATGTTCAAACCATAGGGCTGCAGTGGGAGATTTGCTTGATTTTGTTCCAAAGGTGGAGAATTATAAAGAAAGTAGGACTCCAGTGAGACATACTTCGGACATAAAATGTTTTAATTTGTCAGCTGCTATCACCTAATCAAGAATAATCATGAGTAGAGAGCCTAAGGATCAGTCTAAAAGGGAAATGCTGACTGCACACAAAGATGGGACTGTTCTGCCTCGGGTAACCTGAGTCATGCTTTGCAGTCTCAAGTATTGGCAAGGGGAGCAACAAGGCATAGCATTATCCAAGAAGGCTAAGGATAGTGGTCTGTGAAAGCTGACTGGAGTTACTGATCTTAACCAAAAGGATTTCTTATACTGCACTAAACGTGTAAATTAAATTTTAAAGGAAAATAATAATAATAAAAAAAAAGTTCAATGTGTTATCTTTTGATTTGTTAATGAAGAAATGTTGCACAGCATGTCCCATAAACAGTATAGCAAATGTCACTAAGCACTATGGATGAGAGGGAAAATAGAATTCTCCTTTGGGAGATGGAGTGCATCAGGCAACTGAGCATTTCCTGCATGGGAAGTCTCTTGCACAGAATCGGCGTTGATTGCTTTGTTCAGGTTCAGTATGAAAACGTTTTCTAAGCATTCATTTTTTTTCAGAACTGGTACTTAAATTTCTGAGCTGTTTCCTTAACTGATGTGTTCTTTATCTGAAATACCTATTTAAACTCCTTGTTGCATCATCCCAGCAACCTGATGTACATCTCCCTGTCCCAGTGATACCAGAGATCTGTTTGGCTTTGCCAGTCTAAGAATGAAAATACAAAAGGTTTTTTTTTTCATTTTAACATGAATTCAGCTGCCAAGGCTAGTATCTTCATTACCCCACTTTAGCATGCATATATGCTAAATCCATTATTTATAGGCAAATTTCTGCTGATTACTATCTGTATGTTATTGGCAGATATTTACCTACATACTACTTCACAAATAGGTTGTCATTACATAACCTCACCTGAACAGCTGTAATAATATCAGCACCTGCATGCAGCGCAGCTTGAAAAGAAATTAAAACATTTTAAGGCAACATTTCTTTTCAGGCAACGTCATATGTTACAGTTGTGAGCTTGAAAGTATTAGAAGCTTACTTACAAGGTGATATGTTTTATCATTTGTTGTTCGGGATCCAATCTTAGTTGTCTGTTAATGATCAGAAAACAAGTCACTAATGATGTCCCAGTAAAATAATGCAAAGAAATAATAGTTGATTCCTACAGGTGGTTGCCAATTTAAAAACTAGAAAATCTTCTTCCAAACCAGGAAACTGTATATGTAACATGTAGACCTATCTTAGAAAACATACTCATAGGTCCTGCTATCTCAACTGCAAAATATTTCCTATCTAGGGGAGCAGTGGCCCTGTGATGGAGGAGAGCTCACACAAATAAAAGGTTGTGTGATATCCAATTGTCTCTTGCCTATCCAAAACCAAACCAAGAAAACAGACAAGCTATTTGCATAGAAGGCTCTTAAAAAAAAAAAAAAAGTGGACAATATTACAATATCTGTTAACATTGTTGAGGCCAAAAGGTCAACAGAAGAAAAAAAAAAGAAAAAAAGAAAAAGCTTTTGATGTCTCTGAATAGACACAGGCTTTTGCAGATCCTGTCATATTTTTTATTTCACTTGTCTTCCTGGGTGAGACAGTCACTCAAAAATGGGTTCAATGACTTTAAATCAATAACTCGCCAAATATTGTGAAAGGTCATATATTATTGTGTCCTAGTGATAGGGTCATTTGCTGACAGACCTTCCTTGTACTGGAGTTTTGCTCAGAGGATTTGAGCAGGATGGGAATGCCACTCCACTGGTTAGGCACAAAACAAAGTAGTCCACACTTAGTGCTGAAATAGGAATGAGCTGTGACAGCAGGAAAATGCAGGTAGCAGAGGCTTGTGAGGGAAGCAGTAAGTGAAAATAATGTCAGAGGAATGGCAGAGTAAGGCAGTGCTTTGATCTGTTGTTCCCTCTGGCTGAGAAATGTCTGTAAGGGGCAGGTCATTAGAAGACTGCAGCTGTTTCTAGCACCTAAAGAAGTAAGTAGATTTTTCAGAGGAACTGATGCTTGAGTATTTCTGAAAATCTCCCCATAGCATGACTGTAAAAGTCACGAGCTGCTAACTGCTTCTGAAAACTTGGCTTTTGCTTAGCTGTTGACACGAAAGCTAAACCCATCCAAAAGTTTATGTTTCAATGTGGCTGCTTGCAGCATGAGCACAATCCTCCTCCATGGCCATTACCAGACCCTGCTATGTCCTAGATGTGGGAATTACTGATGTCATCAAAGGCTAATAGCTGAAGAAATAATTTCATTTGTAAGTACTCCCAACTGACAAGCTGTTAATCACATCCCGAGAGAGATTTACCAGCTTGCATTTTTGAAGATTGAAGGAAATAATGTTATTGCCTTTTATTTGTTTTATAGCACTGTTTAATGATAGTGGGCATCTTGCTATTTTATGTAGTGTCAGGATATGAAATATAGCAGTACCTGTCTTGAAGTATTGCTCTGTCTTGGAACACTTTTTCAGGAAAATGGCATGTATCTACTAAATTCCATATATATACAGAAAGCTCTGATCTTGATTATGTTATTAAATTGACTCACATTAAAAGGGAAAACAAAATACTTGTTTGTAAGTGAAAATAAAAAACAAATTAAATTAAATCGAGCTTCATAGAATGGGATGGATTTCAGAGGCTGTGAAATCAGTGCTCAAAAGGAAACATTGCATACTAAATATTTTATTTATAATTGCTTTAAGTATAACTGGCTAGTAGTATTTGTTGTTTTGCTTTAGGGACCCATCTAATTTCTCAATTGTCTAGTGACAAACATTGCTTTCAGTGAAGTCAACATGAGAATAGCATCAAGAAGGAATCTGAAATAATACAATCCCTTTCATCAAATACCATGAAATGTTTATTAGCTGTTTCAGATACTGTGTACGAGTATATTCATCTATCACTGGGATGTAGATACACCAGAGGATAGAGAAGGAAACTAGTTGATTTGCCCTGTTTCCAAATTCTTCAATAAACGCTTCTTCTATAAAACTGGAGAAATCTTCTGTGATGCACCTTCTGTGATGGTACCATGATACAAATTCAGAATATACAGCTAGGAATTATTGACCATTCCTCACCGTTCTGCAATACATCTTATAAGCATATATGTGACCTGCCATCTTCAATTAGTGTGAGATGCTGTCAAAGCAGCACCAACCCTTTTGCTCAGATTGCAAGAAGTATATCTTTCTTTACATGCATTGTGGGTAAATAGAACCATGATATCCTGCAAATAAAGAATTATGGTGGCAAATCCACCAGCTGAATTCTTGGCTCACAGGCATAACTATATTCCAGCATTGATGGGTTAGATCTATTTCTGCTTGAAAATCACAAATAAAAAATAGATGTAAAAGAAAGCAGATACTGGAAATGGGGTTTGGGTTTTGTACACAGCTTTTTCAAGTTGAGGACTACATCATTAAAATCCAAAAAACCCTAATTCAAACCATACTCATATTTTTGAGACCAAAGTCATGAATTGACAAAGCCTTATACAGTACAAACTTTGTATTAAAATCCAATCTGAGAAAATAATACTCAATGATACTAGACTAGATGGTGATTCCTGTATACACATGGAGTATTCTTTTATTCCTAAATGAAATTCATTGGATTCACTCTGTTATTTGAAGAGCAAAGTACTTTTTAAAGCAATAACAGCACACTTGAGTGACACTGTGAAGATCAGATAGTACCCAGTTTGCTATTCCAGAGAAACTCCTCACTGTTCATGTGTTCTGCCACAGCTTATCAGACATGGTATTACCACATAAACACACAAACCAGAGCTTAACAATATTCAGGTGATTGAAAAAAAAAATGTCAGTCACTGTAGTGACTACATTTTTTTTTCCCTAAGAAATGACCTGACCTTATCCTATACCAAATGGTTCATATTTTCATGTAACACCGAAGAGGTCTTGAAATCACACATTATTCTCCAAAATATAGGTTCTTTACAATACAGCTATTACTAAAGCCTTTAGCAAAGGTCTTGATTTCAAAATAAATGAATGGAAGTCTGAATCTACATCCCAGTTCTAGTCCAAGATGTTGACTCAAGTTAACATTTTTAATCTCTTATTTTGTCAATGTGCACTCTCTAAAGCATGAAGATCAGCTTAACAAATAAGAATCCATTTGTCTCCAAAACTGAATACATAGTCCCAAATTCATGTTTGAATAATACATCAACTTTAAAATAAACTTATTTAATATTTCTCAGCTATGAAAAATCCTCATGTACCATAAATGTAAATCTCCTAAGCAAATTTGACACAAATATAGTATCATATATGTCTTGAGAGAATTCTTCACCATTTCACCAATGTGCTGTCTGAGGGGATTTTATTTTGAGGTAACAACTTTTTATTTAATCATGAAAAATGTATTGCAGTGTTAACTACAGAGCCCACTCCTACTCCATAACCATTAAAATGCATTTACCTATTCAATAATGCAGAATTGTTGTGTATTAAAAATTTAAATCTATAAATATTAATAGAACACAGGTCAGTCACTTAACCAACAGAGGTTAGTACATACAGCTATCATTGTAAGCCTTAAGGGTTGCACATTTGTTATGTCATAGAACAAAACAGACATGTTAAAAAGCAGTTGCCCAATAAAGGAAATTTTGGTCCTTTTTTTTTTTTCAGGGAAGGATAAGGACAAGAAGTCTTGTATTAATCTTGGGGTCTGTGGTTGTTCTTTGGAAAGGAAATACACCTATTTCAATCTAACAAGTCAATGTGCTGGAGTCAGCTTTACAAGGGCATGGCATAAAAGTGTAAGTAGCGTAAGTAACAGCAGCCAAAGTCCGATGTTTTCCTCTGCTCAAATTTGCTTAACTGGCTTGAAACAAGCCTTGTCCATTTAATATATTTTGGAATAATTCTAAAGCAGCTGCATGGAGCTTTC
The DNA here is from genome assembly GCA_013399075.1 of Chloroceryle aenea. Classification (NCBI taxonomy): domain Eukaryota; kingdom Metazoa; phylum Chordata; class Aves; order Coraciiformes; family Cerylidae; genus Chloroceryle; species Chloroceryle aenea. The sequence continues at coordinate 197,343 of VWZY01009531.1, forward strand.
TCACTGCTGTTTTCCTGGCTTGTGTCTCCCTTTAAAACTTCTGTCTTATTCCTTACCAATGCCTATTATGTCAAGAAAAAAATGAAAAATCAAAATCAAAAATCAAAAATCAAAAAAGGGAAGAGTTATGAAGTTAGAACACAGAGTTACAAAGTTAGGCAAACATGAAGAGTCTGTTTGGGGACCATGACAACTAGAATGAAAGGTCCACAACAACAGAATACTGCAATTAGTTTTAGTCGACCATTGTTAGGATTAGGCCGAAGCATTGTCTTTACAGGGTTTCCGTAGGATTTATAGCAGACTGCAAAGAAGATTTAGGGACTGATGATAGAATCGAGATGCAATCTTTATTTACCTTAAGCTGACTATAATACATTATAATACTCAAAATGCAAACCTCTTAATAGGGAACTCCCTATGTAAATGTAGGACCACCTTGGTATAAAGAGATGGATAGGAGTCAAGACATGCGTAAACAAACTTTTGTAATGAGGTCGGAGGTATTGTGTTTTTTTCTTAGTTATCTTTTTGTGTATATAAGACTCTCTGTGATTCCTGGGGGGGAAACTCTGTGTGTTGATTGGCATTTTGCACACCGGGTGAAGAACCAGGTGAAGAACCCAGACTTGGGGCAAGACCTATAGCTGTTTTGTTGTACAGAGTCATCTGCTGAAAGCTCAAACTTAATTAGAAAAATTTGAGAAATTAGCGAGAGAAAAGTTTGTTTCTGTGTTTGTTGGGGTTATTTTTGATACTTTTACTTTTTACATGATGCATGAGTAGTTGGAGACAAACTAGTCCGTAGGGGAAGAAAAACAGAAAAACAGGGTCTCTTTGGGAAAGTCACCACAGACTCCTCAACTAGTTTTGGAGGTAAGCAGCAAATCATGTCAACAATGAACAGCTAGATGTGACTTTGATTCACTGCAAAGCTTTCATTCCAAAGTGAAGAGCCCCTGCGTGATCCATTCCTGTGTTTCAAAGAATGATTTGATGTTAGGGCTTAATATAATTTTAGACTAATGAAAGTCATTAATATTTTCACAAGACCAGTGGAATGAGGAAAATACAAACTTGGTGCGGAGAACATTCAGTTAATGAAATGTGTTGAAATTGGAAACATGGGTTTGCAATTGAATGTTTGTCAGGCAATCTGGGCCTGTTTAGAAAGATTGTGTTTAGTTATCCGAGTCCGAAAGTGAAAAGCAATTTCATAGCTGTGTGTTTGTCCTAAACTTATTCATCTGTGTTTCTAAGGGCTACTTTGTGGAATGCTCCCTGCTTTTAACAGTGTGTAAAAGACTGATGGCTGCTATTAACATAGCAGAGAACTTATAGTTCCCATCTGGATAACCGTGTTTCAGAATAGAAGTCATTGCCAGTGTCAGATCTTTGGTCTCCTGAAATGGTGCACTTCTTAGGATGAAAAATGTTATCCCATTGTGCTGTTTATCCAATTTCTGATTACAGTTTTTTGAACTCTGCAAAACCAAAGCCAAACACGGCACACAAGTTGATCTAACTTGAACTTAGCCACAATGAGGAAGTCAGGATGTAGCAGTAGTTCATAATTTGTTCATAATAAGTGCAAGATTAAGTTATTCAAGGTTTAAGAGGGAAAGAGCAGGAAAGAACTTCTAATTGATTTGAAATGGACAAGCCAACTGTATTAGTTTGTAACTGGCACCTGTGCAATAAAACATATTAAAACAACAGTGAAACCCATTCTTTTCTCTGTTTTACCAGTCCCAGGTTCCTTCCATGGGCTCTGTAGGACTTCTCAGTTTGTTCTAACTTCATTATTCATTTTTACTCAGGTTATAGAAATCATAGAATCATTAAGGTTGGAAACAACCTTCAAGTTCATCAAGTCCAACCATCTACTAAGTATTACCAGAAACACTAAACCATGTTCTAAAGTGCCACATCTAGACATTTTTTAAACACCTCCAGGAATGGTGATTCCATCATCTCCCTGGGCAGCCTGTTCGAATGCCTCACCACTCAGTAAAAAAATTTTCCTAATATCCAACCTAAACCCTTTATGGAGGCCTCTGTTTAATTATTTCATCTTCTAGCTAAAGACAAACAAGTTTCTTAGCATATACCCACACCAAAATACTGCCTAACACAAAGAATAACATTTAGAGGAGAAAACAGCTGAGACTTCAAATCTAGGTAGACTTGTTAGCAAGGGCCACTCATTGTAGTGACACTTGTGTGTGGCTTTTGCTTCTGAGCTGGTGTGGTCTTTTCTCAGCATCTGCCCTGTCTTTGGAGAGTAGCTGCGCCTAGTTAAGACATGTCCTTGGTATAACAAGCTCCAGTTGTGTATTTCACTAGAAAGCAAAATCTTAATAAAAAAGACTGGATTTATAATGACAAAAGGATGCAAAATGAACACACACTATATAATATATAGGGTTATAAATAATGTGACATTTTTTCTGGAAGAAGACAAAAGAAGAATATGTTTATGGTTAAATCCTACATACAGAGGCATAAATGCTAAAACTTTTGCATTTGAACATATATCACAGTAACAGAGATTCTATTTAAGGAATACCAGTAGGTATACTGTATAATAGTTTTAAATGTTTTCCGCAATCTTCCATAGCATTCACAGTGATTTACAGGATTCCATTTATATGCTTTTTACAATTTACACTATGTGCTGTAAGCATGGAAAGTTGACTGGAAACTATTTGCACCTATTTATCAGAATATTTTGCGCAGAAGCCTTGAGACTCAGACTGTATCTAATGCTTTTGGAAGAGTTTTGTAGAGACAAAAATCTGCCCTATGTTTCAGCATTAATGAAGGACAGAGGAAAGGAAAATAGAGTTGCCATAGTATCTACATACATAGCAGTTCTTCAAGTAATGTTCAGAGTCAGTTCAAACAAGACAAGTTAATTCTTCTTTTTGTTGTTTACCAAGAACAGAAGAGTCTATTGCGTAAGATGCAGCTACTGAAGCGTAATAAGAGAGGATGTCTGAGATTTATGCAAAAATGGAATGTGACCAATACATGAGGAGGAAAGAAAGAATCCTGCTTGCCACTGATATGGAAAGGCATTTTATAATGGTTTTATATATATAAATATATAAATCCCTCTGAACAGTTTTGTCATTAGAAAAAGTCCCGAGGAGCCAACAAGGAAATAATAAAAGATGTTGTAGAACAAAAAGTGATGCAAAACCTGATAAAACCAGATTGGTTCTTCCCTTCAATACCTGAAAGTAACATTCCAGCCATAGATTTGTAGTGTCAGGGAGAGATGAGACTTTTCAAAAAACCATACAGATTCTCAAGTACATTTATTTTTTAATACTTTGGACAGATACAATGTAGTATTACATTTCAGTAAGCCGAAGAGTACAGTTTTGTCATATCACATAGACAAAAAATACTTGATTTTGTCTAAAATAATATTATACAATTACAGATTAGAGAAACTGTTATAATTAGATGGTGAATGTATACTCTTGCAATAAGGCTGATAATCTTCAATCCAATAATTGGGTAGACATTAGATCAGCACAGAGGTATCCATGGCACAAGTTTTTTGTGTGTGTGTGTGTGGGCACACACATGCATTCTTACATAACATGCACTTAGCTTCTTCAAAATGTGTATTACTCTTCTCAGAGGCAATGTATCAGATGTGATGGACACAATAATTTTTCCATTATAGAAATAATCTATACTCCTCCTTTCTTAAGGGGAAATCCAGATTGTGACACACAATGAACGGTACAAGAAACTATTTTTTTGTGCTGGCTTCTAGAACTGGCTGGGTCATACTTTTACTAAGCAGAGCCCTGCTCAATCTTCAATAAAGCTGGAATATAGTTTGGTATTTAGCTATGTGGGGCTAACATCAAAGTGTGCTTTATGTGTTTACTGTAAAACACACATGCAACAGGATAAGAAATTTTAGTTCAACCTGATGCATATTAGATTTTATGCCTCTGGTTCATATAATTCTATTACTCTGGTTCAGCCACAAATACAGTAAAAAATAAATTTTCTGTGTTTTATCATAGATTATCACTGTGAACAGTTCTATCATTGTCTCTTACAAATGTATTCCTGTTAGCCAACTAAGTAATTCTGTTTTATTAGAGATTGCATTAATAACAAAAGACATACATTAATTCTTTTTTTTTTTAGAAAGGTATTACCATGAATAAAACTCATCAAGAACATATCTCCCTGGTGCTGCCTTCATGATTCTATAATTTCAGTGACTTATTATCTCAAAATTCAGGACAAAAGGGCTTGACTGAAGACATTTTAAGCTGTAGAAAGTCTAACCAATTTCAAAATACTTAGAAATGGCCTTGCTAGTCACTGCTAATATTATCACAGATTCATAGAAAATCAGAGGGGGACTGTCTGTCCTTCATGGGATTGTTTAGTCATTTAAAAAGAATCAGGAGCTGTCATTGAGTTCAGTGACTACAAATAACATCTTAGGAAATACAGCTCCTGGTGTTGAAAAATTACTCATTTTAAATATATGTTTAAATATATTTCTTTTCTCATCATTCATTTCCTCCACTTTGTGGGCTACACAGTGGATGCAATGTTTTTCCAGATGTCAGGTTCCAGTCAAAACTATTTTTTACCTTCTAGCTGGCTGCAATCTTTCAGGGTACCCCCAGTAATATCAGAGCTCTGTTTCTCAGTGCAGTCTTTTTACCTCCCAACCTGAATCAGCCTGTGAGCATCCCATTTTGATCATGTCTATGCCTGTGCGAAGATCCCTTTCACTTAACAGATGTACTAATGAGAAAAAAAAAAAAAGGGAACTATGTTGACTGGTTAAGAAGTTGAATTTTTGAGGGCTTAGTGGTTCCTCTTATTTTTTTTTGTTTTTTCTGTATAATTTCTTCAGAGAAGAAAAGTTGTGTTCTTTGCTGGTTAATCTATCTTGGAATTTAAACATATTGTAAAACAGATTGTCTTCCAAGTGTACAGTGTCATTCATTTATCTCCCTCTCGCCATTCCACTGACATGTTTACCTGCCTCTGAATTATCATTGCTAGCTCTCTTGAAAATTTTAAGCTTGTACAAGTACTCTGCTTATTGCATTGCTATTCCTTGTTCCACGGTGTGTTTTCCTGTGTTCCTTGTTCCAGAGTGCATTTTCATGCCCAGGATGCTTGCACTGCTGGACATTTGTTGCTTTGAACATCTCTGGCTTTGTAAAATTCCACTGGTCCTTTCAGGCAGTGATCGGGAGGACACTTGAGAGGGGTAACCGACCAAACATTGAGACTATTCTGTAGTGTGATAGCACACCCTGTTCAGGTTTGCAAAAGTGTGTGAAGATCCATATTCATATTTAAGTTAAAAACTTCTGGTTGTTAATCCTAAATCAAGCTGGTAAATAGTTCTTAGTGTCACAGAAACCAGAACCTCTTCCATGGAAAAAGCTCAACTTGGGGTGCAAAAGACAGGATGTATGGCAGTGCTGGTCTCCTCTAAATATTTTTTTTTTCCCAGCATAGGTGGCAGTTTCTCTGCTTGTGCTGGATTTATCACTAGCTGGGAATCCATCAGAAAGACCAAGCTGGTAGCTGCTAATTGCACAGTGGTTTCAGATTGTCAGGTTTTGACAGAGTACACGGAAGTCTCTTACAGCTCATCTTCCAATCTGATTCAAGTCTGACAGTTAAGCCTAGTTGGAATGGGGTTTATGTCCTCTGCATTAAATTTTAGAGATTATCTGTAGAAACTTAGGATGATGTGATTATCTGCAGAGCTTTGATTTTGTTGGAAAGTTCTCCTTTTATGTAGGACCCGCTACATTGGCAAGAAGATGTTGACTACCATTTATTTGCTATTGCTCCTAGCATCATTAGTTACACTTTTGCAGTTTCTTCAGCTTATTCTTGGTCTCAATCCACCAAATTCAGGAGTCCATTACTACATGGTATCTGCTCTAAGAAAATGTATAGAAAACATTACTCTTGTCATTTTTTCATTATCTAAATGCTAAACATGTATCTTTTGGTGATACCTCATAAATGCTACATACAAATTTCAGACCCAGTGATCGGAGGGGTGGAACACCTCTCCTGTGAGGACAGGCTGAGAGAGTTGTGGTTGTTCAGCCTGGAGAAGGGTAGGCATTATTGCAACCTTTCAGTTCCTAGAGGGGACTTATAAGAAAGACAAAGGCACAATATTTACCAAGGCCAGTAGTAATGGGACAATGGGTAGCAGTTTAAACTAAAAGAGGGTAGATTTAGATTAGACATAAAGAAGAAATTTTTTACAATGAGAGTGGTGAAACACTGGAACAGGTTGCACAGAAAAGTTGTGGATATGTTCAAGATCAGCTCGGGTGAGGCTGTAAGAAACCTGATGTAGTGGTTGGTGTCCCTGCCCATGGCAGGGGAATTGGAACTAGATGACCTTTAAAGATTCCTTTTTACACAAACCATTCTGTGATTCTCTGACTCTAATTTACCATTTCAGAGTTGTATAGCACTGAAAATGCAAAAGCAGTTTTGGCTTGTGATAAATGTTTTTGTATAGTCATCCAGATCCCATACATTTTTGACATTGTTAGTAGCTTCTAAATAATTGCCTTTAGTTTCCAAATATAGTCTCACTAGGAGAATATAACTGAATGAAAATATAAGTATGTGCAGCTACAGCCTGTTAACTGATCACCCTGTGAACTGAAGAGCAGCATGTTCAGGGAAGAATAAACAGAATTTTGTCACTCTGAATTTTTCAAGGAAAATACCTGAGTATTTAGCAGTAGAAAGATGCCACTTTCATTAGTGCATAGAGTGGATGGATTTGTGAAATATAGGTTATTTTTAGAGGGGGGCATATGTACATACTGTTGCACGTAATGGTTGTCTGACAAGACATCTGGGATTACAAGATAGCAGGATCATTGATGTAGGTTTATTTCATCAGTAAGAAAGAAAATAAATAAAAATAATAAAAACAAAACAAACAAAAAATCCCACAAAAAAACCCAAAACAAAACAGAAAAAAAAGCGCCAAAACCAACCAAACAAACAAAGGAACAATCAAACAAACCCCAAAACCCACATCAGACAAATTCAAACTCAATCCAGCAAACTTGCTTGCCAAATTCTGGTTTTCAGCATTTTGTGAGCAACTCACTGATGCCAAACTTTCAGAAATACATGTTCTAGAAATACAAGACCAGAGTAGTGGCTTGTTAGTCGTTGCTTTTGTTGTGTCAATAATACAGCCAGTTTTGCCTTTGGGCTTAGATTAAATTAATTTTCATTTACCTTGCATGTCAGTTTACAAATATACAACAAGATTTGGTTGCTCCTCTGTAAGCTCTTCTGTTTTAATATTTGTTGATATTTCTTTTGAAATATCTTTGGACATGATCCTAAGAGAATAACTCTTAACTGAAAGTAAAATTTATTTAATAAGATCACTCATGTATTCAGCTACTACCTCTCATCACTAACTGTGGCAGAATTATGTTCTATATAAATGTATATTGGTAAGCTTTTCTAAGCATGTGTACTTAAATCTATATTTAGGTTCAGTTGCTGAAGAAGTATTTGAATTTGCACAGACATTGAGCACTTAAAATGAACATTGTTTGCCATGAGCCTTTTTGATCATCAGAAGGCCTTGATTTAGGCAGGATTCATCAACTTTGGGAGCAGAATATGTTTGAAATTCTTGGTTAGCAAAAATAGTTGTAATTTCTATATTCTTAAGACCATTTTTTTTCTCTGAACATGTCCTACCTTTTTGCTAAAACCCTTGAGTTTCTTGTGCAATAAATTTAATCTTCCCAGGTTTTGCATGTACAGTCTCAGCCTGTGACCTCACAGCTGTGACCTGTGCTGAAGCACAGCACAATGAATCATAGAAGACCTTGTCACAGATTCAGGGGAGGGAAATGCTCTTTTGTTATTTTCTGGACTCTCTTCATAAGGAACAGAGGGACAGTCAAATTGGGGAATGTTACCCACTAGCGCAACTTACTCAAATAGACAGAAGTTGCAGCCTGTCCTAGGCAAAGGTCTTATAATTCTGATTTTAGGGGGTGGAGGAATGTGTGTGGAGAGTGATTTTTCTGTTTCCTGATCTATCCTCTTTTTCAACTAATACTTGTGTCCATCTTTGGCATTCCTCGATTCCACTGGAAGATGTTTCATCTTTAGTAGTTTGCTTTATTTTCTGGACAGACTTTAGACATCAGATCTGGAATATAAATACAGGCTCTTGTGGAAAGGGAAATGAATAAAATGGGAGAATCACTGCTACCAGATTTTTTCTAGCATCCCACTCCTACTTATCTTTCTTCTGTATCATGGTGACCTGCATTCTTCTTGAGAAGAAGAACATCTTCACACTCATGCTTTCCTCACAAAACAAATTTTTATCCCTTACAGACCTCTCATGTTTGTGCCATGCTTTGATTTCTATGAAATTACAGCTTTTGATGGACAATATTTTCTCAGTATGATTAAGTAAATATAAAGCTCCATCTTCATTATCAAAATGAAGCAATTAAACCATTCTTTCTCCAGATATCATCATGTCCTCAGTCCAGTTTTTCTACTAACACAACATCTTTACTTTTTAAATCTGCTTTTCTTTTCATTTTTTACAAGGAACAGCCTTTAAGGTGTCATTTCTAACATTATTTATAATTAAAAGAGACAGGAGAATCTTCTCCCTACATTCTACAAAATAAAAATAAAAAGGAAGGCATTCTCTTCAGTATTCTTTTTTGATTACCTTCTCAAATTTGATTTCTTTGTTGTTGTTGTCATTGTTGTTGCTCAAAGTAATTTTGCTTGCCAGCAATTGGAGATAATGTGTTGTACAACAAACTGTTCCAAATACTGGGAGAAACCTCAGGAAAATAGTTTCCATGGTGTTTAGTCAGAGCTGCATAACTGTTGCTTACTGAGGAAAATAAGGTACTCAAGAGCAACAAAACAGAGGGCACTTGATAGTCTGGGTTTCAAACTCATTGTCCAGCCATACAGGCCAAACCTTACAGCCAGTCTGCTCATGTGTTGTGCCACAGCATGGATGGTATTTTACCAAGGTAAATTTGTTCAAGATGCTCAGTCTGAAGGCCAGAGTATTATATTATTCTCTTTCCTTTTGCTTTGACAGTTATGATGAATAAAAGATGTTGAAAGCATGATTTATGAAGAGGTATATCTACAGAACTCCATTCTTCAAAGGCCACTTTTCTTCACTTAGATTACTGCACATATGCAGGATTTCACTGTTCCCTCAAAAAACATCCCTGAACCTATTTGGTGTTGCTCCAAAGCTGTGTGGAGTCACCCAGAAGTTGGAGGATGGGTACTGGCCATCCTGGAGCTGCAGCTCAGGGAGTCACAGTGGAAACTAGTGAAATGTGTTGCAACATCTTAAAGCTGGAAGTATAATTTCTGGCTTCTGCTGTGCAGGGGAAGAAGGTAAGGAGGAAATCTCTCTGCAGGGCAATCTGCATGTGGGACATGTTCTCACTTATAAAACTAAGAACTAAAGAGTTTTGGTTTTATTTGGATGAACTTGCACCCTGCACATCAAGCTGTACTCAAGGCAACATTCTGGTTAGGAGTTCCCATAAGACAGCCTGGTACTTCCCCCTGAAAGGAAGTCATAGAATCATAGAATCATAGAATCATAGAATAGGCTGGGTTGGAAGGGACCTCAGAGATCATCGAGTCCAACCCTTGATCAATTACCGCCACAGTCACTAGACCATGGCACTGAGTGCCACATCAAGTCTCTTTTTAAATGTCTCCAGAGACGAAGAGTCCACCACCTCCCCAGGCAGCTCGTTCCAATGTCTGATCACCCTTTCTGTGAAAAATTTCTTTCTAATATCCAGTCTGAACTTCCCCCGGCACAATTTAAGACCATGAAGTCGGTCCTCTCAAAAAATTTCTTCCAAAGAGAATGGAGTCATGTATTGTTCCTGCCTTGATCATGAGCAAACTCTGACAGATCTAGAGGTCTTCCTCACATTTGCATGGGAAATACAACATCTGCCTGAGATCACTAATTCCACCTGGGAGCTTCAGAAGTCCTGTGGCTCATTCTTGTTCCCATGTCCCTTGTTGCTCTGTCTCACAGAAAGGCAACTGCTGCGTGTACCACACCTGTGGGACAGTAGATTCAAGGGACAGGATGGATAGCTCAGTCCTCTTCCATCCAATGCTCCACTGGGAATAAAAGACCATGTTTTCAGTGGCGTGCAGCAAATGGCTGCTTATGGGCACACTTGAATCTACCCTTTCATCACCCTCCCTTAGCAGAGCACCTCCAGCAGCACTACTCAAAGTGTCATAAAGCCCTGGCTCGCTCTGAACTCTTCCCCATATAGCTGTGGTTTTAGCTATTGCATTACACTAATTTATCAGTCCCTGTTAACTCCACCCCCTGTAGATACAGTCCTGTATTTCACTGTCAAGCTAGAAAAAAAAAATCTTCAATGTGTTAAGCCAACTTCTGCCCACAAGTGCTCCATTAATTCCATCAAATCTATTTTGGTCTTACTTCTACCATCAGTTCTGCCACATTTCGGGCCAGCTCAAACCAATAAGCTAAATTATTAAGGTTCAGAGCCTTACTCAGATAATATGGGCACTTTCTGAGCAGCACAGAACAAAGGTTAGCAGCAGAACACAGCAGTGGAAAATGAAGCACAGAAGGAATGTAGCGTAAAGGTGTCACTAGTTTTCTAGCCAGTTCCAGCATTAATGCACTTAGGGTATTTTCCATTACATTTACACTATCCTCTATCCAGTTAATTTTGTAACCTGAATCTGAGGAGTCAGGCTGGGGAGGAGAACTGCTCTTCTGGAAAAGGGGAGGCTGGTTTAACTATTTGAGATTTAAAGCAGAAATAGTGGAAATGGAGAGAGGGAAGGCTGGGAAATTTTGTCTGGGAAATAAATGTGTTTAATTTGATTTTTTTTTAATTTGCACTATAAAATGAGTGTAAAATGAGCAAGATTTGCATAAGCAGCTGTTCTACTTTAGTGTAGAATGATCTCAAAGCTCTTCACAAATGCAGCTGAGTTTGGTTTTAGGGGAAGCTTTATTTTCCACTGAAGAATTATATGATGTTAGGGTCAGAAAATAAGGACTAAAGCCTGGATTTGTTCATCCTAAATTGAGGAATTAGGTGTCAAGATATACCATAGCAACCAAAGACATTTTCAGCCACTGGTGTGCCTCTCCAGTTCACAACATCCACAGTAGGGACCCTAACCACTACTGCCTTCTCCAAGAACTCTTGTGTTTGAATGATTCCCCCTCATGCGAGGAATATGACCATCTCTATAAAAAGACCTCACCTCATTCTGACCTTTGTGCTGGTTGGGGAGGGAAGAAGGCTGAGTGAAATAAATGTCATTTTTTCTTTTTTTAAATGAGTGTGAGGATAAACTAAATTGGAGTGGATTGGAAGATATCAGCAGGTTTTAGGGAGAGGAAATCAGATCAGCCCTGTACATTCCTTCTGGACTTTGTTAGCTAGTTGCAGTCTCTGTGGGATGCTGGCAGAGGCATGACTTATGGGCAGAAAATACTGTGTATGCCAGTATTAGGAAGTAAATGGGTGACACAAGATGTAGCCAAAATACACACAAGATCATCTCAGTGTAAAAGTGACAAAGTGCAACCCTTCATGACTACCGGTGGGTCCCTGACATGATACTTCTGTCTGGTCCAAGTTTGATTTCTTCACCCATTTCACCTTTGGGGAATTTCCCAAACAGGTAGCTAATTCATAAGCAAGTCCTAATGGGGACTCATTGTATTTTATATTTGATGCTGCTTCTGCATCGTGCTTACTACTGTATGGACAATGACTAAGTGCTATTTAGAAGTTAAAATGCTACCATTCATATAAAAAAAAATCCTATTTTCTTACAAGCCTGGATTTAGTATTTATAAATACTCATATTTTTTTCCTTGTTTAGAAAGCATATTCCTCCTCCAAAATCTGTGTCAGAAACTCGAAGGGGAGAAGCACACTTATTTGTAAGATTAAATTAATTCTGTCTTCCTCACCACCAATCTTCACTTGGATAAGACAAGGTAGCTTAGGATGTCTCTCTAAAGCACAGAGTTCAGTCCTCACCTTCCTTAGTACAGGCTTTTCAGTCTCTTTCTACTCTTTCTTATTCCTCTCATCTGCAACCTTAGAAAGACTATATTTTAAGATAGGCTAACCTGAGGACAGTGTTCCCAGCACAGCAGATGTATATTAATTTATAAATCAGCTTATGATCTTTTTCTTTTTATTCTCCATACCAGCCTTTTGTAGCCTAATATTTACTTTCTGATTTTCATCTGTGTTGAGCTTTGATCCTTAGAGAGCTGTGATTAGTAATTTAGGACTGCATGCAGATTCACTGTAGCACTGAATTACATATTGCCATCTCACTACACTGCCAATTTCCCTATGTTAGTCCTTCTAGTTTTGCCTGGGTTTGCTACCATGCTGTTTATCACCCTCCTCAGAACACTGCTACACATATACAACTGCACAAACCTTATGAATATATTTGCTGTACCTCAGCAGTCACCTTTATCGACTCTTAGCCTGTTTCTAGTCCATAACAACAAACTGCCTCTCACCTTGATCCTGATTAATTTATCTGTTTGATGTGAGGGATTTTGTCAAAGGCAGTTTCAAAATATAAATAAATAATGCCAATGAATTTTCCGTCTCCTGTAAAATATTTCCTTAGCATTTTGGAAGGTTGCTAAATGGGTAAGACATGATCTTTCTTCTAGCACACTCACCCTCACTGAGCCCTATGGCCATAAGGCTTTAGAGGTCATATAATTATAATTGTCTCCATAAGCAATTCACAAAGTACAAATTCAAAATATTATAATTATTCTGATAAAAATAGATACATTTATCAGACATTTATACTGTATTTGAATAAGAATAAATGCTTTTGAAAATGTAATGCTTGTGATTTATTTCCCAGTAGCAAAAATGTAGGCATTGTGGAAACTTACACAATAAGGGGATAAGCTTCCCCTCTGAAAGTCATTTGTGCAGCCATTAAAAGGAAGACCACATGGCGTTATGTTGATCTTTTAGAACAAGCTATCCATCTGGGAGATCTCAGTACTGCTGATGTTTTCAGTTACAGCTAACTTGTTTGGAATAAAAATACTTCTGACATTTAGGTGAGATTTAATTTGGGACCCCTCAATTGGTACATAGGTTCCTCAGTTATCTTCATGTATCAGAGAACATATTGAAGCACACTGGCATATATCAAACACCCTATAAAACAATGACTCTTTATGCTTTAGTGTTGATTTGGTATTAAAGTACTTTGACGTATTTATTCCTTTCAACCAAGTTTCATGAATGATTATAAGCCATCAGTTTGTCTTAAAGACTAATGGAATGGTTTATCAGGTTAAATAAAATAAAATTAAGTAGCAACTTAAAATATTAGATCATACTTCTTCAGTTTACCTCTAGAATCCTATGTATTTCTTACAAAGGGTAACAATTGTCCATATTCCTCATTTAACTGGTCAAAATGTGTCACCCCAGTATGCTGATCTCTATAGGTATCCACTATGTTCCTACCCAGTTACCGTTTTTTCCCATTTTGAATTACCAGAGCATCTTATTACAAAGAGCCCTACTCGATTGCATTTTAAGCAATGAATAATTTTCTACACATCATTTCCCTTCCTTTCAAATGGGGTAAACTTTCCTAAGCTTTAGAAAGCTTGTGGAGAACCCAGACTGAAGCACACACTTTGAGAGGGTGATTCTTCTCATCTTGAGCTAAGCATGAAGAGAGATAATGTGCACTGCCTTTGGGAAACACCCATCTGTTCCTATTGACTGTGTAAAGTAAATAATACATCTACATTGCCCAGTGCAGTTCTACACAAATACCTGAGTTTAGTCTAGAAGCAGAAGCATAGTGGCCACTCCATCTTCGTGAATTAGTCCTTCTGAAAAAGCAGCAGTGTGGTGGATCACAGGATCTGAACCAGCATAAATGTTTGACACAAGTATTCAGAAGTGCCTGGTGATCTTTCTATAACAACATACTGCATTGAGCAGACATGCCATAAAGGTACAGGCAAATGTCAGATACAGATGGCAAGTTCAGGCTCAGGATTCTGGATGTGTCTTGGTTCTAACACCAGTGACAGAAACATCAGGGTCACATAAAGCCTGGAGTGCTATGCTAATGCTAAAAAACCTAAAGGGAAACTCCTGGCTTTAAAATTATTAAAACAAGGAATCAAGATGAGAATAAAATTTCTCTAGCGATGTAAGGATTCTGAGTTTTAACAGATTATACCTTTGTTGTTTTTTTTTTAAAACCCTGTGGTTTCATTTCCCTCTTTACTTAATTAAATCCTTTCCATTTGAATATGTAGGTTTTCTCTGTATGTATAGAAAGACAACTTAAATAAATTTTCATTTGTTATTCTAACAGAGTAACACTCAAATATTTAATTTATAAATAAATGAATTAATATTAATAAAATAAATTATAAGTATAGATAATACACAAATATAAAATAGATACATATATAAATAAAATAGAGTTTAATAAAATAAAATAAAAATAAATACATATTTAATACTTCAGAATGCTTCCTGAACAAAATTTTAATAACTTAGATTGGCTACACAAACATTTTCTTTTTTAATGACTCCATGAAACAGTAAAATAACCAAATCGTACAATTCATGGTCTTTTTCATCCTCTGGTATAATCTATTTAAAAGTAATTCTTGTACCTTATACAAGTAATGCTGCATGCTCTGAGATACTCCAGAGATTCTCAGAAAAGACCAAAGGTTTGTCCATTCATTGAGCAAGATGTTAATGAAGACTGAGTTCCAAACCTATCACATTCCTGCTTTTAGATATGCAAATATCATGATCAGATGGCAAATTTATTTAAGTGTGTTTCTATATAGAAATACTATCATTTTCCTTTATAATCAAAATCTGTGTGAATGAACACTTGATTTTGCAAGTAATTTTGGTAACTGCACAAACTCGCTCACAATTTGGGACTATATTTTCCATTCAGATGTTAAAATTTACTTATGTGAATAATGTCATGGAAACATTCTTTTTTTAAAAAGAAACGTATTTAAACATACTGCATGTACAATGTGTCACTAAGGATGTTATACATAATAGTATTAGCTCCAGTCTATGTACTAAGCAAGAGTTATACATAATTGCTGAAGTAATCTACAATAGTAAGAAAACATTTTTAATATGTGTAATGTAGTTCATTAGCAAAAAATGCAGCTTTTATTGTACTATTTGTAGTTAATGGCCCAAACTGGGCATAGAACACATTGATTCAATACATCTTCCTGTATGTAGCATGTGGTGTGAGTACATCAGGGGGACCTCTCTCACAAGTCTTTTGTCCAGTGCCTGCTTACACAAGCTGAACATTGGCACACATCATTGCTCCCATCACCTCCAAGCTGCCAGTGTGATCATCAGTATACATCTACATTATTTTTCTCGTCTCAGGAAATTTATGTGCTAATCTGAATAAAATTGAAATTGTTTCTCCTTTAGAAATGACAGCTCTTAAACATTTTCTTTAATTTGCTGCTATAAATATGTTACCTACTAAAAAGTAAAAAATTACCATGCTGATGTAAAAGCTGTTAAATACTTTGAACATAGTTTAAAGCAAATTTTTAGACTTGCAGAAGACTTTTATCAGAAGAGTTTCTTAAAGAGAGAAAAAAAACCCTCATACAGAGAAACAGTTAATTAATATTGGCAATGGATTCATAAAGAGGAAAAAACACTCCTCTCATATAGTCAAATAAATGATACTTTTCTACTCATTAAATCAGAAAGCTGTCATCTTGCCAAACAGTATAGCTCTGTGGTCCAAATATCAGATTCTAAAATGAAATAAAACCAGATTGTGGCACATGTGCTGGAGAGTTTGTTCTCAGATTGCCTCTAATGGGATGAGCCTTTCAGCAGAGACTGGTGGGTTCAGGTGGTGCCTTCAGAGGGCTGGGAGATGATTGCCAGCCCCAGGGGAGAAAAAAGTGTCTGTGGGTGAGAGAGTTGTGGCAAGGAGGCAGGAGCCCATGGTGCCCATAGAGACAGTACTGAAAGGAGCAGAGACCTGACTCACCCGTAACTCAACACCCACAGTGGCAGAGAGAAACTTTTTAGTGATCAGAGGGAGCTGGCTGCAAATCAAAACCTACTGTGATCACAGTAACCAAGTAGAAAGCAAGAATTTGCCTGTAAGTATATGATGGATGGAGGTTTGTCTATATGCACTTTTATTTCTGCTCTATCTTATTTTGTCACTCTAAGTTTTCTCTCTTTAAAAGGTTAATTATTTTGGTTTATATCTTATTAAAATTCTGGCTTTGAGTTGAAACAACTTTTTGGTCTTCTGGTCTCTAGCCTAAGGCAAAGGTCAAGACCTGCACCTCAGAGCTTTTACCTGTCTCTCCTCTCATGCCGTTGCACACGCATCCTTTGCTTAACAGTATGCAGTGTTTGAATTTATCAGAATTAGCTATGGATTAATACCTACATCCTGTGAAAATGCCAGTGTGGAAAAAAATGTGTCAGACAAAAGAAATATTGACACTTTTTTTACATGAAAGTAAAATCTCACAGCATCCCATTCTTTTGTTTTGTTTTGTTTTGCCATTCTAAACTAGTCAACACTTAAAATTTCCAAATACTGGGTTCACTGTGAGCTTATAGGAAACCTTTAGTTTCATCTTCCTTCAATTTACTCTGGATTTTGGACTGATGTACTGACTCCTGAAGGGCGGGTGTTTGTGCCTCCACTCTATTTTACCTCAGCTTGGGAAGCTGAATGATCTCAGTGCTGTGTAACCCAGCCCCAAACTATTTCATCTTCCAGTGGCTAGCTGAAGTGTTTCCCAATACCCTTTGTACATTATTTATAAAAATACTGGGCTTAATTTAAGCAAGAAGTTTTTACTGTGTTCCCAAAGAAGAAAACCCTCAAGTTACTTAACGGTCAGTATATTTCTTTATCCTGGCACTATGGGGTACTATGGTTGGGACTGACTTATTTTCCCATGGGCTGCTTTTCTCATTTGAACTTAGTCCTAGATCATCCAGAAACTTGGGAAAAATCTCCAAGCATCCTAAGAAAGAATGTGGGTTTGAAATGCTTTTTTTTTCATGTTTCATTGTAGTAGTCTTTGTAAAGTACTAAGTTATGAACATGGGCCTCTGCTCTTGGGTATTGGAGACCTTACATTTCAAGACTATACTATTATTTTGAGTACCCTTCTGTAGCTAGAGATCTACTTCAGTAAAGAAAAGAAAAATGGAAAAAACTGTGCTATTCCTGCATTCTGACTCCCTGTTTCCCTGTTGGTGCTCCCTCCTCATCTCCTCCTTCACAGTATTTCCTTTCTCTCCTGCTAGCTTTGTACAATCGCTTCCACTTACCACAAATACCACTCTTGAGAGCTGGGCAGGGTCATCAAAAAGGCTCCTTGGTACTGTTTGAAAGGCACATACAATCTTGTGTAATCACATTTTGTTACTTGTTTATTATTTGCAGGTTGGGGTCTGAACTGATTCAAAGTGAGCTAAATGTCATGCTCATTTTGGCCAGGCAGTTGAGATGATTTATCATTTGTGTTTCACTGGTTTTAACCAGGGTCAAATACTTAAGACAGCTATATTTGAGATGTTAACAGCTTCCTAATCTAAGTACAAGGGAATATTTTTGCTATCCACTTTACTTTTTTAAAGAAAAAAAAATAATTTTTAATTGGTAATGAAAAGTATATAGGAAATTCTTAAATACTTTGCTGTTTATTTTCCTTCTGCCCTTAAAAAAATATAAATTGAAATTATGTCATAGAATGTGTTTCTCATTAGGACTGTTTTACTTCTATAGTAATTTTCTTTTGTTTCCATAATTAATGAAATTCTATCATGTCTATATTTTCTAGTTGTTCACTTCATATCCATTAATATAGATATTATGCGTGCTTACATTTATTTATTAGTACTATGAGGGCTTACATTTTCTTCAAACGCTAATAGTTTCTGTAAGAGTCTACATCCCTTGTGTGTTACTGTTTACTTCTGATTAAAAGGTAAATTAGAACACCCCAAGAACATCCCATTCCCTTATTCACAACAGTTTTAAGTTTGTGTGTGTGTGCACATGCATATGTACACACAGAGGCATATATATCAATCCTAAGCCCAGAGTAGAGGGATTCATAATTGATCTATGGCCATGAGTGAATATACTGAAGCTATTAATGAATGCATTTTTAGACTGATATTGTGGCAAGTAGTGATAGTGATATTTTCTATTCTAAGTGTCTAGAATTCTATAATTACATTCTTATTTGTGTGTAAATGTTGTGAATACTTTGTTGCCCACAATAATGCAGGGAAATGCAGACAAATAATTAAAAAATCATTTGCTATAAACCTTTGTTTCAATGTGTTGACAATTTGACTGTAGATTTTTTATGTTAGATTTTGCTTTTACAATATCAAGTTATGCTAGACTCCAATTTATTGTATATAAAACTTTTTGAACCTCTGTTATCAAGAGCTCACACTGATATATTTTCAATCTTTATGTAGAAAAGAAATGGTATCTGGAAACTACTCTAATACATAAAGTGTCTTTCAGCGTACAGGTACTTCAATTAAAGTAAATAATCTATCTGTAATGTGACAGGCTTGCAATAACTGGATTCCTTGTGTAGTCTAATTTGAAAGCCCAGAGGTCACACTACCCAGATGGCTTATCCTGCTTTGATAGCAACTCATAACTGCTGCTTACATCTAATTTAAATGCAGAATAACTACCTCAAGAATTATGCTATGTATTGCTAGTTAAGAACTGTTTTCATAGTTTTACAAAGAAGGCTCCTTCATATTTCATATTCCAAAGTAATAAATTTATTCCCTTGCAAACAAGGTGTGTTTTTTTTTTTTTTTCTGTTCTTTTTCTAATCTAATATTAAGAATTTTAATATAATTAATCTTCACTTGATTTATTCATCTGCTTGATTGGTAGGTGTCTCTGAGATGTGCTTTCTCTTGATATTTTTTATGAACTTGCAATCCTGTGTGCTGAATACTTATCAGTAGTCATCTTAGTTAGGACTGTATTCAATTATAGGGCTGTTGTGTTTCACCTTCCCTATTTGTGTAAGGTGATTTCATCCAGAATGTTATTTGGCTAGTTCATTATAATGCAAAATAGTATTTCCAAGTAACTTTCTTATTTTCTTATCTATAATTTGCTTTCTCATGGCCCTTTCTGAATGATTCAGAATTTCCTTATTTGAATTACTATGGTCTGACTCTCCAACATAAGAATAGAACAACTTGGGCAATGTATCTAAGTGTCTTGAAGCTTCTGGGATTGCTGATACTAGTTTTCTTTCCTTCATGCTCAGCTTTCCTCTACCTTCCCCTTTTGCCATTGCTTTAACAATCTTCTTTCCTTTGGACATCTTGCAAAGCAAGCATCCTCTAAATAATATGGGTCTTTGTGGTTCTCTAATGCTACTTCTCTGTACCTATTTGTTATCCTACTTCTCCACCCTGGAAGACTTCCAATGCTACAGCTCTACCTCTAGAAATGCAGTTGTCATAACACTTAAAGAGTAGGGAAGTTACTTTTTATCTCTTCACACTTTTAAACAAGGCTATCTTTGTTGTACTTCTTTGTATACTTTTTGAAATAACAGGAAACATTTCCAGGCTCTGGAAATCATTACACAAAGGGATAGAGCCCTCAGTCCTCTGCACCACAAGTGGTGGTCTGTAAGCCAGTGACAGGTTACATCTGGGCATGCAAAAATCCAAATTGCTAGGCATAAATCTATGTATAATCTTAGAAGATCTTGAGCTCCCAGACCTTTCTGTGTAAAATACTGCCAATTGGTCTGAATATTTTTAAATTGCCCGATTCTTTCCTGTATAGCAACAAAAAACATAATGAAATTTCAATAATCAATGGAAAATGTGTGTGTGTGCCATCCAGAAAAGATACGATTAGATTGCTGATGTTGAGAAGCACTGTGGTTGTAACCAGTTGTTAAATAAAGGTTAGGTGGACGAAAACATAAAGTATTTTGGTCAGTTATGCTCTGGAAAGATTATAAGAGGTATCACTGAGACAGTCCTTGAGGTACTCCCACAGATCCTAAAAATAAACAAATAATAATCTCTTTATTTCTAGTAAAATATTATTACTGGGGTTACTGTTTTCTAGGTATATGCTAGAGGACGAATGTGAATGATAATAAGGCTCAGTTATTACTACATAGTCACATGTACAGGAATAACAAGTATAATGGAATAAGAAAGAAAACATATCCTCAAGGACAGAGGAGTGCTAAACAGTACTCCAGTAAGAGTTTATCTGGAGTGTAATGTCCAATTATAGCTGTTTACACAAATGAATTAAACATGTTGAAAAGCAGAGAGACTTCTAAGATAATTAGGGAAAGATTATCAAATGATCAGAGGGCTGGAACACCACTCCTGTGAGGGAAGGCTGAGAGAGTTGGGGTTATTAAGCCTGAAGAAGAGAAGGCTCCTGGGACCTCTTATTGCAGCTTATAAAAAAGATGGAGAAGGACTTTTTACCAGGGCCAGTAGTAATAGGATGAGAGGTAATGATTTTAAACTAAAAGGGGGTAGGTTTAGATTAGACATAAGAAAGAAATTTTTTTACGAGGGTGATGAGACACTGGAACAGGTTGCCCAGAGAAGTTGCAGATGCCCCAAACTTGGAAGTGTTTAAGGTCAGACTGGATGGGGCTCCGAGCAACCTGATGAAGTGGGAGGTATCCCTGCCCATGGCAGGGCGGGTTGGAACTAGATGACCTATAAAGGTCCTTTCCAACCCAAACCATTCCATGATTCTGTCTTGTGAAAGGAACTTGGCTTTTACACCCTAACAAAATGTTGCGTGTCTATAATATTGCACATTAATACACCAGAGAAAACTGTTTTAAACTAATAGCCACTGCTGGCATAAGGATAAATGAGTACAAACTGGCCACTAATAAATTTATCCTGAAAAGAAGGTTTCTAAGCATAAGAACAACAACATTTTGGAACAGATTTTCTAATTGAAGCACAAAATTTAATGTGTTTAAACAGCATGATCACAACCTGGATTGAATCATGTGATTGATGAGAATAGCAGAACTCCAATGTTTTCCTATGGCCTGCATTAACAAAGGGAAATTATACAAGGTTCTGAGCAATAGAGGTATTATTGATCCTCTATCTCCAGATAAGTTTCTGAATTCAGTGCACACTAAAAACCTCATTGACTGTTGCTGATTTTTTCTTGCCTCACCTAATTCTTAGTTTCTGTGTGTGCTGTTTTGCTGCTGTTTAGGTACTTAACTACATCTCAGTCATTAACTAGATCTTAATTGTTTTAACAATATAAATAAAACATTTTATTATTTCAGTAAATTAGATCTTCAAAATATATTGTTAATCTTTTAGTCATATTGTTACATTTCAGTTTGGCATGCTGATGTGTAATGTCCATTACCCTCTTCTCTTAAGAGTTTTATTGGTTACTATAGTAACTGGCCATTTCTCCTCATGCCATTTATGTAGTCTAAATTCATAGTGACCCTAAATCTGCTATCATACAAATCTTGTTGTTTCTATTTTGTGGGATGGGAAGGTACCCAACTTGTTATGAGGAAGACATACAAAGAAATGAGCATAGCTTGCCTGTCTGACAATATGGATTTGCAGGGCTGAATCCCTCCCTGCACTGCCGTATTTTTTTAATCCACATTTACAATAAACCATCAAGTTGTTGTACACACTGAAACACAGTCTATCTTGATATTTATTATTTAATCTATTAAAACATTTGGCTCTTTTCACACACACTTGGGGAACCAATTAAAGTCCAGAAAAAGTATACAAAGTTTCTCATGTAATTAGACATTTCAGGGCATGCTATTAAGGGCCATCTGTTCTTATGGCTGACTGAGTACAACTGAGAAATGAGATATTTCCTCCTGTACTTGAGGTTCCGTCTGTCTTGATTCTGTATTTGATTAACACTGTGTGGGGGTGGGGGCTGAATTTATTTATGGTGGTCTTAGTTTGTATAGTCTGTTAAGTATGGTTTATCAGGTAGGGTGTTGAACTGTTTAGCATTCGAGATGCCCTTTATTGTTTCAGTGCAAATAACTCTCTCGAATGTTTTTATTCATTGTTTTTCTCTTGTTTACACCCCCCCATCACCTGCTTTTTTCCCTTTCCACCAGGGATCCAATTTTGCCATGGAGTAAATGGTTACAACTACAGAGAAAACACTGACATTTCATTCATTTTGCATTTGGCCAGGAGAGCCAACAAAATCTGAGCAGTACAGCAAAACATATGCTGCAAAGGCTTACTCTCTTCTCTGTAACATCTGCGTGGTCCCACTGAAGGCAACTTAGAACATGTCAGACTGCTGCACAATGTGGATACCTAAATTAACTTTTAATTTATTTCTGCTATTCTGCCAGCCATGATGTGTCAATACCACTGTATTGGGTCTGACTGAGACGGCGTTAATTTTCCCCATAGCAGCCCTCACAGTGCTGTCTGTGCTTTGTATATCCTAACAGAGCAATGACATGCAGCGATACTTTCATTTACCATTTCTAACAACTGACTGATTCAGCTAGATTGTTGCACTAGCACACACACACTTTTAAAGCCTAAACCTGGCTCTAAATAATACTTGCATTTCTTGTATAAATTCATGCAAATAAGATCAAAGGTCTTGCATGCTCATTATATAGCAAAGTATTCACAAATCTGTGCCAAGTCAAGACATCTGGTCATTCTGCTTTGGTAATGACACTGTTTTGTTGTATCTTCTGCGCTTTGATGTTTCATCCACTTCATGTACTGCAACAGGTACAGTTATAGCCATATTTGAACAACATGTTCATTCATTCACTCAAATGCAATATTGTATGAAGAATTAAATCTGAAATATGAGTTTGTAATAGACTGTCATTGCACACTTACCACTGCTGATGCCACTGCTCTAGCATCAGCTTTAGGCATGTAATCCCTGGCACTTGCCCAGGCTGGATGGCTTCCTGTTGGTTTTAGGAACGGTTATCAAAATCCATAAGCAGTTTTCAAAGGAGCATTTGAAGGTAATTGTAGGCACTTAGGGTAGGATCATCTCACCAAAATATAGACAAAGATAGTTATTGAGGATTGAGTTAGTTACCTTTCACTCCTTTTAGCATCAGCAGAGAATAAGAGGAATTTCAAACTTGCAATTCCTTTTCCCTGACTTAGGGAAGGCATGTAATTAGGTACCCATCTGGAGTAAGATGAATCACCTAGGAGCCCTCATCCCTTATCACTATGAAGAGATCAAACTTGACTTCTCTAACTTTTAGCCCCTTGAAGTTAACTTCATCCCCCAAATGTGCACTTTACAGGCCTGCAATGTGATAAAATCAGCATTTTTCAGCTATTAGTAGCCGGCTCTAGAGATGCTCTTTCTCTCTTGAGGAGAAAGGGCATGCATTTTTCTACAAAGAAAATATAAGCACAGCCACTGTGACTGTGAAGCTACAGCTGTTTATGATATACACCATATTGAACACTCCTAATACAGTCATCTGGAATTCATCATCTGCTGTGAAGGAGATGTGCATATTTTTGGATGTAATTGGAAAGAAGGTAACTTCCTTTTAAAAAAAATATCACTGAAATGAAGAGTATAATTTTTTTATTTAAAGTGAGGGAAGTTGTTTTAAGAACACAACAAAAGCTATTGAAACTTTGACAGCTGTTCTGCTCTGGTGAAATGTGAAACTGTGTTAATTTTAACCCAAATAACATAGAGATAGTCTGAGGATGTCAGAACTTTTTGTTACAATACTTTTTCAGACTGAAGTATTTCTTTGTCTTTTTTTCCCTTCAGGAATTACTTTGTTTCAAAATTGTAATTATGTTATAATCAGAAAACTGGAATAAGGAACTTTGATGGATTTTTTTTTTTTTTTNACAATACTTTTTCAGACTGAAGTATTTCTTTGTCTTTTTTTCCCTTCAGGAATTACTTTGTTTCAAAATTGTAATTATGTTATAATCAGAAAACTGGAATAAGGAACTTTGATGGATTTTTTTTTTTTTCCTATCATAAAATATCTGAAAGCATCAAGACCTGGGGAGAAATGAAATCATCCAAGAACTGAAATTGTCATCCTCATGAAAGCTTTACTTAAAGGGTCATCTTGCAAAGGTGTTTTCATCTTGGGAATTATCATGTCAGCTGTCTGCCCCCTTGATGATAATAATGTACAGTAGTTCTCACAATTTTCATTAAATGGAGGATGGTATAAGTCACTGGAGATTATATCACTAGATAGTAAAGATACTGGGTTTATAGAAGTTTTTATATAATTTTGTATGTGTTTTAAGACCTGCATTTTCCATGTGCTACAAAAGTGGCTGTGCTTTCTTAGAATTTAATAATCATCCAGAATACTTGGCACGTTCCTTGTAATTTTTCTCCACTTACTTGCTTCATAAGAATACACAATCTGTTACAGAAGAACTGAAATAAGTATATGAAAGCTGAAGTCTGAAAAATGGCTATACTATGAACAGGATGGAGAAAGGTGAATTTTCTGGCCCTCTCAGTTTTTCTAGGCCCTGGCAAAAATATCCAGGCTTCTCAGGCTCCTCCCCAGCCTCAGCAAACTTGTTCATAAGTAGCTACAAAGGACATGATTTCTCATAATTGAGACTGAGCAGACAGAGAATCAGTAAAGTGGTGAGAGCAATTTTTCATTCGAATACTTTACCTAGTGTCACAGTGGATCCTTTGTCTCTCAGCATCTAAATTAAGATTAAACTTTTAATTTATGAAAAAATTCCTTAGTGATATCAGATTCTTCTATGCTACAGAATATGTTACAGGTGATCACTACAACCTGATCTGTCTGCAACAACCTGTGAAAAGTTTAGAGCTGTTTTCAGTGACTACCCCATCCATGAGATTTCTCCTCTTGCCCTTTCCTAAGAAAACGAAATTGCATGTGAATAAGTCATTTGTCCCCTTCTGGCAGACTCCTGAAGCCCTCTGTCCCACGTCTCAGCCTGTGAAGCCCTGAAAGCCTGGGTGACTGGTACCTGCTGCCTTTCCCCACAGGGATGGGTCTGGGTGAAGCAGCAGTAGGCACAAATGCGGTTGTCCAAAAGACACTTGGGAAACTTCTGCATCCTTTGGATTAGTAGTTTTATTTGTTTTCATCTTGGTTTAGTAAAGGAACAAATGAGAATGGATATGTGAAAGCACTCCTGAGAGAATATTTTAGACTCTGTGCTCAAGCTGTATCTTAATCAGGGGTATCAAAAATACAGAAAGAGTCTGTCATGCAGACTGAACATTAAGGATATTCTAACGGGCAGAAAGAAGGATGAGTGAGAGCTTAGCAAACTAACAGAGGCTTGGAAAATAAGATTTGATTAAGTTTTAATCACTAGCTTTCTCAGTATGTAGCTCATTTATTTTCCCAGTGCTTCAGTTTCTTTCTCTACAGTGGGGTTAATAACACTACTTGAAATAAGGCTTGTAGGGAGAAATGACAGTGGCTTGCAGGTTTTGATCAAAGAATCACACCAGCTATTTACTTTGGGCAAGTAAATGGTATGTGTAGATACAGAATTTCAAAGTAAAATAAGTTATGAAATCATGACATGCTAAGGCAATCCTCTCAGACTCTGACCAGAGGTCAGAGGACCTACGGTACTTTATGAGACACGTGTACCATGAGCTAAAAAAAGCAACTGGACATTAAAAAGCATTTGACAATCTTCAGAAGAAAAGATGAATTATCACCTTTAAATATGAAATTACAGATAATTATATTTTCCTCCCTTAACCCCCCTTTAGTTCCAATTAGGGATGCTATTTCTCACTTCCTCTCCCAAAGTGCTGCCCAACGAGGCTATGCATTATTGAACAGCTGCTTTACTTGACCCCAGGGGTGACTGCTTAGTGGCGGTGGATGAAACAAGCCACACAGATTCCTTGACTACATCACAGAGACATTGTGACAGGCCTAAGTAGATAATGCTCAAGAAGTGTTTTGAGATATTTGAATTAAAAGCATTATGTAAGGCCAAATTAATTATGAGTATTAATACAATTTTGATCTAAAGATTAATTTGAATAAGGGATAAAATAATGACGAGATCTTTGTGAGTCACATACAGTGTGCTTTGTTTCTCCATATAAAATATCTCCCACATCATTTAAAATGTTTCTGTGGAGCAGAGCAGGTCAGTGCTGCTCAGAAGTGACAGGAATATGTGCTGCCAGATGTGAGTCATCGCTGAACTCCAGCACTTGTTTCTTTGTTCACATTTCAAGCACAAGACACCCTGTTCCCTACAACAGAGCTGCCTGCAGATGCCTTGATGGAATGTGAAATGAAGAACACACCAGACAAGTCAGGGGTTGTTTGGTTTTGTTTTGAAGTTTTGGGAGGTGATCTTCATTCCCTGTGCAGATCTTTGGAGACATGGCACAACCATCCTTGTCCCTGAGTGAAATCCTGTAATTTCTGAAATCAAGGAAACGTTGCCTTTGACTTCAGTGGAACCAGGATTTCCAGCATGTACAAGTTTCAGTGCCATGTTCTTTCAGGTAAGGAAACATGGAAATACTGGAAATTATGTGAATTTATGTAGCTATGTAGTCAATTTCCCTACAAAAATAGAAAACTTGAACTGAAGCAAATTGGCTGATTTCCAAATTTGTCTTGACAGTTGCGTGGCCAGCACAGCTTCTCATTGTGGGTTGTTTTTTTTTTTTTTTTGGTAAGCTTTATATATTTTTTGGATAGCTGCTTTGGTATCACATTTATTTAATGAAATCTGAATGCATGGAAATCAGATTTCTAAGTCTGTACTTTTTATGTCGCTAAAGTAGACTCTTTTGATTAAATGCACATATCTACAGTATATTTATATATATCTGCTCTAGGTTGAACTGAATTGCTAGATCTGTACTGACTCTAAGGGGAGTCTACAGTAACTAACTACATTTAGTGATGTGAATTTTATCATTTTATACTTACTTTTTGGTAAAGAATGGTAGGGCTGGAATATTGTTAATGTTACTGAGCTAGTTATCACAGAAATTTGAGCACAGAATTACACTTTAACTTTAGAAGTAGTGTATGTCTGCAGACTTCTCACTTTCATTACTACCTAATGAAATATTTGAACTAAATAACCATTTTCTTTTCAGGTATTGGACAAATACCTGTAATGACTACTCTTCATGCAAATTCCACTTAGAAGGCCATATTTCCACATGCAGACTTCCTTCTTAAGTAAAACTTGAGCTAAATAACTAAAGCTAAGCATATAAATGACCTTCTGGATGTTTAGTTCTAGTCCTTTTTGTTTACTTCTGTGCTTCATTTTAATGAGATACGTGTTTTTTCTGTATCAGGGATTATAATTACTCATGTCCATAGAGCAGCTCACCAGACAGTATAATTGCTCACTTGTTAGCTCATGGCAAGAATTGGACTAGAAAATCTGACAGAGTCATGACTCTTAACATTTTCATTTGTTTACCTCCTGGTAGCACCTAACACATCACCTATGTCTGTCTTAATTTTTTCAATACAAAGGGACTAACCTCCTGCCTCAGTATCCTTTTCTGTGAGGAAGATATTCATAACTGAGAATGAAGTTCAGCTTACTCACAAAGACACATAGCTGTCTGAATTGCCATCTGGTGCAGGGTTGGGGTTGGCATACAGTGCAGCTGGACACACATGCAGCACAGAAATGTCTGAGGCACAAACAGACAGTGCTGGGTACACATGGACAGAGAATGTTCTCTTTTCTGGGGACAATTCATGCAAGGTTTTGAGGCTACAGCTGAAGAGATTATTCAGGTTGGAGGTGACATATCCATTTCTCATGAGCCACATGTAGCTCAAGAATTGGTTTGATGTGGTCTCTGAGGAGTCCTTGAAGACAGAGGCTACAGTGGGGATGTGCAGAGATCCTGTACCATATACTTTCTGTTGGTGTAGTGCATGTCCATCTATATCTAGGTGGAACCTGGTCCAGAATTCAAAAGCGCTTTAAGGGCAAGAAGACTTTTGCACTGCCTCTTACTCGCCTGAAGAGTGGGTGCAGAGGGAGGGAGGGTGCTGCCTGGCACAGGTACCCACTCCTTTGGTATTACACTGGCCTGTGCACTGCTGACACTTATGTTTTCTTTTGTTTTCTGTCTGGTGCACAGTTTAATTTCCTGAAAAATCTTACTCTTCAGTACAACAAATCTCCCATCTTTAACACAGAGTATCTTCTAAGATGTTACAGTTTGTATACGCTGGGCTAAACCAAACCAGTTAAGCTCTATCAAGCAATAGAAACTGGCAACATCCCTTCTTTTTCTATTACCAGTAAAACCTGGCCCTCCAAATCGCTGAAAAATATTTGGCACTGATATGAACTCTGTCTGAGCTGAATTGCTCTGAGTTTGTGTGAAGGTTTTCCTTCTCATCAGGGAGTCATGACCATATTTTCACAGCTATACTGAATGGCACATATGTATGAGCTTATTTTGGGAGCTATGTTCCTAGCTATAATGCTGGCCAAGCTTTCTCCATGAGGCCTTGTTAAGGTACATGAACCCATGTAGAGATGTCCACCCTGCTCTCCATGCTACAACCGAATGAACAGAGCAGCCACCTTTTCCTCTATATACTTGGTTATCTTCCCTTTCACTGTGTCACCATTTATGGCTTCCTGCCCTGACTCCGGAAAAACTGTCTGTCTTAAAAACAGCATATGGGACAGCAGGATTTTTTACATGTCATTATTCTTCCTGAACATGGCTTATATTTTATGACAACCATTTCAGAACCATATTAAAAGCCAGGTGCCATACATTGTCATTAGGAGCTCTGCTAAATATGACATCTCACTTTTCTATTGAAGCAGAGATTATAATTCAGTCCAGGAACAGAACCCTCATGAAAGTTATGCACACTTGCAATTTTAACAACTTAAAAGTACCAATTATCTCATGCCTGAATTTAGCCAAAATGAATCATTACAAAACAGTAATTTTTCAGAAATTTGTCCTCATTTCAGAAATGCTGAAAGTGGAAGAGGAGAGTGAGTTGTTTGTAAATATTACTCATTCTTTTTAAATATCTTTTAGAAGTATATATTCACAAACAGTAATAAATTAAGTTTATTTTGCATATTTTAAATTAATCTTACCGGTTTTTTGATAAGACATGTCTCACTGTATGATTTTAAGTGGTTTTTCAAAATTGCTTCAAAAGAGATGATTCTGTAGAGTTTGCAGATACTTGATATATATATCTTCAGAATTATTTGTTCTTGTGCATTTCTAGTTACAGAATAAAGACTGCTTAAGCTTTTATTGAGGCAACTCAAGTAATTTCCTTATAACAAACTGAATGAAAATCACAGCATGAAAAGAAGATTTAAAGATGAGAAAAAAGTGTTTTCATGAGAGAACAACTCTTGAATAATAACTTCGTCTCTGACAGTGAATTCTTAGTTATTTAATGAAATCCTAGTGGGCAATATTTTATACTTTATGGGTAAGGATTTTGCAGTATGAGAGAATTAATTTTGGTCCTAATCTGTGCTCTGGAAATGAGGCACTGGGAAAATATTATAGCAGGGCATTTCAAACTTTATTTGCCGAGTTGTCTTCAAAGGCAGCTTGGGTGCTGGTAACTGCAATTTTTGGTTCTCGTCAGGCCATGCACATGTGCAGAAAAAAATGTGTCACTGTACTTCTCTTCCCCACCCACTTGTTATGTTCATTCATACTGATACATAAATGGTCTCTGCAGATCTCTCTCCAGCACCACTGTGACTCAGCTGCATCTATTCACCGGCCATGTTCACGCCAAGCCCTTTTTCTGCCATCACAGCAGTGCATAGTCTGGACACATGCTGCTGGCAGCACACACTGGAAGTGCATGTTCTCCCACCCTCAAACACTTCGGCACAGGAGCTGGTGTCAGGACATTTTTGGGTGCCCATTGCTGCTGTGGTGCACAGCAGTGATCCACTCTCACTGATCACTTCCTTCCCCCTCCACCCAAATGCTCAGGTCAGCATTATACCGTTGGCCATATCTGTGCACCATTGAGACAAGGTCTGCAGTAATGTGTTAAGCTGATAAGGATGCAACTTCTCTCACCTAACCCCCGCTTTCTGAAGGTTGGAGATCTAGACAACGGTCTGTTCCCTTCCCAGCTAATGCAAAGAGACAGAAACAGCTGTGCTGAGAGGTGAAGCTCCGGGTGGATCTCTTCACTCCCCAGCAGTGTGTCTTCCACCTACAGGGACATCAGTTAGCTAATACTAACTGCATGTGGCACTGCGAGGTCTCAAGAGTTCACAGATACAGAGTTTGACTTTAATGTGCACCAAAATCATTTTAGCGTTAGCAGAACCTTTCTCAGCAAGCAAGTCGCCCTATATAAGGAAAGATCTCTATGTGGTTCTCCCAGCATCTGGTCCTAATATTTCAATTTTCTTTTGCAGATAATAAAATGCAAGAGCAATAGGAACAAAATGTATTCTCAGTGATGAAGAAATATTGTTGTTAAAGCTAAAGAAGTAACTTTCTAAACCATTTTATACCTGTTTGCCAACAGCCCAAGCCCAGTTAGCCTTTGAGCTAACTCAAAAGGACAAAGAGGAAAAAATACCAATTTCTGAAAAATAATAAAATAAGTAAAACCACGGTAACATTATCTGAGCAAAATTAAAAGTGGAACCAAGAAAAGTAGAAGCAGTTTATCTGTGTTTTTTTAAGATTATTTTTGGAACCACATTTATAAGTATAAAGGGGAAATTGAAACTGTTATTATTCATAAATAAGCACATTTAAAGTAATATTACATAAATAATTCCATTGAATATTGATCCACTTAAAAGCTATATAACATAGAAGAACTGTGCTCGCTCTACATCAAGTGTTTCATAATAAATAAGTGAACCACTGAGTAAATCCATTTCATTCATAACTTGTACAAAAGATAGAGGTGATCAGTGGGTAAAAAAATCAGCTAAATCAATAAAGTGTTCAATATGATGTTGTTTAGTGTCATGTGAAGCTTTCTCAAACTCTTTTACTCATATGCCAATTGTTTGATTCTTTATATCAAAGTATCTGAATAGAAGGCCAAAGTCATGTCTTTCATTTGCAAATAAGATATAGTTTGAAATTTGATTAAATGTATCTCATCAAATTGCATGTCTAGTACCAGCATGTGATTGCAAAGCCCTTCTGGTATATTGAATGATTTTTTTTTTTATTATTTTTTTTTTTAATAAAGAAGTTACTTGCTTGCTTTCTAGCACTAGCATTCTAGCACTGAATTTTTACAAATACACTTCCTGTACCTTTTTTTGTTTTTTTTTGTGATAGAGCTGTTTTGACTGATCTCACAGTTTTAAAACTCAGCGGAAAGCCTCTGTTTCCACTGAAGTGGAAGCCTTCATAAAACACTGCTTTTTCTACTTAAAGCTGAAATAAATATAGAAGCATGTATCTCAGTATATATCTCAGTATATTTAGATCAACCTTTTCTTCTGCTCATGAGCAAAGAACTTGTAAGTGGAGGGAGAAGATGAGGGTTTTCTCTGGGACATGAGAGAAAGGCAGGGGAAAAAAAGTAATAAAACCCCTCATAGTTCCTCATTAAAATATTTAGAAGTCAAATTCTGCCTTCCTCTTTGTGCTTTGTGGATGGAGGGTTTTGAGTTGATTGGTGACAGAGGTGGATTAGCATAAAGACCATTTACTGAAATGAGGAAAACCAGCTCTCCAGGTCTAATACTTCCGTATCCTTTGCCTTTTCCACTGGTTAATCAGTACCGTCTTCTGAGAAAACATTAGTATGTTGAATTTTGTTGCAAGAAGATTATTGCTGTAAAAATCTTAAATTGGCAAAGATTTCAGAGTATATATTATCAATTTGTATAAGAGTCAAATCTTTACTGACAAAATCTCACTGGGATTTGCTAGATCCTGCAAAATGCAGTTCTGAGTTCTAGATCAGATCTTGTACCAGAGATACAGAACTCTAAGCAGACGATCAGTCCCACATATAAGAGCAAAGGTTTTCAGCATATTGCAAAACTCACCCCTAGTTGTTTCTGTTCCAGTAATTTTTCTGTACTTTGATTTTAAAAGTTCTTGTTAGCTGATAAAAATTCCTTTCTTACACGGCACCATCCCAGAAGACTCAAAACAAATTGAGCATGAATGTGTATATACACATGCACACATACATGTCCATACAAGTGCTCTAAGATGCACACATCAGTCAGACTCTAAATACCTACATTCAAAAAGAGGGACTGTTTGACACAAGAACATCTGAATGTCCATACTGAACTGAAAAGGTGAGGATATGTTTTTAAAAACTCTGCTTAGTGGATGAGGAAAAGGCTGTGGATGTTGTCTACCAAGACTTTTGTAAAGTCTTTGATCCTTTCCCATATCATTCTCCTAGAGAAACTGGCTACTCATAGCTTGAACAGGCATATGCTTCAGTGAATAAAAACTGCCTGGATGGCCAGGCCCAAAGGATTGTAGTGGTGAATGGATTTAAATACAGTTGCTGAGCAGTCAAAAGCGGTGTTCTTCAGGGCTCAGTACTTGGGCCTGTTCTCTTTAATATCTTTATAAGTAAACTAGATGAGGGGACCGACTGCACCCTCAGCAAGTTTGCAGATGACAAAGGAAGGTTAGGTGGAAGTGTTGATCTGCTTGATGGTAGGGAGGCTCTACAGAGGGATCTAGACAGGCTGGATCAATGGGCCAAGGCCAGTGATATGAGGTTCAACAAGGTCAAGTGCTGGGTCCTGCACTTGGGTCAAAACCCCAGGCAACACTGCAGGGTTGGGGAAGAGTGGATGGAAAGCTGCCCAGTGGAAAAGGACCTGGGAGTGACAGTTGACAGACAGATGAACATGAGCCAGCAGTGTGCCCAGGTGGCCAACAGCATCCCGGATGGTATCAGAAATATTGTGGCCAGCAGGAGAAGGGAAGTGATCATCCCCCTGTTACTTGGCACTGGTGAGGCCACACATCGAATACTTTATTCAGTTTTGGGCATCTCACTACAAGAAGAAGGACATTGAGATGCTGGAACATACCCTGAAAAGGGCAATGAAGCTGGTGAAGTGTCTAGAGAACAAGCCTTATGAAGAGCAGCTGAGGGAATTGAGGTTGGTTAGCCTGAAGAAAAGGAGGCTCAGCAGAGACCTTCTAGCACTCTACAACTACCTGAAAGGAGGTTGTTCTCCCAAGTAACAAGCGATAAGAC
Source organism: Chloroceryle aenea (assembly GCA_013399075.1). Taxonomy (NCBI): domain Eukaryota; kingdom Metazoa; phylum Chordata; class Aves; order Coraciiformes; family Cerylidae; genus Chloroceryle; species Chloroceryle aenea. Next base: position 230,818 of record VWZY01009531.1, read on the forward strand.
AAGAGGAAACATTGTCAAATTGCACCAGAGGAGGTTTAGGTTCAAAATAAGGAAAAAATTATTCACTAAAAGGGTTGACAAGCACAGGAATGGGCTGCCCAGGGAATCTGTGGAGTTACCATTCCTGCTGATATTAAAGGACATACAGATGTGGTGCTGAGGGACNATCCTTTCCCATATCATTCTCCTAGAGAAACTGGCTACTCATAGCTTGAACAGGCATATGCTTCAGTGAATAAAAACTGCCTGGATGGCCAGGCCCAAAGGATTGTAGTGGTGAATGGATTTAAATACAGTTGCTGAGCAGTCAAAAGCGGTGTTCTTCAGGGCTCAGTACTTGGGCCTGTTCTCTTTAATATCTTTATAAGTAAACTAGATGAGGGGACCGACTGCACCCTCAGCAAGTTTGCAGATGACAAAGGAAGGTTAGGTGGAAGTGTTGATCTGCTTGATGGTAGGGAGGCTCTACAGAGGGATCTAGACAGGCTGGATCAATGGGCCAAGGCCAGTGATATGAGGTTCAACAAGGTCAAGTGCTGGGTCCTGCACTTGGGTCAAAACCCCAGGCAACACTGCAGGGTTGGGGAAGAGTGGATGGAAAGCTGCCCAGTGGAAAAGGACCTGGGAGTGACAGTTGACAGACAGATGAACATGAGCCAGCAGTGTGCCCAGGTGGCCAACAGCATCCCGGATGGTATCAGAAATATTGTGGCCAGCAGGAGAAGGGAAGTGATCATCCCCCTGTTACTTGGCACTGGTGAGGCCACACATCGAATACTTTATTCAGTTTTGGGCATCTCACTACAAGAAGAAGGACATTGAGATGCTGGAACATACCCTGAAAAGGGCAATGAAGCTGGTGAAGTGTCTAGAGAACAAGCCTTATGAAGAGCAGCTGAGGGAATTGAGGTTGGTTAGCCTGAAGAAAAGGAGGCTCAGCAGAGACCTTCTAGCACTCTACAACTACCTGAAAGGAGGTTGTTCTCCCAAGTAACAAGCGATAAGACAAGAGGAAACATTGTCAAATTGCACCAGAGGAGGTTTAGGTTCAAAATAAGGAAAAAATTATTCACTAAAAGGGTTGACAAGCACAGGAATGGGCTGCCCAGGGAATCTGTGGAGTTACCATTCCTGCTGATATTAAAGGACATACAGATGTGGTGCTGAGGGACGTGGCTTAGTGGTGACTTGGAAGTGGTGGATTAATGGTTGGACTTGATCTCTTCTAACCAAACAATTCTATGATTCTATGAAAACATTCCTCTTACTGTGAGCACCAATGTAACTGACATAGGTCTATCTATCATGATTTTTTTTAGTAACTGCTGTAAGTGAATGCTAGATATAAATATAAGTCTTAGAGCTATGAAATGACATAGTTACATACCACTTCAATGAACAGCCAGCTTCATCAGTTCGGTTTTCATTTACTCGTGACCAAAATATCAAAGAATCAGAAGATTTTCTTCAATCCAATTTTAAACATTATTAAATCAGTGTCAAGAATCAAGGTACAGTAATACTACTGTTTGAGACAAACAAGTTAAGGATCAGTGAAGAAAGTCATTGAAATGTCCGAAACCCTAGATGACTGCATTTCTTCTGAAAGACCTATTTCTCAATTAACTAAATTGGCAGTGGTCAATAAAACTGAAAAGCTATCAATCTAAGTTAATAATAAGATAAATGAATAAAGTTAATATCAGAAACTATCTGCTTTTTTTGTTAGTCAGCTTCTTGAAAACCAGTTGTAACCATCAGCCCTGGTGTCTGATTGGGAAAACTCCTGGCTCTAGATAAGATTCTTAGAGAAGAAATTGCAACATCAACATAACAAATGGCTTCCATGTAGCTTTAAATTTTCATTTTCTTTCCTTGAATTATAGAAGGAAATGGAATTTTATTCTCTCATATATCAGCCAGGAGCTAGGAAAATTTAGCAAGAACAGCCTGGATAGATGGTTACATATAACATACTGAGTATTGCAATAGGATGTGACATGCTGTGTATTGCAAATGACATATGCAAATGACACTTTAATGTTAAAGACCTTTAAGAAATTGATGGAATTTACTGGCTAGTCCACAAGTCAGTGTTGAACAATGTCAGTGGTCAGTCCCCTTCTTTTTCTACCACTTCATTTTGTAGTTGTCATTAAAGATAACACTTAACTCTATTGAACCTCCATTTGCCTGTTTTCTCACTCTGTAGATATATTTCTGTTCCCTGTAGCTGAGTATCCACACAATAATATTAGTCTGTTCTCTTTAAAATGTAATGTCATTATGAATACTTGATTAAGTACATAAAAATTGCTTGGATTCTGAGGTCCGTGTATATGGAGTCAAGCCAATTTCAGGTGCTATTGTCAAAGTTTTCTCATTTTTCTGCTTAGGTTTGTACATTCATTAAGTTATATGATTGCATCATTCATAAATAATACTGGGATCACATTCTGATTTTGTAATTTCTGCTGGTTTTATAACAGTATACATTCTACTTCATCACATCAGAAAAATAAGGACAATAAAAAAGAATTGTATTTTCTATTCACTGTTGTTCAGCATACAAAATGCTACTCTGAGTTATCTGAAATTCTACCTGGAAATTTTAGCACTAAATGGTTATTGAAATAGAGTACAAATGAGAATTATATTAACTCAACTAAAATGGAAAGACTGATGTCAAGCATAAGAAATCCCACAAATTATTAAATATTCCTTTAACATCATCCTGTCCTATAAGGTAGCTGTGAAATTAGATTACCTCTGTTGGAGGAAATACCAAGTCAAATACTATTACTTCACCCTCTCATTTTAAAAGAAGTAGCACAATGTCAAAATGCTTTATTCCTATAATTTAGCTGACATTTTATTTTTCAGTATGCTTTTTTTGTATGTCTTATGAGATTTGTTTTCATAAAATCAATGGAAAGAAAAAGGACAGTAGGAATAAAAAATGGAAGTCAAGTAAAAATAAACTATCTATAGTCATGTATCTCTCTGTAAAAATGCCAAATATCCTTGACACCGGGATAATTGGCTGCTTTCTGTGACAAAGGGTATAGAGGAGGCATTAGTTCACTCAGAAACTAACAGCTTTCATCGGTGACACCCAGGCTTATTGGGTCCTTGCAGCAAGAAGACCATCTGCAGATGAGCTGCAGTTCCCTCCACATCTCTGTGATCCCTGAACACGTAACTCTTGTGACATGAAATCTCCAAGGATGTGACCAGCATGGTGTGACTTGTCCTGTTTCTTTAGAGGTAGGACAGGAAGTAAATGCACTACCTGGGGCTGGGCTGTTGCAAACAGTGTTTGCCTCTTATATCACGATTCCCTCGCATTACCCATTTATTCAAAAAATGCAATTAGACTCACCCTAAATGAGAAATCACTTTATATTACATCTGTGAGCAATGTTATTGTAGTGCAAATTACTGTCAATAATGAGAGGATGGATAAACAGAGACATTTTTTCTGAGACATTCCTCTTATTAGTAATATCAATAAGCAGAATTACCTGTCTTTCCAGGCAGGCTGGGGAATACAAGACACTGTGGCTGTTAGCTCATTTACACAAGTACTTTTTGATAAATAGGCACATATTCTTTTATCCTCACTGCATGAACAAGACAAGATTGCTGGAGCTCAAAAGAAATGAAGACAGTCCTAGGGGACTGCAGATATTTATTTAATCACAGGACAATTTACCTGATTTTCTTAAGCTATTTGCTCACTGGAATTCAAATACATCCATAACAAGGAATAAGCAATTCAACAAAGTTTGAGATTTAGACATGAAAACAAGCCTGTTTTATCTGATTAAGTAAATTAAAGGAAAATTTTGCAATCACTCCCACATTAAAAGATAAAAATCATTCCCTCCCCCACACATGTACACCTTGTCTCCAGGATTATATCACATGAGAAAGAAACTTGTCAGTTATCAAAACTTTTAACACGAAGACTGGGATTAGACAGAACATAGAAACACGTTTCAAAACTAATGCAGTAAAGAAATATGGCAGTAATAAGGCAGCCTTATGCTTCATTTTAATATTTCCTCATTTTGCGTACTGGTTTGCAATATGGGCATCTCATTAGAGTCTAAGCTACAAAGAAATCTTCAGGATAATAGATCTTGCTTTAGGCACCAGCATTTGAAGGGAAAGGGACAATTTAAGATTTTAAATCAGTGGAACTGTGTGTGGGCAGTAAGGAACAGGGGCTTATCTGTAGATTTACTGTGAAACAATTACGCTCCTGTAAGCTCTAAATCCCTCTCCTGCTTACAATTAAAGACATAGATAACGTCTTAATGTACAGCAGCTGACAGTTCAGATGATGGAAAGCCAATATCTATCAGTCTCTGTTTGCTTCTTACTCTGTATGGAGAAAATCAGCCATATATGGAATCCATCTGGGAGAAAAAGAGATCGAATAGCAGTGTAGAGATCATTTCCAGAATGAAACTGTTTCATCCATCAACTTTTTCCAGCAAGACATGACTATGTGTTTCATTTGCAAGACAGAGGAGGACTTAACCAAAGCAGGAAGGAACCAGTTCAATAAGAGGGGGAAAACTCCTTTCAAGCAGAAATTCAAGTTCGAAATGACTTCCTGAAAGAACCTGTACTGCTCTTGATCGTTCTTTTGTTTGTTCTGTTTATCCTTAGAAAGGTAATTGACAGAAACTTGACTTCAGCTTGTGTTTTCATTGATATGGAGAGCAGGGAAAAAAGAAAGGGTGTGGGATATTAACAGGTACAATGAATCGAATCTTGAAGACTTTCTGCAGTTTGTGTTTCACAGCTTATACAAAATTCTAACTTCTGGCACAAGTTTTAACACTTCAGGAACACCAGAATGTAGTCTGCTGCCGTTTAGCTGTGACGCTCTTACCTCCACCTATTAGGTGACCTATTTGGAGACAGAGAGGCTCACCCAGGGAGCAACTGCCTGGAGGACTTGATCTATACTTGGATTGCCAGTTTAAGCACTTTAACTTTGCTCTCTGTCCTTGCTTTTGCTATTAATCTCTTATTTTAAGGGATGTAAAAGAATAACTGACAAACTGAACTGAATCTACAACCTGTCCTCCATCTGCCCACATTTGTGGGTCCAAAACCAGATGCCTGATGCTTAGAACTTGCAGTACACGCAAAACTGCATTAATCGGTTTGCACACTTTGTGTTCAGTTGCCTAGGTTATCTGCTGTTCTGGCTCAGCAACTCCATGAAAGCCTGGTAAATTCCTGCTAAAAGCTGAAAAGTAGCAGGTCTTTCTGTTGACATCAAAGGAACCATACCAAGTTCCTGGGCTGACCCAAAGGCCGACCACTGTAAGGGAAATGTGGAAGGAGCTGAATGAAACCTATAAGCAATCCTTTTTGAAAAAAGACACTATTCTGCCAATCTGTTGATACTGCAAGCAGCTCCTTGACTTCCAAAACATTTACCTAAAGAGGCACATCACAGAATCACAGAATGTTAAGGGTTGGAAGGGCCCTCAAAAGATCATCTAGTACAACCCTCCTGACAGAGCAGACCCACCTAGAGCAGGTCACACAGGAATGCAGCCAGGCGGGTTTTGAATGTCTCCAGAGAAGGAGACTCCACAACCCCTCTGGGCAGCCTGTTCCACTGCTCTGTCACCCTCACCATGTTTTTCCTTAAATTTCTTTGGAATCTCCTATGCTCCAATTTGCACCCTTTGCCCCTTGTCCTACCACTGGACATCACTGAGAAGAGCCTGGCTCCTTCCTCCTGACACTCACCCTTTACATATTTATAAACATTAATAAGGTCACCCCCCATAACCTAAAATATTCCGAAAAACTGGGCACCTTATATAGTGTTATATCTTAACGACAGAAAGGAAGTCAAAAGCACCATGTAACTTGTGCTCCTTTAGGATTATACTTCAGTTTCAGTGAGACTGGCAGCAGACTCAGGCAAACAAATAAAGATAGCAGGAATGACTCAACAGTGAAATTACTTCTTTTTTATTCACTGGCCCATGACTGAAGTGACTGAAGATAACCATCCTGGAAAATGGCCTCAAAAAAAGAAGCAGGTTCAGCTGGTTTTCACCCTACTGGTTATTTAGGTGTATGTCTTTGAAGCAGCATTTTTATTTTTATAAAGAACCTTTGCTTTGATTGCAAAAATTTATATATGGGATTTTTTTTTTCAATCACTTCAGTAATACCTGAGTAACAAAGTTTTGTGCTTAAACATATTGTGCAGTAACTTACATAAAGAAAAAAAATAAAAGGAATGTTAATAATTCTTTGTTCTTTTTTTTTTAGTTTCTATGCAGAAAGTTTCTACTTTCTTTTATCCAGTTTCTGAGTTAATTTCAGTTGTTATTATTATTAGTGACTATTCAACCAAGATAATACTTCTTTCTGAGGCTTTGGGGCTTTTTGTCATGACATCAGAAGAAGATCTAAAAATATACTTTAAAATAAGATGCTATTGTATTGTTTTCTCTTTTTTTTCCCCACAGCAGTCCTCATAGTGCTGTGTTTCGTATTGGTAGCTAGATAGGTGTTGATAACACACCAGTGTTTTGTCTGATGCTGAGAAGCACCAAGGTGGTATCTCCAACATTCCCCCAGCTCATGCAGTAGACTGGGAGTGAGCAAGGTCTTGGGAGGGGACACAGTCAGAACATCTGACTCAAACTGACCAAAGGGATATTCCCTACCATATGACAGCTGCTCAGCAATAGAAGATAGGAGAAAGGAGGATGAAGGCAGGGAATTTCTTATTGCAACATTTGTGTTCAGAGCAACTGCTACGTGCATTGAAACCCTATTTCCAGGAATGTGGCTGGTCATCGCCTGCTGATGGGAAGTAGAATATAAATCTTTTAGTTTTCTTTTGCTTCCACATGCAGCCTTTGCTTTTGCTTTATTAAACTGCCTTTATTGTGACTCATGAGTTATTTTCCATTTTATTTTCTTCAATGCCCATCCTGCCAAGGAGGGGACTGGTAGTGTGGCTTGGTGGGCACCTGGCATCCAGCCAAGGTTAAAACACTACAGCTACTAAATGTTTTTGATGTCTGTCATAAACAAAGGTGTTTCCACTTCTGTAATTTTTGTAAAACATAGGTTATGTAGTAGTTACAACTGCAGTATTGGAGGGTTGGCTACTAAGCAGAAAACTGCTTACTTTTTTTCTCTCTTTGAAAATATTAGGGGATTGTTCAATGTACTTTCATCAAAAAGCAACATCTAATCACCATGCAAGACACTTTAGCTTCTACCTGATTCTAGAAATTAAAAATCAACACTATTCTTTATCATACTGGAAAAATAATGAAGAAGGTGGAAAAATTTCCAATGCACAGGTTTTCCATGTGAGTTTTGTAGAGGCTCAAAATTATTTTAAGATATCATTATTTCATTGTTTTAAATTGAAATATAAATCCATATTTGTATAGTTTTTTTTCTTTTTGGTTTGAACTGTTTAAGTCACCTAACAATCCATTGTTTATGATTTTCTGATATAACTCAACATTTGCTTTCAAGGATTTGCTTTGAAAACTCACTGTCTAAGCCCTTGTAAAAGTCTGTTTTGAGCTGCATTCATGATTTTACAGTGAAGGACCTGTCACATTTTCATTTACAAAGTTTTATTTTCAAGGACATGTAGATTATCTTTGAATTTCTTCAGGGATATCTTAATGATACTTTTAGGGTTTCCTGTATTTGACAGGATTTTGCAAGGTTTCTGTGAGCTGCTTATATATTCAACAGGGACTTTCTTAGCCCTGTGGTGTGAGCTTACTGCATATAAATCATGAAACTGTAATTTAAGCATAGAAAATCAGTATGGGATGACATTTGACAGAGTACTCAATTCTTTTTTTTTAGTTACAAATGGTGCAGTATCTTCATTTGGGATTTTTATTTTATTTTTTAATGTATATACTTTATCCTGCAAATGTGCAGAGAATTTAGGATTGTGGAACAGTGGTTTGGACACATATTAATACCTCCTCTAATTCATAATCGATTTATCTAAGCATCCAGTATTTGAAAACTGACTTAATATCTCTGTTGCATCAGTGTCTTAGAAAAATATAAATAGTGATGTTGTATATGGCCACAGCCTAACGTACAGCTGTGATTCCATCAAAGAAATAGAAAAAAACCCACTGCTTAATTTCAAACCACTGAAATAAATCCTCCAGGACAAGAGTGAAATAAGGCCCTGTAAAATTTAGACTACAGCTAATGTGCTTTGAGTGCAATATAAATAGCAGCCACTTTTGAGAGAGAAAGGCAAATTAGTGGAAACCCATCTTCCTCTTGCTGCCTCCAAATCCTTTGTTGCTTCAAGTTCTCTGTCAGCTTTGCTAGACTCCTCCCTTGTGCTCCTGCACCCTACTACGTAAATTTAAAGACATTTGTCTTCTCCTATTGACCTATTTCAATTGCTAATGAGTGTCTAATGGCTCACAGGTGACCTATTTCCTATGGAAGATTAACTGAAGCCATCTCGAATATGATCACTAACACTTGAAATGAGCTCTGGTTAAAAAACATTACCTAGAATAGTAAACACTATCTGTATAATGTGCATTTTTACTTTGAACATAGCAGGTAAGAAAACCTAATGGATTATGTTGGAAATAAATACACACTGAAGAAGGCTAAACAAATGAACTTCTATGAAAGCAGCTAGGTTAAACAGAGCTGACAAAACTTCTGTCAAATTTAGTTGCTAATTAATATATTTGTTAATCACAGGGGTCACATGGGATAAATGACTTTATTAGGTAGGGTGCTAGTAAAGAAGGTGGAGATGAAAGTTTAATTTCTCATTCTATAGTTGACTCCCTTGTCACTCTGTTCAATAAAATTTAAGCAATGGCACTTTCACAGATGCTGAGGAAAATAGAAGGATGCTCAGCCATGGCAGTACTGAAGAGCTCACTATTGTCTATGAGTTAAAATAACACACAATGGAGAAAACAGCTGCCAGAAAGCAATCTCTAAATAATATTCTAGCTTTTCCCAGTCCCGCTGTATGAGAGACAAAACTGGGCTAGATGGACCCCAGGTCTCACCCAGTGTGGCATTTCTTACGTTTTAACTGATGTATGCTTCTATCCTTGGTGTTAACTTGCTTCTGGGCTTAACTGAGAGGGAGACCCAGGTGAAATTGTATCGATTGACAGTCTAAGGAGTGATCTGTGGGACAGTGGGATCATATCTTTGGCTTCATATTGACTTTAAACTGAGCTAAACTCCCAGAGCATTCAGGCAGCCTATTTGATCTGTTTTCCACAAATAAAATAAAGGTAATGAGGACAAGCTGGTCTTTGTGAATATTGGCAGAACAATTTCTAGCCCTGAAAACAAATGTAGAATTAATTACTTCTGAGGAAGAGAGGGATTCTTAGCATATGAAGAAACATCAGTGGCAATATAGGATTCTTTGAACCCTGACAATACTTCAAAAACTCTGAGCAGTTTGGAGCACTTAAAGTATTCCTTGCAGATATTTAATAGCAAGGAATAGTGTTCTGAGGGCTACCTAAATAAACATTTCTAATGAGGAAACAAAGAGGAAAACATGGTTTCTACTTTTTATAGCATATCACTTTCAATGGCCATAATGACTATTGAGAAGGTATTTCTGTTACGACATTTACAGGTTTAAGAACATGATGATCTGTTGTGCTAATACTGTTCATGTTTGTTATCTACCCAAATATGATTTACTTTGAAAGTGTAGTAAAAATCCAGTCTGGCTGGTTCTGAGTTATAGAATATGAACACAGACTTCTGCAGAATCTGAAAAAATATTTAGGTTACCCTTTTACACTCCAGTACATTAACATTTAGCTTGACATACACCTGCCTTTGGCATGTAATCAAGTTATGCATCTTAAAACTGCCTACCTCAATCACAGCTGTGCCACACTGCATACTTATGAAAGGCCACATTTTTCCCTTGAGAGAAGTACGTATATATGTGCATGACTCTCAGTGAAAACACATACTTATCTGTGTGTAGAATGTGGTGACAAAGCATAAATAAAATAGAAGAATTGAAGAAGGAATCAAAATTAGAAAAGCTTTTGGAAAATAACTGCCCTGCAAATGCAAGATCCATGAGAATACAATAGGATTAGCTCCATAAATACCTTTCTTGGTGCAATTTCACCTTAGGTTCTCATAGATCAGTGCAGAGCAAAACTTCTGATTAAATTTGAGTTTAACATTCTTACAGACCTTAAGGAAAGTGTATATATATATATATCTCATATATACCAAGTATCACATGTACTCCACAGAACTCAGATTTCTTTATTCTCAGATATGAATTATACAAGTAGCCTATATAAGAATTTAACTTTGCTAGCTTACTGCTTTTTCTTTCATTGTTCCTCAAATATTTGAGACCTCAAGTTACACAACCAATTGAGCAACTGAATGTTACAGTTAAAATGAAAAACTGTGCACCAATTTTACATATAACTGAAAAATCAAACAGTGAATTATTTCAACAAAAATCTAGAATTTAGTTAGAACTAAACTAAATAAAGTTTGGTTATTTAGAAAGGAATTTAGTTCATTTTATGAATTGTACTAGTTTTCATGGATTTAAATGAAGCATCCTTCCCTCTAATGAGGTTTTTAGTGATATTGTAAGTCATGACAACTCAGTCTACTACCAAAATTACGTATGTCATAAAATTTAAGTTCACTTTCATTCTTTCACTGCAGCCAATTCCTTCTAATCATTCGGCGTTTTTTAACAGTTGCACAGTTGCCAATCTCGTTATTTATTTTTTTCTTCTTCTTCTTCTTCTTCTGTTTGTTACTCATTCAGCAGAAAAGTGGTTAAAGACAGCACGTGCATTTTGGCAGATGGGTGACTGCCTCTTAAATCCTCCTATGGAATGAATATTTGTCGAAACTTATGGTCATGTGCAATTTTCTCCCCTTAAAATATGCACAGTGCATGATCTGGATAGTCCCACAGTATAGCACAGATACGCTGTTAGGTCCAGAAAACAAATTCCATGTTGCTATGCAGTGCAAAGACTATGGGTATGTTTTAGTAGATTTCTCAGCACTGCTGTCAGGGATCCTGGGAAGATTGAGACTAACAAAAGCAAGTGCTGAGTGAGGATCTTCTTTAGGGAGTAAAAAATTCTTAACCATGTGTAAGACCACCAGGCCATATGCAATTTCCTCCAGTGTAAATCAGAGCATCTATGTCTACATAATGGTCACAGCCTTCAAAATCTCTCCTGATTTAAGTCTGGATTAGTAAATTTTTTACAAAATATGTGTGGTAGCTACTTAACCAGTTTCTGTCCCACCCCTCTCTGACCAAAGGGTTCATCTACAGTGTGGCACACATATATATATCCACTCACTTTTGAGTCCATGTTCAAACCCACCTTTCTCATCTTGCAGTACAATTCACCAGATCATAGGCTACCTTCAAGTAGTCAGAGAAAAGGCAGGGGCAGAGGACTCTGTTTTGGGTTTGGTTTGGTTTGGTTTGGTTTGAAGGGACTTCTGCAGGCTGTCTAGTCAGTCCTATGTCTCACTTCAAGTAGGACTGTCACCAAGACCAACAATGCTATTACAATTCTTCCAACAAAGGGATGAATTCTTGGCTTGTGGGGGATCATGTATATTACACGGTATTATACATGATCCCCCACATAAAGCTAATTTGGTTTCTTACCTGAAGGTAGAGGACATTCCAGTTCTCACTGCAGATAAAAACACAATACCTGGAGTAGGGATCAAAACTGGAGCCCTCATCTTCCTTCCAGGTAATTGCTCTTTCACCATATTAAAGCTCCCTTTAGCCTAAAGAGTATTTATTTCTATCCTAAGTGGAGCATTTTTGGCAAAAGTAATTGAGACAAATTTAATCCAGAACACCAATCTGTTGGCTGGGTGAAATACTCCTGTGGGTAATAAGGTGTAAATTCTCCACAGAAATAGGCATCGACTGTATCCTTCAAGCTCTGAACAATAAGCTACTGCTTAGACAAGTGAGATGCTGGCAGTACTAGCACAACCACTTTGTGTTAAGTGGGTTAGCATCTGGCGTGACGTGACACTCATTTCATCAAAACTTATGCCAGACCCATTTGAGTCAACAGGAAGAAATGAACGCTATAAACCATGATTCAGCTGACATCGAGTGTTTGCAATGTCTCAGGATTAAATCAGAATAATGGGGATATTTTAATGCACTCAATGTTCTCTACTATGAGGCAGTTAGGAAGGACTGCTCAGATGCTCTCTGATTATAACCCTGTGTATAGAAGTGTAATCTGAATGTTGTATATCCTAGGATAGTGACAGAAATGACATCGTTCTCTCTCTGATTCTTTCTTTATAAACTTCCTAAAGAAAACCTTATGGAATTACAGTAAGAACTAAATTAAATGGAAACTCTTTTTATATGCACTTACTTTTCTCTCTTTCCAGATGTCTGTTGTCCTATATGGGGAAAATGGAAAAAAAAAAGCTCTCACAAGAATGTTTTGTTAGTCTTAGATCAATGATGAAAATTGTCTGCTATATTGTCACATTCATTTTTAGACATCTTTACACTAAAGTACAAGCATAATTCTGATTACTTGCTGGCATTCTTTTACCTTTTTTCTTACCTGGTGCTGGAGGAATCTTTTAGTATTGACATCCAGATGGTGAAACTCTTTGATGGTGAAATTTTTCTCTTTCTTCAGTATATACTGTATAGAAAAGAATGGAATCTGTTGTTGTTATGTTGTGTGTACATCTAATTTTACAGTGTTATGTAAGTGATAACATTTAAATAAAGCACTGTAAAGTATCTATTCGTAACAGAGCATTCTGTCATAGCTGATATTATGTTGCCTTATAACAGCAGCAAGTTTTGTTTGCTTCCCTGTTTTCCTCATATTATATCTAACTTTCTAGACTGCTCTGTAGAATGTGGTTTTCATTGCATCAGATGCTGCAGTGTTATATTTTTTTCCTGATGGAAATACTTTATTTCTGAACAGTAACAAAGAAGTCATTGCATAACGCACTGAACATCCTGAATCAGATGATTTATTTAGAATTGCAGATTATGATCAAAGGGACTACTTGAGCCGTATTTCTGTCACCAGAATACAAAATAGAGCCATCACACATTAAAATCTATTTTGAAAAAGAGTGTGATGCTGAGAAATGAAGAATCATGATGTAATTTTTTTTTTTTTTAATTAAATATAACACAGAAGAATGAGGGATCAAATGACATTCCTGCTCATGATTTTCATATGCTCTTCTCAAGACAATGTATCTCTTTCCCCACATCAGCTAAACACAACTGCAAACTACAACAGCTGAGACAGCATATTTCATACGTGTTTTTCAGACACTTCCAGCTCTCAGGCAAATTAAGCCGCATTACAATATAAAGATGTCAGATGAATTCTGACAGATTTTAGTTCTCCAAACCAAAAGGTATTCTTTCATGTTTGCTCAAATTGTTGTTGATACTGTAGGCATCCTGTAAGAGCAGGGCCTGCATGTTTGACAGTAATGTAATCCATTTACTTTTAACAATCGATTGAAGCCTGAGTTTTTGAAGTTTGTTCTGAGTTGACTACTGACTTGTATGTGATTATTCAGCATGTGGACTAGTTAAATAATGAGAATTCATGACCTCTAATGTGATTAAACACCTGCACCACTTTGAGGTTTAATTATTAATAAAAGTAGCTAATTATTTTGTATGACCTTTTGACATGAATATATCCTTTGACTGTTCTTGAGATCAAAAGACATCTTCAGAAATGGAGATCAAAAGAATTTATCTGCAAGTAATATAATCAGCTTCCTTCGCAATCTCCAAACTGCTTATTTCAAATCAAAGCTTGGTTTTGCTGTTCGTTCATTTGAGATTTCACACTGTGCTAATCATCCTATGTTTGGATATCAAAATGGGAATTGTATCTTATTTTTTTATTTATTGGACATAACATTAATTTGCACACTTGCACAACAGCATGTGCACACAGACACACTGTTCATTTATTAAAAAGTAATGTTATTTAATCACTGGGAATATAATAAGATAATACAAATTCTATATATTATTTATGAAATTTGTTCTTCAGTAGAACAGGATCACACATCTCAGTCAATCTGCAGCTGATTGTGCCCAGATTTTGCTTCTTTCAGATGAATAAAAAAGTCCCAAGAAATGGTCTGAAAATGGGAAGGAGAGTGAGGAATCAGTGTTTTTCCACCTTGAAAATATTGCAATGCTTCAATTTATGTTAAAGAAAAACCTAAAACTGTAAAAAAGGTGTACCTGGATTGGTATTCTGAAAGTTTCATGCAATAATTTTATATGTTTAAGACATTATCTACTGCTAGCTCCAAAACAAAAGAAAAAACAAACCAACAAACAAAAAAAGAAGTGCTGTGCATCTAAAACAAAATCTATACAGCTCTTATATGTTTCAGTACTAAATAATCAAGTGAAAAACGTCCCTCTGAACAGCCGTGTAATAGTAGAAGGTCTCAGGACTGTTAGGTGTCTCTCAGTAAGCCTAGAATTGTGATTAGCACTAGTACTCTCACAAAAAGAAGAGTCACTTTCTTTTTTATAGCAGTAATAATGTTGCCTCTGCCTAAATCTGCCTTTTAGATTCAGCTCTCTGTATACAAATCCTCAGTTTGCAGGTAAAAGCACAGATGTCTCTGAATCTTCTTTCAGTTACAGTTGAAAAGATTACGTGGAAAACATGAACATTTGGGTCTACATAATGACTGTCCAGTTTGCAAAGCATCTGCATCAGTTAAGATGCACAAAAGATGCACAGAAAGTGCAGTTGTGAATATGTCACTGTAGTAAAAGGCCGGAGACTATTTTGTTAATTATTCCCCTGGGTATCACTGAGGAAGAAGTATTGCTGTCAGAAAGGAAATAGTCTCTAAATTATTCAGTCTAATTAATTTTTATAATATAAATTCGAAAATGAAGGTTGTGCCTGCATCAGTGGACAAGGGATGACCTGCGGATGTGATCTATCTGGACTGCTGCAAGGCCTCTGACACGGTTTCCCACAATATGCTACTCACCAAGTTGCAGAAATACAGATTTGATGGGTGGACTGTTCAGTGGATAAGGAATTGGCTGGATGGCTGTATCCAGAGGGTAGTGGTCAGTGGCTCAAAGTCCAGATGGAGAGCAGTGACAAGTGGTGTCCCTCAGGGGTCTGTACTGGGGCCTGTCTTGTTCAACATTTTTCTCAATGACAGAGACAGTGGGATCGAGTGCACCATCAGCAAGTTTGCAGATGACACCAAGCTGAGTGGTGCTGTCGATACACCAGAGGAACTGGATGTCATCTAGAGGGACTGGGACAAGCTGGAGAGGTGGGCCCAGGTGAACCTCATGCAGTTCAATGAGAGCAAGTGCAGGGTCCTGCATCTGGGCCAGAACAATCCCCACTATCAATCCAGTCTGGGGGAGGAGGAGACAGAGAGCAGCCCTGAAGAAAAGGACTTGGGGGTCCTGATAGACGAAAAGCTGGACATAAGCAGCCAGTGTTTGCTTGCATCCCAGAAGGCCGATCACATCCTGGGCTGCATCAAAACAAGTGTGGCCAGCAGAGCAAGAGAGGTGATTCTGCCGCTCTACTCTGCTCTGGTGAGACCTCACCTGGAATACTGCATCCAGCTCTGGAGCCCACAGAACAGGAAGGACATGGACATGATGGAGTGGGTCCAGAGGAGGGCCACAAGGATAAGCAGGGGGCTGGAGCACCTCTCCTATGAGGACAGGCTGAGGGAGCTGGGATTGTTCAGCCTGGAGAGGAGAAGGCTCCAGGGAGACCTTCTAGTACCTGAAGGGAGCTTACAAAAAGACTGGAGAGGGCCTGTTTACAAAGGCCTGGAGTGAAAAGGATGAGGGGTAATGGTTTTAAATTAGAAAGGAGTGGATTTAGATTGGATGTAAGGAGGAAGTTCTTTACCATGAGGGTGGTAGAGCACTGGAACAGGTTGCCCAGGGAGGTGGCTGAGGCCCCATCCCTGGAGACACTCAAGGTGGGGCTTGACAGAGCTCTAAGCAACCTGCTCTAGTTGAGGATGTCCCTGCTCTCAGCAGGAAGATTGGACTAGATGACCTCCAGAGGTCCCTTCCAACCCAGACATTTCTATGATTCTATGAAGGTTCTAATGTGTGAACAGTTTACTATATTTGAGATGGTAAATTTATTTTTCAAATAAATAAAGTAGCTCAGAAGTTTGCCAGTATGTATACTGATAAAATATATTTTTTTGAATACATTGATTTAACATGTTAAAGCTGTTTAGATTATCTAAGAACAAAAATTGGGGATGAGAATTTAAAAAGTATATATTGTTTCTCACATCTGAATACTTCTATGTTTAGAAATATCAATCCCTCTATACTTAAGAACTTCATGTATTGTGATATGCTCAACCGCACCTAACACATCTGACTTCACTGCTATTTTCTTAACTTTCCTCCTGTCCTCCCTCCTCACCCTCTTCAACTGAAGAGACTCCCATTTCTGGCCAAGAAGTCTGAGACTTTTCAGCACAATTTGCGTAAGAATGTAATTTTACTTGCAAATAAAATTTCTTATGTTAACTAGTGAGCTTTGATCACAGTGTTTAAGCCAAAAAGCAGCTTCTATTTCCAAAGTACTGTTAAAGAAATACTGAAGTTTTATGAACTCATTTGCTCTTAGAATGTCTTAGAGGGAATAATTTGCTCATGTGACCTCACTGGAGTGATGCACAGTAGTTTAAACAAAATAAATGTTTAAAGAGACCTAAATTAATCAACAATATAGTTATATCTTCATGCAATTTATAGATCTCAAAACACTACAAATTTGAGACCATACATAGGTCAGTGTAAAAACATAAAGTGTCCTTTCAGGTGACTGAGGTGAGCTCCATCATTTTGACCCACAGCAGGCTGAGCATGAAAAATCAAGCTCAGGGCTGGTGGTCCAGAGGCTGTGCTGGCAGTCCCTCTGCAGGTCCATGCTTGCCCAACACCCACATGCAACTGTACTCCCCTTGCTCTCTGGAAGCAGCACAAGGGGCCTTCAGAAGTCTCCTATGGAGCTCCCCATCTGTCCCCTTCCTTCATCTTCCCCCACTAAGGCCATCTTTGCCTTTGAAGCAAGGTGTCCTTCATCCATCCCTCAACTTGCTCCAGCCCTGCAAGCAGCAGGGGGGAGGCCCATGGCATAAGCCAGAGAGCTCCGCCAACACCTGTCTCATAGAATCATAGCATGGCAGAAGTTGGAAAGGACCTCTGGAGATCATTTGAGACCAAGCCCCCTGCCANGGGAGGTGCCGCCAACCCTGCCGCCTACGCGGGTCAGGCCGCGGCAATGGTCCTGCTGGGACCAGTGCGGGAGGCTTCGCGTTGGGGGTCCCGGGTATCTCAGGAGGGGCTTCCTGGAGAAACGTTCAATTTACTTGGAGGGAAATGTCAGCCTTCCCAAGACAAATTTACCACTTGATAATAATTATTGTTGTTATTAATGCAGAATATAAGCTACGAATGACTTATTCGAATGTCATAGGAATGCCATATGTCTATGTATATTCGTAGTTTTCTTTTCTGATATGTTACAAATCTGAAGTTTTTTTTCTTGCTTATTCATTCAAGTCACAAGTAAGAATGCTGTATTGTTGCCGAGTTGTATTAAAGAGGTGCTAGAATTCAATTAATGCTGGTAGCGCTCTGCTTGTTAAAATAGGGTTGCATTTGATATGCAGATTAAAAAGACTCAACAAAGAGATAGTTTTCAAAGAATTACTGGTATTTTTATCCAAAACTGTTTATTTGTAATGCCATTGAATTGAAATTATTGTTTCTGATTGCCCTGTCCTCGGGAATTTAGAAATTATACTGCTCAATCTCCTACATTTTCCCAATGAGAAATGAAAGAAAGTAATGATTAATTTTGTCTTCTTTCCCACTTGTTTTCTTAATTTGAATAAACTAGTAATTGAACTGAATTAAACTGTAAAAGTGATTGTCTATGGATGTGGCTGGGAATATTTGGCAAGTCACTTCCGTGGTTCACTTTTACAACTTCCAGTGCTTCATAAACTAATATTTAGGCACTATATATTTTAATGTGCTTGTAGTTAAGTTAGTATCTATAACATATATATGATTTTTTTCTTCATTGCATATTTTATGCTTTTTGGAGTACTAGGTTCCTAGTATTCCTACTATTCTCTCTTTTCCATGTCTTGTATTACAAACATTTGCTTTCTCTTGAACAATAACATCTTTCATTCTGCCAATATAAAATTTGCATAAGAAAGGCAAGAACAAGGTTTTTAAGCTACAAGAGATGCATTCTGGTAATTTAGCTGAAGGAAACTGGTTCACTGAAAGATATTGATCTTGTAGATTGAAGAATTCGTGGAAATAGAACTATTAAGGTCAAGGCTGAAAGTGTGAAATTTTGAAAAGGAAATCATGGTGATATTATAGTAAATCTATTTTACTATAGGAAGAAAGATATAGAATAATCCCTGTATAATCCTCCAAATTCTTAATGGTTGCCTTTTTCTGCACTCTGCTCTGAAATTCTACGTTCAGGAGCTAATGCAGTCATTGCAATAGGTAAAACTTGGGAGTTAACGGCTGCCTTCTTGTTGTAACTTGACAGTGTACAAAGACTGGGTTTATTTCACACAGTCCAAAATGCCATCTGTAAATTTACACTTTATTAGTAGCACATAGGAAACTTTATGAATGAATAAGGGTCTGAATTTCACTGTCTGTCTCATAAAGCTGTAATGAAAAGTAATGTCCTCAACTTCTGAACCAAATGGATTTACATCCAGCTGATTGAGTGATCACAGTTTTGTTTTGATAAGGGAAAACATCTGTGTTGACATAAGAATAGATAAATTTACAGCACTGATTTATACTTTAATTTCTGAACAGCAGGCTTTATAGAATAAATTCCCTTTTGTGCAAATATATGCATATCTTTATTAGTGAGAATCGTAAAGAGAAACATGGTAGTGGTAATGGTACTATGTGCCAAACTCATTAGGTATCGTTGTAAATGACACAGCAAAATACGCCTGTTGGAGGAGAAAACAGAGTGCAAAAGGAAGAACTTTCAGCTTGTAGAGAGAATGTACACATAATTTAAAATGACCAAAAATCTCAGGCTTACATTAGTGTTTTGTACTTGGCCTATTCTAATGGGATTAAAGCAGAAGTGAATCCTTTTGTCTCTTTAAGTTTCCTATGATGCATAAGCTGTCCTTTCCGTCAATACTTTGCAAAGTTTCTTTAAGAAGTTTGATAGAGTTGAACTCTTGAGTGACTTGGAATTCTTGTATGTTAACCTGGAACAGGTTGGCCTGAGAGGTGGTGGAAGCCCCATCCTTGGAGATTTTTAAGACCAGGCTGGATGTGGCTCTGACCAACCTGATCTAGTGGGAGGTGTCCCTGCCCATGACACGGGGGTTGGAACTAGATGATCTTTAAGATCCCTTCCAACCCTGACAATTCTATGATTCTGTGACTTCTTTTATAATTACTTCAGCAGCTGAGTGATTACTCATCAGCCTTCCACAGCTAGGACCTCGGTGGGGCTGTGGGTCCTCAGTATCCTCTCCCTGTATGAGAGTTAGAAGGCTGGAGAGAAGTGAGGAGTCTCTCATGTCAGAAATCTGGAGACCCAGTCCTGTTTGACAGCAATTTTAGCTGATCCTGTCTTCTAAGTGTACTTCCAGTATCGTCCATGGATTAAGTGGTTTGTGTGAGATTTGTCACTGAATGGTTATCTCGTTAGGGTGTTGCTTCTAGCAGGGCTCACAAGGTGTTCCTGGTTCCGTTAACACTGAGTAAGCACATAAATGGAGCTCTGTTAATTAATAGCTATTCTTGCTGGGTATTTGATGTGTTTTGATGGATAATTCTTGATCTTTCCAGTTCCTGTCAGACATAATTTTGGTATTAGTAGATAGGGCTAGACTGCTACCTGCTTACTGTCCTGGTACTGTTCCCAATCAAGGAAAATGTCTGGTTTAGTACTAAACTTTTTTTCTGCCTGTTTGTGTAATTCCTGTGCTGATATGAGCAAAGATTCTATTGATAAAATGCTGTAGCTGACAATGTGCTTTTAGTAGAATGCTTTTGCATTTGGTGGTCTTTGGTGCAGCACTTCCTGAGAGCAACAGATTGCTGTGCAGTTTTTGTAGGGTACAGTTGGTCAGCATCCCCAGATTTCTAACAGCATCATCCAGTGTGTTCGTTTCTAGATCTTTTACAGTGGTTTCAGAGAGAGAGTTGTCCCTTTAGGGAACTGTGAAAGACTTGAACCAACTCTTAAAAACTGCATTTTTGTTCCACAAACTTATCTTTTCATGATGATAAAAGAAGAGAGTTGGTGATAGTGACAGTAATAGAAAGGAAGTAAAAGAGCTGTATAGTCTCTATAAACCCTTGATGAAATCCACTGTTTCTAGAAATGCATGCAGGTATTTCACCATATTCACCATTTGTCATTTAGCTGCTTTTAAATAAGATTTTGAGATTCCTGCAGGATTACTTCTTCAAAAATTGCTTTGAATGTGTTTTGTTTCTAAGGAGAACTGATTTTGTGATATATACTGTTGTTGGGTGTTTTTGGTGGTTTGTTTTGTTTTTTTTTGTTTGTTTGTTTGTTTTTTGACATTGTCTCTACAAGTAACTATTCCAGAAAAGGAGTGTTGTTTTTTTTTTTCTCCTGAGTATCTCATTAAACTGGTTTAGTATAAGGCACTTCTAAAGTATAAGTGAGTCTATAGAAGATGTTAGAAGGCCTCTCTCAAAATCTGGATTTTATTACTTGACTGTCCTAAGTGTTACAGTGGAATATTATTTAAGATTTTGATGACTGTGATATAAGGCAAAATTATGTAAGGTACCATGGTTTATATGACTTCTTAGAGATATATCTCCTTTAGGAAATAGCATTTTGGTGTGCATACTGTGAAGGAACTTTTTGCATGTATGCGTTGTGTTACCATGTGCATGCAGGTTTTTGCTTTGCTTAAAATATAGTAATGCACTTGAAAACGAAGTAGAAAAGTGACTCTTTTTAATTTGGTAATAAATGGTGAAAAATACTACTTGAAGTAGCATTTCAAACTTCTAAATTTCTTTGAGCTATAGAAATTCAGTCTATTCCTGTTCCAGTTTCTTGTAATACTTGTCTACTTATTAGATTATTTTTACAGAGTATTTTTTGTTGTCTCATTTGTGGGATGAGATGTGTAAAGTGCATAGCGGTAAAGTATCAGTGTTTAAAGAGCTAACTGACTTTTCTTTCTAAAAGTCACGTGAGAAGAAATAATCAGAGCTTAATAGGTGACTCTCTGATGATAAAATCACCTGAACATTCATGAAATGCTGAAGTTAAATACCTTATTCTGACCCTTGGTGGAATGTTCATCCTTCCACAACTTCCCTGAATGTTATTTAAAGGGAAATGCTAATACTAACAAAGCCTTTTATAAAGCACAAAGCAAATCTTTCTTTGTTTTTGTTTTTGTTTTAAAAAAAAAGAAGCAGAAAGTTTGTGCAAAGTAGTCTTCAGAGGTATCAAAATGATAAACCATCAGTGAAAGCCACTTGTAAATCATTTTTCTGTCCGCTTTAGTTTCTGGCATAGCTCTGCAAAGAATCTTTGTAAGAATGGAGCTTGACAGGCACCGTGATACCTGGGTAAAACTTGTGTTCAGAAGATGAGATAATCTGGGGAGCACCTTTCAGGTTCAAAGCCAAAGATTTTGGATATCTTACTGTTACCACTTACTCATTGTTCAGTGTATTCATTTTATTCACAGCTTTGAAGGCAGTTCAATTATTTGCATGGTTCTATGTCTGTAAAGCATTTCCTTTGATGTAGAAGGCAAACAGGAGCCTTAAAAGTCTGTTGTCCCATACAAGTGCCAATCCTTTGAGGTTTGAGAGTTAACTTTGGCTTTTTCAGTGAAATTCGTAGACATAAATGCAAAAGTTGTGCAAAATAGATTTTTACAAGTAAGAAATTCTGTAAAAAGTACAATTTATTTAATGCATAATTGCTTTAAGCTGGTGGTATAGACAGTATAGTTAAGTTTCTAAGGACTTACTTTTTTATTAGCTTTAAGAGTGCAGACTAGGTGTTTTTTCCCTGACACGGCAAGAATGTAGTGTTTCAAGTGGAGAACAGTAGTTTAAAACATAGCTTTGGGTAGGTAGATCCCAAGGAATTTTCGCAGACTTGCCTCTTGTGCTCTGTACATTTCAAAGTGTAACCAACTGGTGTGTCTGAGTGGACAGTGTGCAAGGAATATATAGGACTTCTTTGTGTATTTCGGATGTGTTTGAAAGGTGAAAGAAGTATTTAAAGGGCAAATATTTCTGTAAATGACCCTGATGGATGGAAAAACAAATATGTGATGGTTTATGACTTACTGTCCAAATTGAGGAGAACCAAAGGAAGAAATCAGTTTAGTGAGAGCAAGTGATCTGTTGAAAAGATGACATAAAATACCTTATTCAGATCTGTGCTGTACTTATTGCAGAGATACTCAGCACAGCCTACTATAGTGCTTAGCCTGCAGTTTTCTTGGATAACAAGAGAAAAAAAAACAAACAAAAAAAAACCCAAAACAGAACAACAACTTGTAGATGTCAAGGCTAAAAGCATAGGAAGTGACTTTTGTTGTTAGTCTTGACATAATATTTTTTTTTCAATTAAAAAATATGCAGTGATCTACTGAATTAGAAAAAAAAAACACCCACAACTTTACTAGTTAAGCTGGATATTATATAGCAATTTTTAATTTCATTTTTTCCTTTTCTGTTCCTCGGTCCTGTGCTATTACCCACGACATAATAATCTAGATAAATAGATGATGTTTTCTTTTTCGAACTCCTGTAATGCCTTTTGCCCCATCCTCACTGTTTGTAGCAGAGCTGATCTGTGTTCACTTACCTTACTTGCCTCTTATGTCACTTTTAAATTGTATTCATAGACCTTCCTGCAACCTTGAGGCTTAAAGTAGACTTAGAACTGCAAGTGCGGCAATACCAGGTGTCCAAAACCACAAACAACCAGAAGCTTTATTTTTTGAGCACTAGGACGTTTTGGTACACTTCCAAGAAATTTTATGTAGTTTTTTTTTTAAACTAAGTATAAGAAAAAAAAAACATGGGTTGTCATGGGTTTAGGATTTTTGGTTTAGGAGGGAGAGTGTCAGGGTTTGCCTTTTTTTAGGTTAGTATTTTTAGTGTTTTAACCTCTGTTTTAGGGGACATGACAGTTCATTTAAAGTTTTGCTAGGATAATCCTATTTGAAGTGCTTGCTAGTTCCACAACATTCTCAACCACTGACGGAATTTTATTGTTAGAGCTGAAGTGCAGCTTATGTATTTTATTCTCACATTGTGCACAGATGCTTATATTTCTACTCTTTTCCTCAGTGATGTAGATATGCATTGGAAATAAAATAATTGGTCTCACTGTTGAATGTTTTTCAAAGCCAAGAAAATAATGAGCATAATTTCCTTAGTAGTGTCATAGTGAAGTTATTTCTTTGTTTTCTGTTTTTCTAATGTACTAGAAATCAAACGTGGAAGAGAAAATCAAATTTGGTATTTGAAAATATCAAAACTAGCATTGGCTTTTGCAATTATCCAATCAAAACCACCAGGGAAGAGTTGCAAAGAATACACTGAACACCTTGCCAAATGTGTATCCAAACAAGATTTTGGATGGAAATCAGAGGTTGAAGTGCTGGAAGCTGAAGTTCTTCGATTACGTCAGGAGCTTCTTTTGAGCAAGATCTCTCCAAGATTCTGCTTGGAAAATGGTAAGTTTCTGAAATAATTTCTGACTATGTTGCAATAGTAAGGAAACAAAAAGCTTTTCATGTTGCCTGCACCATTTCATGTTCCAATGCACAAGAGTTGTCCATGTACAGTGCTCTCTTTTTCCCAAAGCTCTGAAGTAGAACACTTGATTTGTAATGGATTCGAGCTTGAGAATTTGATGCTTATTCAGAACTTGTTTTAACCTTCAGAATCAATATGTATCATAAGGACTAATTCAGACACAAAATACTGACACAAAATTAAAAAAATAGAATCTCTAGGAAAATTGTTGTAGCCTATTTAAACTTGGAACATGTCTTAAAGACATACTGCATATTTTTTTTTTACCATTTTAAAGGTGTTTAAAACCAGTATTTAAGCCTAATGTGTTGAAAGCATGAATCCCTAATATGTATAATGTGATGGCTGGGCAGGCAAAAGATTGTATTTCTGCTATTTCTGTTAATGTATTTAGACTGTGGTTTCTGTGAATGTTTTTTATGACATAAAATATTGTGAGTCTGAAGTTGTAGGATTTAGAAAAGCTGTTAAAAAATATTAAAATAAAAAGAAAAACTCCAACAATAAAAACAAAACCAAAAAGATCCAGGTCAGATGACACCGTTTCTGTGACTTGTGCATGTGGAGTAAGTCATTACTCTGAGATATCAAAGGCACAGAATGAGTTTGGAAATCAGGCAGTAGAGGTTGTCTCCAGGCTCTGGAGAGATATTTTGCCTGGGTGATGGAGGTCAACATGCTCTGGGCTGAAGGAGAGAGAAAGAGTTTATTGTTGAGGGAATCTGTAAAATCAATGTATAGCTAGTTGCTTTATGACTTGAGATTTCTAGAAGGTTCCCTAACAGAAAACTTGGTGAGTCTTTACTGAAATACTTTGTACTGAAACTATAGCTTCTTTATTGCCTTGTGAAAAGATTTATGGATTCTTTGTCTGAGAGTAGGGATGTATTAGACTTTAGCTAGAAGCTCTAATGATGTATTTATTTAGTTATTTAATAGACCTTTCTCTCTAAAGAAGTGATTTAATGACTTCATACTTATTGTCTTAATGTGAAGAACTGATTGCAAATGATGCAGGAGAGATTTGTTAATATCTAACGTCTGGAGAGGATATTCTAATTATGGATTAAGCAGAACATATCAAACACTAAAAATTAAATCAATTCATCTGCAGCTTCTTGTTTCCAAGTGTATCTTATCAAAGATTCTTTACCCTAAGCTCTTTAACTGAGCAATACTGATATCTCACTTGGCCAAACTAAGCTCTTTTATTTGCGAGATAAGCAGAGGAAAGCAGCTGTCTCCGGTGAATAACATCTTGTCATCATCATGTTAATTTTCATTGCCCTAGTCAGAGGTTTGTTAACATACCTAAAATGTGATAAATCTTGTCTAATTTTAGATCGCACTTAATCTCCTTTTTAAGCTGCACCAAATTTTTCTGTGCTTGCTTCATTATCTGTACAGGGTAGCACACTTACTGTACAGTTTATGGTTCACTTGACGCACTGTGATATTCACTAATATGGATACAGTGAATTGTCCAAAAGTCATCCCTCTCCATTCTTATAGCAATAAGACGACTGGCTTAGAAAAAGTTGTATGATTTCCAAATCACTTCAGTAAAAAACTACTCTTTATATATAGGTTGGGGGGGGGTTGTATTTTTTTGTTTGTTTGTTCTTTGTTTGTTTGTTTTAAAATGGTCTCAGCAGCCTGTTCAAATGTACCTTGGGTAGCTGACCAAGTCCCATTTTTCAGTAAAGCTGAACTTTCAGTCTGTGTTTAACTAATGGAATCATAAATAGTAAAGGTATGTGGTATCTATTACAATCCTAAATTCCTTCAGTTTCTCCTGTGTGCAAAACCAACACCCTACTAATTTGAAAGATTAGTGTGTAGCTGCATTTCCTTTCAAAGATTTGTTTTATATTGATGATGACACTATTGATAAACCTGTTAGAAAACCTTCTGACATTTGAAATGTCTGTGGGTGTTCATGTCAGCCCCACCTGCATCACTCCAAAAGGAGTAGAGCATAGTCGTCTTCTTCACTTTCTCTTAAGCACTAGGGTGTAAGACAGAAAAGATGTGTGGAAAATCAGAATTCTATCATAATTTCTATTACTTCATATAGGCTTTCCTGAACATTGAAAGAATACTTCTGAGCTCTTAGAGTCCAACTTCGAGATTGCCGTCTTTTTGTGGTATTTGACAGTCTGGCTTTTGTTTTGTGGTTGGTTTGTTTGGTTTGGTTTTTTGTTTGTTATTTTTCTGTCATCTTCTTAAACCTTGGTATGACATGTAAACTGTTATGATAATGAATTTTAGCTATGTATTATTTTGGAAAGAAGATGTTCCTTCATCGGATAGATGTAACTGCTATGTGAGCTGTCATAGTTACAGTTTTATTGGTGGCAAATGCTGAGTCTCTTGCTTTTGAGTAAAGTAAGATCATTACTGATACCTGACTGGGTATTTATGGATGAGATCTGTGTACTCTTCTGGTGAGCAAGTTGATCATGTATATTAATAACAGAACACTTGTAGCTGACATTTAAAAGAAGATGGTTGTAGAAACAAAGCCTACATGAAATGGGGGCCACTCCACTACTGCCATAATGTTCTCTGGGGATAAAAAAAAAATATCCTCTCTTGAGTGTTGTGTCAGTTTTGTGATTTTTTGCAAGCCTGTGGAGATCAGAATCTGAAAGTTGGCTACTGCTGACATAGATTCAAACCTCTTGTACCTTCCTAAGGTGAGAGGAAAAGTGGTATATCTGGTGTTCCATCCTGTTCACCTGAGGACTTCTATAGATCCATCAGGCCATTGTTATGGTTTGTTGATGTTGTATATTGGCCAAGTTTAGTACCTAATATCACACTAGGGAAGGTCTCCTTAGGGCTGAGGATAACTGGGCTTGTTCTTAAGGCAAGGTAATTGAGAGATATTGTGGGTCCTTTTCTCCTCCACTTGTTTCTTCAGCCTCATTTTTGGAGTTCATGTTCTACTTAAAACGATGCAACCCTCAAAAGAATTCAAACCTTCAGCTTTTATTTGGTTTTTTTTTTTGTGTGTTTTGCTTAACAACTCTATAGATGCAAGAATATCAGGGTTTTACAAAATCCACCACTGGAAAATCTCATACAAGTAAGGATCAGATACTGTCTTTGTGTCTGCTGCTGCATGTTGAGAGCTGAAGAGTTCGAGTCCTTCAGCCAAGGTTCCCTTTGCTGCTGTATCTTCCCTGCTCTGCATTCAGACTGTGAGAGCTTTCCACCTGCTGTTTGTAATAATAATAGTAGGTCTTTCAGAGACCTGAAGAATGATTAGAGACTGCCCATGGAGTTTTATTTCCCTGATGTCAGAAATTAGTGAGCTCTTTAAGGTTGTGATGTCTGTTTTCTTTCTCCACATAAAATTGCACACAGTATGGATGCACAAGCACATGAAGGAGAAAGAACAAAATATCCATTTTTTAAGATATGTTTAAAGATAAAGGTAAATTACTTTTGTCCCGCCTGACTAGTTCTTTGTCCTCAAGAGACCCCAAAAAAGTTTGGAGTTCTCACTGAGGGGGAAGAGCTTGCTTTGCTACAGGTAAACTGGTAGTATGGTTTGGTATAATTTAATGTGCTTATAAAATTGCTGTGGTGCATATTCACTGACTGTATCTGGAAGTTCCTTATTTGACTTAATGTGCAGCTGTCTCTCTGATTACAAGGGCACTGGTATTCCTTTTACATGGTGGTGCTTTTTGCTGTATGTCAGCTATCCAAGGAGTAAATCTTTTTATAATTGCCTGTTAATTATTTTCCACCTTGCCAGTATTGTGCTGTCAATAGATAGATAGATAGAAAGAAAACAAATCGGATTTCATAGTGATCAAAGTCTCTTGCCTTTGTTAGAAAGGAGGAGAGAAACTCATTGGTGTTATTGCAAGAATAAAAATATAGAATATTTGAGCGTTCTGTTGCCACTTTGCTTTGGAGCTACGTTAAAAGACAAAGGGTCTTACAAAGCTTTGATGAATTGATAGATTAATGGATTGAAGCACCTCTCCTCTAAAACAGATTCCTTAGCTGTTACCAGCTCATCAAATCAACAATTAAACTGTTTCTTGGCAGCCTGTTAGACCTCTGAAAAGCCTGCAGCTGTTAATCCAACCTACGAAGGCATAAATGCAATGCTTTACCCTTTTTTGCCAAGCATGTATTTTAGGAATGACAATGTAGAGGATAGATGTTTGTCTTTGTTGCTTTAGGCTCCTTGAAGTGTTCCAAATCAGGGAAAATATACCAGGGTATATTTTTAGCAAAACTTTTATTGAGTATGTATTCTCTCTTCCTTAGCTTCACCTTCAATCTTGCTTCATATTCTTCCCTTCTTATGCAGTGGATAGGAATTTACTGAACTGCTTGTTCCTCTAATAAAAAAAAAAAAACAAAACAAAACACAACAGACCCAACAAACGGCATCTCTCTGCCCCACCTTTTTTATAATGAGTTTATTCTTCCTTTTATAGATCATTTACAATAGAACTTCATCTGCCATGCCCTGAAGTTGCCTCCTATTTCCTTAGCCTTCACAGTAGCATATGGCTCCCAGGCCACTCTATTATACCTTGTTTAGGGAAGTGCTGAACTCTTGAGTCAGAATGTGATTAACTTTTTAAACTGTGTCCTGAGGCTATATTTGACTTTTCAGAATACTGTCTTCTAAATTCCACTTCCTGTGTCAAGACATTGGAAGAACTTGTGTCTCTTTAGGGAATAAGAGATAGATACAAAAATAATATTTCATCTCTTGCTTTACTCCTTAACTTGGCATGTTTCTTGAGGCATTTAGTTGTACCTGTGGAAAAAGTAAGCAATTTCCTTTGTAGATTAGTATGAAGGAAGACACTTAAGTCTCCAGTTTTCTTGCTGGAAGTTCACACTTGCTGCAAAAGTGGAAGCATACAGAACTGGAACAAACCAGCTCATCAGCTGAAGTAAAACTGATTATAAACAATACACAAGTTTACCAGCAGCCTTGTTTTGGGCCAGAGAATTCAGCCACCTCTTCCAGTTCCCCATTCTCTGTAAGTAATAGCTTGGGCATTTTTTGCTGAGTAGGGAGAGGCAGAAACTGGGTGCTCAGCTTAAAGCCCCAGCATTTCCTGAGTAGGCAAATGAGGGATCAGGTAAGTAATTCTTTGATGAGAACAGAAAGTGTGGTAGCTGGTCAAAATATTTTCTGAATAATTTGATTTCAAACCTCTTAAAGGACAAAAATCTCTGCTGTGATTTGTGATGTTTCCTCTGCCTGCTTACATTAAAAGAAGGGGTGGGAGAACATAACTCATAGTAGATTGGTTTCTCTCTGAAAATGATAAAAAAAAAAAAAATTCAATTTAATTAAGAAAGATCAGTCCAAAACATACACAGATTCCTCAGTGAACATGTTATCTGCAGCATCATAAATGAGTCTTCCCTGCTAGTGGAGGGAGCAGCCATGCAAATCAAATGAATAATAATGATAAAAACATATTGGTCTATTAGGAGAAATCCTTTTCCTCTCTGGAAAGAAGATGCAGTGGTGCAAAATGTTTACAGCTGTCCTACACAGGACTTAGCTAAAATTTTATTTCCTATGGCACAGTAGTAAGGTAGAGGAATACAGATTAGAAGTTTCAAATTATCACGGCATGTTTATGAAAAAGCTGTTTCTTCAGGTCAGTATGTTCGAATGAGCTGCTGTTACAGATTACCATGTCCTGCCACCACTTTTTCCTTCCTGGTATTTGTCAGGAATGCAAAAGAATGACAGTTGCAGAGGAATTGTCAGCCTCTGAGGGCTATCTTTGGCTTCTTTCTTTTTTTGGCTTCCTTTTTCCAAGGTGAGAGGATTCTCCATTGGGCAGCAGTCAACACTTAGTTTGATGTTGCCATGGAAAACAGATCTGATTATTTTTGTCTGGTGCTTAGGGAGGTGATGTTTCTGCATAAAGGGACTCTTCCTCCCTTCCTCTTCACTCCCACTCCTTAAAAGTGGCGTTATCTCCCAATGGATCCATAGAGGCAGACCAGTCTCAGCACTTTCTCTAAGGTATGGTGGTGTCAGAGAGACTGTATTTCAAAAATGAACTGTCATTTGACATCTTAAGTGTACTAGTGTACTCCTGCACTTCTGCAAGCGGTACTATTGCAAGTAGGTGGCATGGCAAGTAATGTCTCACAACCTAAAAAGTATTTTTTCAGGAGGGTCGCAGGGAATTGAGAACAGATACATGAGATGACAAAAATGAAGTTAAAATGTGTTTAGCACAGATTTATGGGAATATGGCCCTTGGAATATGATGATGAGATAAATCTGTTCACTGTAATTGTACTGACACAATGGAGAACTTTATGAAAGCTGAGGCCTTTTCAGGATAATTAAATAAGTTAATTTGCAATCTGGAAAAAGCACCAGCTG
Organism: Chloroceryle aenea; assembly: GCA_013399075.1. NCBI lineage: Eukaryota > Metazoa > Chordata > Aves > Coraciiformes > Cerylidae > Chloroceryle > Chloroceryle aenea. Next base: position 261,213 of record VWZY01009531.1, read on the forward strand.
GCATGTAATGATTCACTGAAATCTCAGAGTACTGCTCCTTCCATGGATAACAGGTCTTGTTTTGGTTGTGGAAACTTTCTCCCATTGAAAGCAGATGCTGTCTGTCTTATCAGATGGCATTGCTACAGCTGTTTTAAGCACATACTTGGGGCAAAGGGACCCAAGAAGCATCCTCCCCCCCCAGGTTTCTGTATAAGAAACCCATACAGAAGAAAAGCCAACCCAGTTATCCCAGCAAGAGAAAGGATTTGTTGTTATTTTATGAACTCCCTGTATAGATCAAGTTTTTGACAAGATGTACAGTGTTTTTTAGCCATATGGTTCATAAAGGTAAGTGGAATTCTTAATAGTTTTGTGCTAAACTGAATGTATATGGTAAAAACAAGTTAAGAAGTCTGGCCGTGGTAATTAGGATACTCTAGCCTGTAAGTCTATGGTGGGGAGCTAAGGATCAGTCAGTTTCCACTGGAAATATAGAATCATAAAATGGTTGATGTTGATGTTGGAAGAGACCACTGGAGGTCATCTTGTCCATCCCCCTTGTCAAGCAGGGCCACTTGTCCAGACAGCTTCTGAGTATCTCTGAGAATGGAGATTCCACAATCTCTTTGGGCAACCTTAACCTAACTCAAACTTAGGTATGAGTTCCCCAAGCAGATCTTTGTTCAAGGGCTTCTGGATTTATATATATAAAAAAATTATTTTTTTTCCATGTTATATTCAAGAAAAGAGATGTTTCTTAGGAATGCACACTCTACCTGATGTTTCAGAGTCCACCTTATTTCAGCTTTCAGCTCATTACAGTCGCATCCAGATCATTGCTGTCTGCACTGGCTGATTCCTCCTGTCTCTTACTGAAGCTCAGTTTGTTTGACATGCAAAGCATTTTTTTAAATGAACGAGAACTTCCAGTCCAGTATTACCAGTTTAGAGATGTAGTCTTCCTAGGTTACAGTAATTCACTATCTTAAAAATATTACCTATATAACTTGTAACTCAGATTTCAGTCATCTTATTGAGATGGTCAATATCACAAAGTATGTTAGATCTTTTGTCATGAAAATTGCTCGATGAGCATTAACTGACCCAAATTTGTATGTTCCTCACCTGATGATCCATCCTTCCATATCTTTACTGCAAGTATTCTTTATTTGACTTGAACTACAAAAGATTTGTGCTGTCTTCTACAGAAATCCCCTAAAAATGAACATTTATATCCTCAAAATCCTTCCTAGTTCTTTCTGAATTCTAAGCATTTAGATGTTTTATGTATGCAAAATCTCTAACAAATTGAAGTATATGCTTTTAAGCCCCCCAAGGAACATTTAAATCCTAGCATTGAACAATTAATCTGAGAAATTTAGGTACTCAGTTCTATATTCATTTCAGTGAAATTATTTCTAAATGGAACAAAGTATGTCAGTATGAAATACCTTATCTTTAAACAGAAGAACTTTCTTTTCCAAAAAACAAAACAAAGCAAAAGGAAATGCAGAAGCAAAGTGTAGGATACACAGCTTCTAAAATGTCTTCATCTGGAATATCCTGGAAGCTTTTTATTAGTTATTTTATAATATGTGAGACAGTTACTTCTTTCCTTTACTCTGCTGTAGACCTCCTGAGGAACCTGGCCATACATAAGCCTATGGGACCCAATGAGATGCATCCCAGAGTTCTGAGTGAGCTAGCAGATATAGTCTCCAAGCCACTCTCAATAAATAATATTTGAGGAGTCATGGCAGTCAGGTGAAGTCCCTGGTGATTGGAAGAAGGGACATGTTACACCTATATTCAAAAAAGGTAGAAGGGAAAAACTTGGGAACTACCAACCTGTCAGCCTTCCCTCTGTGCCTGGCACGATCATGTAGTAGATTCTCCTAGAAGGTCTGGTAAGGCACACAGAGGACAGGGAGGTGATCAAGGACAGCCAGCATGGCTTCACTAAGGGGNCAGAACAATCCCCACTATCAATCCAGTCTGGGGGACGAGGAGACAGAGAGCAGCCCTGAAGAAAAGGACTCTTCATCTCTTCACTTCGTTTCTTACGTTTGCCACCTTCAAGACCATTTTCTGTTCTACAGTCCCTGTTAGTGGTGTAACTCTAGATATATTAAGTTTTTCAGAAGACTTGAAGGCCTTTTTACAATTCCAGAGTAATTTCATCAGCTGGGGAACCTTCTTCAGTTTTTAAATTTTTAACTACACATAGCATGTGGATTCAAACACCATCTGATCAGTGGCTGCCAGTAGCACAGGTGTCTGAAAAAACATCCACCTGCTAGGTGGAGATTACAGATGTCATTTCCCTTACTCTGTGTTAGGTAGGACCAGGAGCTGGGTCATTCCCTTGTGTCTTCACAGATCTAAGAATCCTTATGACCATGCTGCTGACAACAGGCACTTGGGAGAGAAAACTGTTTTCCTGTCCTGATGAAGCAATTGGCTTTTTCTCCTCCCTTTCTTGTCCCTGAACAGGATCTTGGTGTCTATGTTAAGGTGGCTATTCAGAAGCTACGGAATTAATTTAGGCGATGGATTGGACTTTGGTGTTTGCCAGAACTCTGCTTCCTCAGGACTAGCTGAAGGCTACACTCTCTCCAGTCGTAAGACTGTCATCTCAGAAGTCTCCATGCTCAGTGGTTCCACAACAGAATGTGCATTTGAGTTCTTATACTTTACAGAAGTGCCCACAAACCTTGCTAACATATACACAGTATGCAAGTCACTCTCTTGTCCCTTCAATGCCTGATGATTTTCAGGACAGATATTTTCTGCAGTGATGCATATGTATAGAAGAGTGTTGGTTCTACAGATTTTGCACCCAAGGCTGTTCTCAGGACTGTGTCATTCTTTGTTCGAGGAGCACACAGTTCCTATTTTTCAGCTCAGGATTTTAATGTAGTTAGGAGCTAAAGACCTAAATAGGAATTAAGAGTTTAAATGTCTCCTGATTCTGATGTGGCATATTTAAGGAGGCTGTAAGATTGCTCTTGACCAGATCTTTTATTACCTATATAAACTCATTGTAAAATGTTGTGGTTAGTTTATTGTGTACACTACTGTTCTTGAGATTACTGTCTAAAAATTATAGTTAGTGTGAGGTGGGCTTTTTTTTTTTTTTTTTGTGCTTGATAACCACGTGGTGTCAACACCCAGACTGCTTTGTCTAGTTAAGTACAAAGTCATTAGTTTACCTTCTTTCAATAAATAAATTATGAGCTGTCTCTTGACATTCTGGGTGAAATAATGAGTATTTCTGTATTAATGATTTTTTTTTTTTTTAAAGATAACTTCCACCTTGTCCCCAAATAACTAGAACATAGAAATGACTGAACATTTTAAAAGTATTTTCTATTATTTGTTGAACTGGAGATATGCTGCTATTAGGGGCTTACTGTAAAAGGGGTTTCTGGAAGCTGGTCGTAGAGTAGGAGTTTTATATCAGTGAGTAGGAACCTAAGCATAAAATGCAATATTGTCTCTTACTGGTAGGAATGTTTCATTAAACATCCTGCCTCTTTTATGTGGGCACAGTCTTCAGTTTGGTTCCTAGGTTCTGTATTATTCTTTGTTTTGTTTTGGTTTGTTTTTTTAAAACTTCAACAAGAGAATCAGCAAACCTAAATAAGGCTTTTGCATGTAGTTCTTGCTTTACTTCTTCTGACTTCTGGCATTATGTCCTCATGAGCAATATCCATGTTGCCCTATGGAATTGAGAACAGGAACAAAATATCCACAGAGTGAAACTCCGAGTAGATGGATTCCTTAGAAGGGCTTCTTTTCCTTAAACAGCACCAAAAACAACTTTCAGGGTTTTTTTCTTCCGTAATGCCTTTTGCTCAAAGCCCTAGGGAGAAAGGACTTGAAAGATTGATGCCTGGTTTTGTTAGTCAGACCATGGGAAGTGTGCATTGCTTCTTTGAATGCTTGCCAAGTTTGGGTATGCAGGCCATTTGGGAACAGTGTTAATATATAAAATGCTAGGCTGGCCTCACAAACCCTACTTTTCCTATCTCTTGGAAATAACAATTGATTTCCTTGCAGTTAGCCCTTTCATTGTAAATCAATTGCTACCAGTCCTGTTCAGTTTTGAGTATGTCTGAATGTTAAAGGCATGACAACTGGAAACATGGTTTGTTTGCTTATTGTTTTGTTCTCAGTAGTAGTACCCTCATTGAATGATCTGTTATGTTTTCAGAGACTGAAATATTGGTCAGAATTCAATTTCAAATTGTATATTTAATGAAGTCTGAATAAACTTCTTGAGTAGTGTTTTATCGGTGTACAGAATACTGTAGACTGCTGCCAGTGGTAATTTCTGTGTTAAAAATGCTTTTTTTAACTTGACATGAAATATAACTTTTACTTCCTGTCAGGCCAAACCATCTGTGAAATCTATTCATTCAAGAATGCAAACATGAGGAATATGGGTTTGCTTTGGATCCTTGTAGAAAATATGAACAATATATGCAAGTTTTTAAAGAGTGAGAGTAGAAACAGTTTCTGGCTGTGCCCCAGTAAGCAGAGTACAGGAGTTGGGCAGATGGGGTTCTTGCCTTGCCTCGTGGCACTGAGATATTTACTCGTGTTAGTCTTCCACTTCATTAATATCTCTTTCTTGTATTGACTATAAATTTTGGTATAGGTAACATGTAGCACAGGGAGTCTGTTGTCACTTAGTGTACTGAGTTTATGTCCAGAACCACCAATTTAAATGTATGTAATGTATGAAGTAGGATCAGAGATTCTACAATGGTGTATTAAAATAATATAATATTGTGAATGCAATGTATGCCTTCTGTATGTGTCTTTGAAGATGAGATGAGATAAGTGTTAACTGCAGAAATTTTTGATTCGGAATATTTTTATTTGTTATATAAGAAAAAATTGAAGTGTAATTATTCTTGTCAACGTTGACTCAGTTAGAATTCCTTACCTGACCTGTGGAGAAAGAGTACACGTAAAGGAAAATATATTATCTGATGTAGTTATAGTAACAGACCTTCACTATCTTTTAAAAGCAGTCTGAGTTCTTGAGAATAAAATTAGTGGGGGGGGGAGCAGAATTTTACATGCATTTGCTTCTCTGGGACTCAGTGGGAATATACTAAAATTGTTCATGTGATGTCCACTTAAATTATATATGTGAAAACTTAAAACCATTAGGTTTTAAGTAACTGTTCATATTACTCTGAGCATAAAATATCTTAGACGCTACCTTCTGAAATTTTTTACTTTAAATTAAAAATATCACCTTCTTCCACAATTAAATTCTAGTCATGGGAAGTGCCTGGGGGGCAAACATGCATATGTTTTGCATGATTTTTATGTGGAAGCAAAAGGAGAAAGTACATGGTTTTGGAAAGTGCTGTAAATCCTAAAGTATTACACAAATGTAACTTTCATATTTGTGTTCCAGGAAAACCAGATGCCTCTGCTGAAACTCTTCTGGATCAGGAATGCATAAACCCTAGGAGTTACTCAAGCCAGATAGAAGACTCTGGATGTGATGTCTCTAATGACTATGCATTTGATTCTTTAGGCATAGCTTCCGATTTTCACCAATTTGAGCAGAATGTCAACGCTTCTCAACATTGGTTGGAGAGAGTTCTCCCATTGAATCTTTGCAGTACTGTCAAGGAAGACACTCTGACTGCACCAGTACAGTTTTTGCAACGTCTGCTTGAAATAAAAAGACTGTCAGAAGGAGGAATTCTTCAAGCAGACTTCACAGAGCTTGAGAAAGATTCTTTCACCATATGCAATTCAGTGTCTCAGTTGCTTGATGGACTGACTGTTTTTTACAACAATCCTAAATTTCCAGTTTCAAATTTTCTTACTGAAGCAGTCTGTGTTTTGATGAGTTTAATAACTGATACTAAATTATCTAATCATGTTTTGAAGAAGTGTTTCAGGAAGCTGGAAGAATTTAAGAAAAATCTTATTCAGATTATTTTAAGAAACAGCAATGTCAACAGGGTAAGTTTAAAACATCTTCCATCTCTCCCTCACCATTTCAGTATACTGTAAAATTCTCCTGATTTTATGCACTTTTCTAATGATAGTTTGTCTTACTGTATTTTGAAGAGTACTTCTCAAGAGATTTTTGTGATTGTTCTTTTTTATGATATGGACAAGAAATGCTGTGAAGTATTTGAAGAAGTTCTTACTCATGGTGCATATAAATTCTTCTAGTCTATTCCTGAGTAGATGACTTTTAAAAACTTAAAAAGGTAGATTAAAACAACTTTATAGAAAAAGAGAGGAAAACCACATTGTTTCTTTTGCTATATGATGATACAGACATATGAAGATAGATATTCACGAAGTAATTACACTTTTTCTTTTTTTGTTCTTTCTTGTGCACTCAGATTAAATAGGCCGGTTTGCTTCAGAAGATCTGTCACTCTCTAGACAGTTGCAAATTTGTGTTTTAAAAATAAATCAGCAAATGAATGAAGAATTTGGAAATAGCATGTCCCCAACACAAACAGCAGATAGGACTAAATTGCTTTTTGTCTGTGTTCATCGTGCTGCACGGTTCCTTGCATCATCATCTTAGTTTTCTCATTCAGCTTAAATACCCCTAGTTCTGTTCTCACGAGAATTTCCATAAGTAATAAATTCCCTTGTCTGTTTTAGGAGTTTTGATTCTCATTCTGTCTTCTAGAGTAGCTTGCAACAGATGTTATAGTGGAATCGCTTGGAGAGTTAGATGTACTAAGTTAGTGTCCACATCTATGTAACTGCACTATTACAGTCAATGAAGATCATATCCCTATAATCTGTGGAGCCTAAAGAATGCTCCGGGTACTAGGTCCCTAATTTAGTATGAGTTCTAGAGTTGCCTTTAGCATAATGAGACCCTAGATGTCTGCTACAGCTGTGGGCAGATGTACCCCTTTGTCTTCATTTAAAATGAATCCCACTCATTGTGTATTAAGTATTTACCTCAGAATGTAAATAGCAAACAATTACCCATCTAAAGGGGGTGGGAGGCAGAGCAGATATGTCTGTATTTTGATTAGAAAGTGTTCCGTATACTGGAGCTTTTCAAGGACTAGAGCCTTGTGTGTCTAATAGCAGGGTGCTTTGTATTTCAGTGTCGTCATGGGGCACCACTTTAGTTTTTAATTAGAGGTGTCCCTGGCCAGTGTTTTGAAAGGATGTGAACATACATAGCATTCTTGTGGTATCAGCAGTCATGTAGGTATGACTCCTTTTATTTCTCTTGTGTAATTACAGGATACAGAACAAAGAAAACTTAAGCAAGTGTTCATTAAAGTTTTCTTCATAGTTTGTCATGTCCAGTGTTTCCCACTATTCTCCTCCTCTAAACAAATGGGAAGTTAATGCATCATTAAAATAATGTTACTTATAGGAGAGCAACCAGAGAGGGATTACTTGTTTATTGGAGGAACCTGGCAAAGCGTGAGATGTCACATCTTAAATGAGTGAAAATACCCTGACAGATTAGGGATGTTTCAAATCTGCAAGGTGTTTTCATAAATCATTTACAAAGGATGGAGTATGTCCACATAATTTGCAAGTGGCATCTTTTCTCTGAATAACTTCTCTCAAAGAGATGTCTTTTTATGAGATATTTTAAATCTCACTTCTACCAAAATATTGACTTAACAGTCCTTCCTATTGGCAGCCATTACTTCAGTCAGAATCAAAGAGATTAAAAATAGTGTAAACCAATTGTTAAGTGATAATTGTGGTAGTTACCAGTTCTTTAGGGAAAAGGGGAAAATGTTGTGTGTAGTAATTGCAGTGTTCATAAAAATTTATTGAAAAATCCTTTTTGGATTTTGGTTTGGTTTTCTTTAAAATGAATTGAATATGGAAATCAATCTGTAGAATTCAGAATTAGTAGACAAAATTGTATAACTAATTCTTCACATGCTGTGTACCAGATATCTCCCAGGGACACTTTATGCTCTAGTGTTAATCATTACTGTTTACTCAAGTGGTGATTGAAATATCAAGATTATAGGTTTAAAATAAAATCATCATTAATTACAAGTCTGTCATCTGGAAAGAGTGGCAAACTCTTACGAATTTTTGTTCCAGGATGATGCTTAAATCCTTCCAGTATAAAAACAGTAGGAATTTTGTTGTATCTAACCTTAGTAGTTGTCAAAAGGCATCTGTACAGACAGCCACGAATGCAACTATAAAGTATTTGACACGACGTTACCTTTGCCATCCTCACCTATAAAACTGTCAGGAGCTGTCAAGGAGGACAAAGGGCTGTGAGAAACACCTTCAAAAAGTGAACAAAGAGAGAAAAGACTGTGGATTACACTTAATGTCTCATCTTCAGAAGCAATCCTTGCATTTTGCAGAGAAAAATTAATAACTTAAAAATCCTTTGAGAATTGGAAAAGAGATAATTATATCTACATTAGATGTAAAGGAAGAAAAACAACAGCAGAATTACTTGCTGTAACAGTTGAGTCCTATTGTTTGAGATGTTTCTAATTATAAAACACTGGAAGCTGTAGGAACCAGCAAAGATGTACTCGGAGCTTTTCTGTCTGGATCCAGTTGCCTAAAGCTGTGCACTTTGGATAGAATTTTTCACCTAAAACATCAAACTGACATGAGTATCATAAGGGAAAAAAAACCCAAAGTAAATAAAAGTTTGGTTTTTTTTAAAAAATAAAGAAAGAAAAAAAGAAAAAAAATAGGTAAACTAAAAGGAAATACTACTTGAAATACAGACCCATTTAAATCAAAGAACTACAAATAAGAGTAGCGTCTTGAATTTCTCTTTTTAATTTTTCTCCTCTCCCTCCATGTTTGGAAAGTAGCTCAGAAGTCTGCATACAAGCTGTCAGAAACACAATCTTTTGGAAAAAGCCTTCTGGAAATACCTAGAGCCTGAAGGCATGGTTGCTAAGGGTGAAGTATGAATGCTCTGAGGTTAAATCATCTGCTTAAAGGCCTGCCTCTGCACCTTCTGCTGGCATGGCTGCCACAGAAAAGCTTGTGAGGATCCTGTGTCTAATTCTGGTCCCGATGAGCTGTTGCTGTCAGGTTGCAAAATCTGCAAGAGTCACTGCTTGCCACTAATTTTTGAATCCTCAGCACTGAGACTCTTGGAGGTTTGTATGGGTTCGTTACTGTTGGTGTATAAGCTTTCCACATGCAAATTGTTTATTCATGTTGAGTTACTCCACTGGCAGCAGAACCACTGTCCTATTTATGCAGGTTCTTTGCAAGTCCTGCTGTCAAGCAGACAGAAGTGTATTGTAAGAAAACTCTGTGAGACTGTATTGGGTATGTAGAGTCTCTGTTTCTGCTTTTCAAATGGACTATTCACTACTTCCTGACAAAACATGGGAAAACTTTTCCCATGGAAAACTTCCTTAGGAGTAATGGTATGTGCTTACAGCTCCAATGGAGTAAAATCTTTGTCTTTTCTCCTTTTGAAAAGAATCATGGGAACATTTTTTTCCTTAATCTACCTATTTGGGATTTGACAACAGCTATCACCATCCATCTCCACAGGGACATAGCAAATGTGCATCTTTGGTGCTCCTAGATGCATCACTTGCTCACTGGTACTGAGATGTGCTTATTCTGTTGAGGTTTGTCCCTATTGTCCAAGGGTGCATTGGTACAAGGGATCATTTATCTTAGAAAAACACAATGGCATGGGGGTTTCCCACCTCCGTGTGCTGTTCACAACAGCATGTGTGGTTTATATTTCTGGTGAAGGTATTGCACAGCTTACTGCAGTAGAGCACTTTCAGAGAGGACACTGGATTCCTTGCACATGGGCAACATCCTGGAGCCTGCCTGGAAGCCTCCTGTGGTGAACTTGAGTTGACATAGTACATGGAATGAGCTTTAGAAGTCAAATCCCTGTAGCAGAAATTAAGTTACATGTCTTATTTACATCTCTTGTATATACAGCTGTGCAAAACTTACTGTTAAGGAATTCAGAATCTTGTTTGTTCTTTTGGAGACAGAAGAAAAATACTTTTGTCTTTCTCTGTCTTTCTCCATTGTAGTTCAGCTGTATTCAAAACTGTCATGGACAAACACAGTCACAGGATGCTGCATTAAATAGAATTTATGGGATATGATCCCTAGTGCTGTCACACAAGTTTATCAGCATTGTTGACACAGATTCAGTTCACTTGTTTTAAGTGCAGCTGACACTGTAATTGGGAGCATGGATAACACATCAATTATATGCCAGAAGATCCTGGCCTTCACCGTGGGTTCTGTACAGAGATCTGTGTCTCTTGGGCCTCTTGTTTTAAGGAGTTAATTAAAATACTAAAATAGAAGACAATATTACATTGCCTTGAAGATTCTAAAGTCCAACTGTGCAGCACTCTCAGAAGAGACTGGTTTCTGCTGCCTTGTTCTTCTTGAACAAATGCCTCCTCTATCTGTCCCACCTCACTTTTGTAATCTCTTTCAAACAAGACCTGGAAGGAAGAGATGTGTTTCATTGAACTGTGGTCGTTTGCTTCTTCTCATGCTATATCTAAAACATCAGTTCTGCCTTTGAAGATGCTGTCAACAGTCATGCATGGCCTGGTCGTTCAAACAAAGGAAAACAAACCAAACGAACAACCAACCAACCAACCAACCAAACAAACAAACAAAAAAAAAGCAAACCAAAACAAAAAGCACAACCAACCAAACAAACAAAAAAACCCAAAACAAAACATCAAGTTATTTGCTATTTTCTTAGTTTCTTAAAAAAAAAAAATCCTCCTTGCCTTTGCAAATTTGCTAACCTGCCTTTAGGGTATTTGTCTTGAAGCTGTTTTAACAGTACCTGAATGGATACTGAGACATGAACATGGTCTCTAGGAACTTTTCTCATCCTGTTTGGGACTTTACTGCCTGTTTTAATTTTTTTCTCTCTTACATTCTATCTAAAAGTCTTTATGTAGAATTTTGCAAATGCTGTATATTACTGTTAATATATACTTAGCAGAAAAACAAATGCAAGAATTCTGAGTAGTCATTTAACAGCCCTACTAAATGTTTGTCTGAGAAACGATTCACAATTATTCATGAAATTAGCAAGTTGAAATGTAGCACAGTGAAAAGCAGAAAGAGAAATGTTTGAATCTCACTGGCAATTACATAATGCAGTGGTTTGGAAGTGTACTTGTGCAATTGAAAAAGTACATATTAATCAGAACCATGGGTTTGATTCTTTTATTTTCTAGGATACAGTTAGTATGAGTCTGTAATGACTGAAATTGCCTGGAAGAGAGTAATGATAAACTGATGTTTTTAATACATGCAACAGTATGTATTTAATACATGCTTCAACTGATTGTGGATGACAATGAATTTCCATGGCCATGTATAATTTGCAGTATCTTCTGTCAGCAGCTGTCAGGGCAGTACTTAACTCACTGGTTTACTGGTGGTCCCAAGTATAAGATCAATGGGCTTCAGTTTTCCTAAATTAATTGAATCGCAAGTGGATTATCATGGCTCTTGAGAGATGGTGCTTTTTCACCAGCCAAAAAATTTTCCTTGTGAAGTGGGAGAGCAGTTCATTCATATCAATATTGAAATATGTTGCCAGGATATTATGGTGTAGTAAGAGTTACTGTTTGAATCTCTAGATTTTTGACTTAAATAGCTCTCTACATAGGACAACAGATTGCTGAAAAAAATTAAGTCAAATGGTAATCAGAATCCTTTCTCTTGTAAATCACTACAGTTTAAAGCAATCACTTAACTGACAGACTTTGCCAAAGTAAATTAAAGTGGATCATAGGAATAACTAGACAGCAATGAATGAAAGAAAATTTTGGCTGTCTCTTAAACTTTTTTCCACCTTTCCTCCTCAGGATTTTTTTTTTTTTAATTTCTTTTTTAAAATTTTTTTGGTAATGATTAGGGCAAAAAAATTTTACTTGTGGTTTCTGACCTGCCCATAATGCTGTTTTGTTTTATACTCTTCTCTTGATTCACAAATTAAATATATGCCTTTAATGCAAGAATATGGGAGGGTCTTAGTTTTGTTGAATGTAGTAGGAAATATATCAAGAGATGTTTGGGTTTTTTTTTTGTGTTTGGTTTGTTGTTTTTTTTTTTCCCTGCCCCCAGTCTCTCCATTGAATACTTTCTGTCAAAGCTCTCTTAACTTTCTTTAGCATCACATTAGCTGCGTCATTTTGCTTCTTTGGCATCTCTGTGATACTTGCAGCCGAGACCGTGTGGAACGGCAACATCAAAACCCATCCTTCAGTCTTCACTTTTCATGTTTTCCTGTGGAAAAGCATTTCAATTCTATTTTGGGCTTGTCTTCTGTTGTTCTAGCTGTGTTATCAAACAAAAGTACCTAAAATTGTTCTAGTTTTTTTGGTCTCAAGGGTTCCATAGTAGGTGGTTATTTAAAAGGATGATATGACCACCTTAGCTCCATCACAACATTACTTACCCAGATTAATTCTGGTCACTTCCAGATGCAGGTATAGGGCTGTTTCTGCTGTAAGGATTGTCTCTCCTCTCTTCCTGAAAACTCAGTTTGTTACTTTTTTTTTTTGGTCTTGAGGTGAAAATTACCTCTTACATCCTCTAGTTTTTGAAGGTGGCTGTATAACCCAAGGGGTTTTTGGCTGTAGTCCTCAACCATTGCTTAAAATGTGTGTATATACTTCAGTGAGAATCTTAGGGTTTCTCTGTTCCTTTGCCTGTTTACTAATGAACCTCATAGCTTAAATTTGTTATGATTGTCTAGGAAATATTTTTGTGTGCCCAAATTGTGTGTTTGTGTTATGGCAGTAAGATAGAAGTGAAAAGTGTTATCTGTAGAGTCTGTTATCTACAGACAGTTACAAAGACAATTGAGTATTCTTTGCCTAACTTTTTAGTGCTCAACTCCTGGAGTGAAATCTACATCCCTAAACACGGTACTTCTGTTCTTCCAAGGTATATATACCAGATACTTGGCATCTTTAAGAGATATTCAAAGTAGCTTGCACATTGTGAACAGAGGCAAGAAGAGTGAAATATTGGGAAATAAACATCTGAAATCCATTTGCCTTTGTAGGGACTGTGTAAATCTTAGACGCTTAAATGAGACATTGATTTACATCCCTGATTTTTTTTCTTAGGGATGATCAGCTCACTCTTTCGTTTGAAAACCTAAAATACCCATTTCCTGTAATTTATCCTGTGACTTTTTATAAGCAGTCCTTACATTAAAAATTTTAACCTGTAACTCTTCTGCTCTGAGCTAGCTCACACTTGCTGCTTTGTGTCTTCTACATCCATTAACATGCTATGGCAACTCAGCATCAGCAGGCAGATATATACAGTTCTTCACTCCTCTGCACTTCTGACCAGGATTAGTTAAGGAGGAGGAATCAAGAGTAATATACATTTTAATCTCTCGGCAGGGAAGACTTAGTATGCTTCTCCATAATCAATAGAGTATTTACAATAGGTTGTGGGTTTTTTTTAAAATGGGCAGCAGTAACATCAGAGTTGTCTGAGTGGTAGCTGTTGTGAATGCTGAGGCTGATGCTGTCTTTCTGTTGACAATATTTACTGGATCTAGCTTCCTGGATGAATTAGATGTTTAGATGCCTAATTCATGAATCCCGAGAAAATGCAGACATTCTTGATCTCTGCCAAGATAACATTGCTTAAAGTTAATTTATGGGTGCCAGCGGGATCCCAAGTGTCCTCAGTAGTTACCTGGATTTCTTTATACAGCATTTTCTTGTACTTAGATGAACTGATGATTTGTGTGTTTACGTACCCCCAGGGAAAGTGTTGCCTCTTCTGAAAAGGTGATTGGGGTGGGTGATATAAGCAATACACTCGCTTTTAGTGTATGGAAATAGTGTCCACCTCAAAATGATAATATCTAAATTAAAGATGACAGTGATTTGCAGCCCTGAATTCCTCTAAAGACATTCAGGTTGTGCTTCAGCATTGAGTAGGGGATTTTTGGTTGGTTGGTTTGATTTTGCGGTTTTCTGTTTGTTTGTTTGTTTAAAAAACCAAAATAACAGATTCTGATAAGTGTATTTTATCCCATCAGGCAGATGTCATTGTTTTGTTTTATTTATATTTGTATATATAAATATATATATATTATCCCACTCAGAAGAATGTAAGGTGCTCAAAATGGGAAAGACAATATTAGTACTATATCCTATAAAACTGAAAGAAAAAAGTTAAGTAAGTTTAGAGTCAAGGACTTAGAGATTGTATTACTGTAAGTGTAGAACTTCTAAGTTAATTTGCTATGTTTGAAAGTGAAGGCTAGGAAGAAATTGTCTGAGTAGCAGTTTATTTCAATAATATACAAAATTAAAAGAAATAATATACAAAGTCAGGTTGACAATGCACAGGTCTTCCCAGCTCTTGACACAGCATTGTTCTCTCTTTCTCTGCCTTTTGAGGAAAATGGGAAGGGAGGAGAAATGGAGGTATGGGTGGAGGGTTAGGGACAGATGATGCAGCTCCTGAACAGTGAACCAGGCTCCATTATTTTCTTGTTTCTGATTTGGTGGTTTTTTACAGTCTAATTTTTGACTGCTTTTACTTGGAATCCCTGAATAGCATAGGTTTTATTTCATCTATACCATTAAGCAAGCTCAAGGGATGAAAAGATTTCTGTTCCTTTTTTAATGTTTGATAGATCTGAGAGCTAAGCTATGCTTTTATCATTAATGAAAACCCATACTATTTGAACAATTATGAGTTTGAATGTTTCCAGAGTTTAATTAACAATACCTGAGTATTGCTCTGAAACAGTTTTAATTATGTTCTCTTATTTACAGTTTTATTGTTTATATGCTATAAATTTGTTCCGTATGCATTTAATGAATATATTCTGTGAGCACTACTTAAACCTTAATTCTTTCTTGTCTCCTTATTTTTTAAAAATAGAAAATGATCCACTAAAATATAGTATGAAATCTTTAATAAATCAAGTAGCAGGTGGGATTTTTCAGTGGCAATCATACCCATATCTCAAGTACCTTAAGTACTGACATTACAAAAATCGGTGTTTAGTTCTCTTAGTAGAGGCTCAGGCTTTAAATTTGAAGATCTCCTCTCATCTAGACCTACAAAATTATAGTCAGAAAACGTCAATTTTTAACAAACCAGAAAAAGTAATTCTATGAAAGATCCTATTTTATTTAAATTTCAGCTGCTATTATGAATAACAAACAAAATGTAAAATTATTAATTCTTTCACTATCTAAAAAAACTTATAAGCAAATAAAAGAGAGCTTAAAGAAGAGAAATAATATGTTTGTGTGTAAATATATACATTTAGCGTGTTCTTTGGTAGAGGTAGCATTGAAAAATTAATCTGCATTGTAAAATTAGCAAGTATACTCAGTGTTACACTCTGAAAATATAGAACTCTACAATATATATCTATCATTAATGAATTAGATTGTTAATGGGATGTGTTCTTTTGAGTTGTTATTAGTTGTTGGTAGTTGTTAGACATACATATTTGGGTCAAAATATCCTTTTGTCAGTCAAAAGTGCTCATTTACAGAGATACTGAATATGAATGTTGTAGGAGTATATATTTATACAAAAATATAAATTACAGTCATTATATTTAATGTGTATTACTTTTTTATTTGAAAGAACACCAACATATTTATATATAGAAATTGTAAGTGGTTTATGAAATAATGTCATGTCTACTTTGTAGAGCAGTATGTTTCATCATGTAATAGCTATACATTTCCATTTCAGGGAACAAAGAAAACATTTTTATTTATTTTTTTAATAGAAAAGGCGGCGAGGGTTGGGGGTGTAAAAAGACAAATATTACTAATATAATTCTCATGTAAGTTCAAATCACTTCTCCTGTGGTTCAGGAGGGATGTCTTGGTTACAGCTTGCTAAACAAAAATATGACAATTAATTGTTTGAATTTGAAAATCAAGTGTATCTTCTGTCAGCATTTAATTAAGGTTATTGCTGAGAACTCTATTGTCAGAAAAGTCCCATTTATCTCTTATCATGCTCATGTGTTTGAATTTCAAATAATTAATTTGTCTACCTGGGATAAATGGAATGTATGTGCAGGGTAGTCTCCCACTTTTTGTGACAGCCAGATGGGCATGATGACAGCTAATGTTGAAAAACTGCCTCCTGAGGAATTAATGCTTTTGGAGGAGTTTGTTTATATGACAGTTTCCTGTAGTGCTAATCTTTTGAGAAAGGAAAATTTCTAGATAATGGATGTGGATTTCTCATAGATCTCATCTCTATGTAATTAAAAGAGTTTAAACTCTCTAAAATTTTTAATTTTACTTTTTTCTTTAAAATTTTACTCCATAAATCCTGTTTCTATTTAAGGGAATGGTTTGGGGTAAAAAACACAGATGTATTTCAAAACATTAAATTTACTGTTATTTCTCCTTAGTTTCAGGCACTGCATGCTGTATCAAACACACTGGTTTTGTTAGGACGGAACAACATACTAAGAAATTCTTTAATATCTCTTCTACTATCAGAAGTACGTCAATTTGCTGAGCAGCTGTTGCAAGCTCACCAGGTACTGTCATTTTTTTCTTTTGGAGAAGGACTGAACATTGGTGTTGGGGAGTGTTTTGTCTGTGTCTGTTTGTTTCATAAAATGTGGTAAATGGATCTTTCTTATGCAGGTTTAAGAACCCAGAAAATGCTAGCACCTAACTTGAACAACAGATTTAAAAGAGAAATAAAGTAAACAAAAGTTTCCTTATGGACAGAAGTAAAATTATCAGACTGCATAGGTTTTAAGATTGTGCTATGTAATTTGGAAAACACTTGAAGTAATTAGTTGAAGCAGTTACTGCAATGTGTAAATTGTCTATGCAGGCAATACTTAGGTGTCCAGCTGGACCCACAAAGAATGATTCTATCTCTAGCTCATGAAAAACTGGAATGAAAGTTGCATAATTTTATTTCAGAATTAAATGTCATGTTTCATTTTATAATATTTTTGTGATGCAGAAGTTCTCCAGCACATAAAATTATATTGAGTTTGTTGCAATGAGTAGGAGGTGAAGAGGAGAATAGAATGGGGATAGTATTTTTGGTAAAATTTAGTCTTAGGTTAAATTTTATCCAGTAACTACAGAGTTGTTTTGTTTTTGTTTTTTTAAAGAAGACAGCAAGTGGATGTTTCTTTAGCATTTGGAGAGGAGATGTATGAAATAAACTGTGGTTTTCATAGACTTTTCCTGTATTTGTCTGTAGTGATATGTATTTAATGCAAACTGTTCAATTTCCCTTGGGATCGTGACTTGATTGTACACTATCCCAGAAAGGTCGATAAAAAGAAAGAATGCAGATTTTATTTGATGGAAAAATTATTGTTATATATAAAGTGTTGCCTAAGCAGACTTAACTTGATTCTTTTTTTCTCTAGGATATGACATGAAAGTAAGTTCTAACCTCTGAGAGGGGAACATGTAATTTTCCACCAATTTTCTAGTATGTTTGAATTACATCCAGAAAAGGCTTCAGAGAAGCCTATTTTTAAAGTATTAGGTAATGAGCTGTGTCTTATTTTAAATCACTAGTAGCATACTGCACTTATTGATGGCAGCCAGACGTGAACAGACTTTAAACAACTGTAAGGATAGGGGAGTAGGCAATTAAACAAAAGTTTTGGGTTTTTTTTTTTGCATTAGCTGCTCATTTTTAACATTATTTTATTTGGTCTGTTTAACGGAATTAGTTGTCCCTTCTTTCAGCAGAGTTTTTGCTGGTGGCAATACAGAACTCTCCAGTTTTCTACACAGATGAAAAGCTTACATTAAGCATTGCAGTTTGTCAAGTTACTACTGTAGTACTTAACCTTGCCATACTATAATTATTTTAAGTATTGCTTTAATATTTGGTACATAAAACTTAGTTCTAAAAATTTCTAAAAGAAGTTTGACTCCTCTTTGGCTTCACTTTATGTTGGGAAGAATCATATATTTGATTTTAAGATCATAAAAAGAGAGATTACAAACCTGTGTAACTCCCAGTTGAGAAAATCCAAGTATATTACTTCCCTGTGTTTTTAGCCATAAAAGAGTGTCTTTAACTACACAAGTGATTCCGATTCTTCTAGTGGCAAACTACTGTATTGTAATTACTGTAAATTACTGTAGTGTAATTTGTTTATTTATGGGAAGGTAGTAGATTTGATTCATATATAAATGTAGAGAAGTTGGTAATTTAATCTCTGAAGAATTATGCCCCATCTGGTATAATGAATTGCTTAAACGCCAGTCTCGCTACAGTGCCTTGATACCCCTAGCTGATGATACGGCAGAGTTTGGGTTTGGTTTTTCGGTTTTTGGTTTTGGGGTGGTTTTTTTAACCTGTGGAAAAGCTATCACTCTGAATTTCACCCCCATCAAGGAACCTTCAGTTGTACTTTCTAGAGCAACAGAAGAAAGTTGTACACAGCACAGAGAAGGTGCCTTTGGAGTGGGAGACAGTTTCTTGGCAGGATAGAGACTTGTACTCATTTATTGACAGAAGAAATAAAGGTGGTTTTAATCTTGTAAATTTATTTTGTTTCTTAGTATATGTGGGATGAAATTCAGGACAGTACGATGTGTTTGTTGGTTGACCTTTTTAGCTTCAGGACCAAATCCTTTCGTAGGTTGTCTTTGCTAGATGCAACCCTTCATTTGTCTAATTTTAACTACCTTGCATTTTTGCTTGCTGCAGATCTTAGCCATTATCAGTCCACAGTACCAATTTTCATAGTTTCTACTAACAAGAGCCTTGAAATGCCTCCCACCTTTACAATGAAAGAAATGTATGTTTATTACTATGCAATATGAAACATGGAAGGATTTTTCTAACAAAACACTTAATAAGGTTCCTTTTTTTTTTTTTTTAAACATCCCTTTCTGTTCACCCACAGAAATAATTTAATCCTCTTATATTCAAGAATTTAGAGACATGTTTACTTCAAGAGAGTTCTGTGGTCTGCTTCTGCTTCCTCTATAGAAGTTGTCAGTTTTCCTTTTGCTACTGAAATGTGGTAGACCCTCTTCCCCCCAGCCTTAACTGATACTTTATTTATATTTTCCTCATCCATCATTATACGCATTTCTTGGAAGATTAATGCATCTTGATGAACCAACCACAAACTGTGGTCTGGAATAAGGCTCTCATAATTTTACCAAAGCTTATGGGGCTTCTAATCCTTTTAAAATACTTTGCATTTAAGTGACCATCAGGAGAATAAATGAGCTTCAGACACATAGATGGAGACTCCAGTGACTAATTTTACAATGACAACAAAAGTCGCCTTGAAATGTTCACTCCCCCAGCATAGTGCTGGACTTCTGGGTATAGCAGGAGGTTTCAAGTGGCTGAATTTGAAGCCATGTGAGCTGTGCTTCTATCTGTAGGTGACACTTGGTAGGACTATAAGGTTTTGAAAAGCTGCAGTTCATGTAAGGAAAGTAACTGAAGTTCTGGTTTGCTTAGCTCGCTGCGAAGTAAATGTTGTTAAAGTTTATGCATTCTTTCCTCTAGTCTAAATAGATGTATTTGTCATCATTTATAAACCTTTATACGTTGTGATAACTCTTTATGGAAATACTGCTTAACAAAAACCTTTTAATTTACCACAGTAGGACACTAAGGTCCAGTATTTCTGGCAGCCTAATTTACATGCCTGCTTCTGAATGTTTCTGACTTTGCCTGGCATTAGGTCTGGTAGGCATGATTCTAAAAAGTATTATTTTTTGTTTGTTTGTTTTATAATCAAAACTAACAATTCAATATCCCTTTGTAATATACCAAATGACAGCTTTAAGCAAAAAGAAAAAAAGGTTCATAAATAGTTAAATTACAATTTGCAGAAGGATAACACCTTATATAATCAAACTTCATTAGCCGACAAGTATCCTAATTGTGTTTTTGTTACTTAAGCAAAACTGCTATTAATTGCAAAGGTGTTTCATGCCTTCCACTTAACTAAAATTCAGAGTCCCTAATTAGACTGACTTATGATTGGAGGTGTGCAAATACCTGTGTTCTTTTTGTTTTGTTTTGTTAAATGTTTCTTTTTGTTGTTGTTGGCAGATAGAAAAAAATCATCTGAAGCGTGTATTTATTAGCTTGCAATTAACTTTTAAACATATGGTGAAAAACAGAAATTGAAAAAAATAGCTGCTTCATCCAAGCTAATTTATATGTTCTATTTTTGAATGATAATATATTTATAAAAAATTGAAGATGTTTTTTAAAATAAAATTCTCATTAATTTTTCCAAATGAATCATCCAGATATCTCAACACTTTTATTTTAAATTCCTCATTAAGACTTGAGCTAAGCTAGAAATAGTTTGGAAAATGTTTACATTCCAGAATATGCAACTCTATATTCGATCATTTCTTCAACAGGAAGTGTGCTCAGCTGAGGTTAGGTAGATTTGTGGTACTTCTAAGTACTTTCTTTGATAAATATCTGACTTCAAAATTCTGACTGATAATAGTGAGTTCGTATCTGTGTCGTCCTGGAGCAAGCTTATCTGTCTACAAACCACAGTTTTAAAGAGCTTTCTGTGCCCCTAGCTTTACAAATTAAAATAAGTTGACTGCAGGAGAGTTTATCTAATGAACTACACCAGAAGAGTAGAGAGATTGCTCTGTATATTTTTATATTGTTCCTTAATTGGCTAAATCCACTAATCTTGAAATATGACCAATTAATGTGAAATATATAGATAATTTTGTTTAATATTTTGGACAAATATTCCCACATGTTAATATAGAAAATAAAAGTAACTAAGAAGCATGTAAAATGCTATAATTTTCCTGATTTTTTTGGAGTTAAGATGAATTTTACTGTAGTAAACTTTCAAGCAGTTTAGTGATTTGCTTTGATTCATGTAAGTACTTCCATCATGTGCTTAAAGCAAAACTCATACTTCAGTGCTTCACTGGCACCAGGACACTGTCCTCTAGGCAAAAGCATGTTAATATAAATGCAGTTGTGTCCCTTAATATTTACTGATTTTTGGACATGTACTTTCCATTTTTCTCTGTAATAGGAACCTTTCATGCTTCATAAATGCTGTTAGAATACAGTAACTGAACCATATCTTCCTATGGATTAGAAATCTTCTGATCCCCAGTTGCATTCATAATGCAGAACAAATAACATTTTAAGATACTAAGATTTTAGAGTGATACTGCAGAAGATGGATTATTTTTCAAATGTTGAGCTTCTCACCATGATAGCAGATCTTCCTTTATGATAAATGTTTCAAAGACAGAGGATCAGAAATGGAAAGCACACATTGGTGCAGTGCCCATTTCTAAACCCTCAGGTGTTAATTCCAAGAGCTCTGAAAAAGAAAATTAAACCCCAGGAAATAGAAAAAGGAAGACATACTGTGAGGTTTTGGAAGGGCTGTTATTTGGTAATTGCCCATACACAGCTTTACACCTTTATATCCCATTGCTTTCTGTATGCTATTTTTCCATTTTAAAAGCTTTAAATTATTTCTATCACAAATACTGTACATGAATAATTGCATTTTGTTGGATATTTTTGTTTGTTTGTTAATTCAAAACACCAAGTTACATGTAATTCTTAATGTTACATGTAAGCATTAAGTCCAAATCTGACTATTCTGAAATGAATGGTGCAGACTTTGACATAGGGTACAGGGTGGGATTCATCCTATTCAGTTACAATGCGTGTAGTAGACACTGCTGTCTGCTTTTCATACAAGTCAACCAAACAGCTAAGGTTAACAAAAAATTGCGTTAGCGTGAAGATAGATAGTCATGCAAAGCTTTTTTGGATGTTATGTAAATTCTTGAGAATCGGGCTCATTACAACAGAATAGCTTTGACTCAAATGAGCCAAAGGAGTTAGACATATGGTGAGATTTGTATCACTTCAGATTTCTGTGATGTTTCTATCTGATTTGCTTATGTTAGTTTTCTTTTATATCCAGGGGAGGGAAAGAAGTATTTCCTGTCCATCCTATTTTGGATTTATATTATTATGATAATTGGCCCTAGAGTTGTCTGTTTCTCTCTTCTGGCTATGTGGAAGGAAACTTAAGCTGATCAGCTGAAATGTAGATATTTGTGTTGTAGACATCTGTTGTTAAGAGAAGAAAATCCCATCATATCTCTCTGAGGGTATCTTCTGGATGATCTGGGCCAAAGCTGTTGCAACAGTTGTTCCTACAGAACAGTTGTTTCTAGCAGTCCTGCAAAGCATATTTCTTTCTGAATACTGACAAACTTGTAAGTAATCTTATGTCACAGTTTAGGGTCAGGGCAGCCTTCTAGACCTATAACAGAAGCTCTGTGTTCCTCTCTCCCTAAAGGAGAAGAGAAAGAAAATAAGTGTGACACACTTAATGATTAGAAAAGGAAACTAGAACAGCTTAAATGAAAATGAAACATAATAATAAAAATGGAATATGTACAAATATATACAAAACCAGTATCGAACCCAAGCCACCTGATGGTAATTACATCACCATTGCCACTGATGCTCCGGAGCAGGCACTGGGAAAGTCCCAGATTGGCCCAGCAGTAGACAGGAGCTGTGTTCAGGAGCTGGATTCTGGTACTGGATTCAGGAACACACAGATCAGGATTGAAGGCAGGATGGACATAGTCCTCCTTGGAAGCTGGCCATTGAAGAAGTGAGCAAGAAGCATGAAGAAGTTGAGCTGAGAGGCTTGACCCTTGGGATCCCTCAGCTTTATACTGAATGTGATGTCTATGGGCTGGAATCCCTCGTTGGTCAGTTTGGGGTCACCTGTCCTGTCTGCACCTCCCTGCAGGTGCAGCCTTTCACTCTTTGCACCCCCCAGAGTGGTGCACAAGATCCAGCAGTGGCCTTGGTCTGCACACCAACCCCCTTGGTAGTAACTCTAAACACAGAGTGTTATCACTGCCAGCAGCAGACCCTACCTGTGAAAACAGGATGCTGACTTCAGAATGTGCAGTGAGTTAGGAGAACTGAGCTGAAAAGTAAAATCACTGACCAGAATTAATTTTGTTTTCACTCAAACCAGGACACCTTATTAGATGTTTGCAACAAGTATATTTTCAGTTAGAATAAATAGTATATTAGCTCAGTTCCAAAGTATTGAAATTGTTGAGGTGTACACAACGTTGGAAGAGACTGATGATAAACTAGGTTGCAGGATACATGTCTTGGAGATTCTTGTCACCTGCATTCAGCAATGGTGTGTGGGGTGCATATGCCTCTAAATAGAAATCTCTTTATCAGTCTATGCAGGCAATGTATTTAGGAAGAAAATAAGTAAGAGCATGGATGCAATGTGATTTTAAGCATTTGCCAAGAATTTTGTTGCCATTCAGCACTGCATGGCAGTCGTGTCACTGAAATGCCAAATTACATGGCAACAGCTCTATATGGAAGCAAATGAAGGGCTGAAATATTCCTGTGACTGCAGAACTTTTTTTTTTTTTTTTTTTTATGCTATCAGGCCTGCAAATTAGAGAGAGTGTGAATGTCAGGATGGACTCGCTCAGTTGGTAATCAATTCATTGGGGAAAATGGAGCTTGCCTGGAGCTGTGTTCAGTTAGATTACAGAAGGATTGAAAGTGCTAAGAACTGAGCTATTAACGTCAGGTCTTGTCTTCATAAGCCTTTCTGCATTCATCCAGTCTGTATGAAGTAGATGCTGTGGGCAGGTGTGCTACCCAGCACATCATTTATCCAAGTCCAAGTGTGTCTGATGTGATGTAAAGAATTCTGAAGATAGGCTCTTTTCCAATAAGTCTACTCTGTTTATGCAAATGTCTAATCTCTTCAAACATAATTTTATATATTAGAATGGGGGGGTATGGATTAGGAAAGAAGCTGTGGTATTTTTCCCCAATATGGTAGAAAATGGCTAAAATAATTAATTAGAAAAAAATTAGCTAAGAATACTATGCAGCTAGAAAAGCTAAATGCATTTTTCAGTCTGTTGTTCAAGGTACTAAAATGGCCATATAGCATGTTTGGCTTTTACTAGCCCATCAGATTACTAATGCTTCACGCAGGTAAAAGAAAAGAACTTGATGCCATGTAGACCTTATGAAGATAAGTTTGCATCTGGATGTCTGTTCATTCTTTTTAAGATGTCATTTCTTCCTTTATTATGCTCATAAGCACAGATTGTAACACGCTTCAAATTGATAATTGTTAAAAGAGTCTTCAAAACAGTAAAAGTAGGATTATTTGTTATTCCATATGACTGCTGATGCTACGTATAACAAAGGGAATAATGTCTGAATAGATTAGTCAGTGGATCCATATTTTGCCTCATAGATATATACCTAGTTTGGAGATACAGACTTGTGAAAACATAAATCTCTCCCCTGAAAGACAGGAGTGAAAGAATCAGTTGAGAGATGGTGTATGTTGGAAGAGTGCCATATACCTTTGAGGTGTATACTTTTGCTGCATATGTTATCCCCTATTATAGATTAGATTTTAAGGTGCATATGTGACAGACAGAACTGGAAAATGACAAATGGTTCATGCAGTTTCTCTCTTCCGTCTCAAACTATCATGAAATGATAGCACTATGGGGAAAGGAGTTTACAAGTATTCTCGCTGAGCTGAAAGGTAGCAGGGCCTTGACTGCATTAAGGTTATTGGCAAAATTGAGGATGACAGGTAATCAGAAAGCCTCAGGTGTGTTTGGGAATAGAAGCAGCTAATATTGATTACATGAGGAGAACTCATGTTACTGTCCACTGCAGAATTACTACTCTTAGTATTGGAGAATCATATCATTCATGAAAACATAATAAGGAAAAATGCTTAATTACAGAAATCAGAATATATCATACCACAACAAGTAAGTAATATTCCTGGTATTTTTTTTTTTCAAATTGTGCACAAAACCCAGGTTTTAATAGTAAAAAACCCCACCAAAAAAAAACTTAAAAAAGCCCCACAAAACCCCAAAACCAAACAAGTAAAAAAACCCAACAAAACAAAATTATTATAAATTAAAATGACTATCTGAATTTTTCATATATTAAAAAAAAAAAAAAAGCTATGAAAGATTATCTAGGTCGATACTGTTTTCCCCTCCTTACTCTCAATGTTAATTCTTCCCTTTTCCTGTTGCTTTCGTTACAGGTCAGTCAATCCTTTTGCATGATTGAAAGCAGAATGTGAATAAGGCAGAAGCATCTTGATTTTTGTGGCATATGTGATATACCTTATGGTCTGGAAGACCAGTTGATTATTACTTAATCTGTGTTTCCAAAGAGTTTTAATGCTCCTATTAACCTCCTTTCTTCATGGAGCATTCTTGCTCACTGATGATGATTTGCAAAACAGAATGTTACAGAAAATTAAGCACCACTTCCTTAATGCATTTAGATATTGGAGTTGTCTGTGTGAAGTAGTATATATGCCAAATGTGTGCTTAAAGTTCAGCTTACAGGCAAGGTAAAATTTTGCTATGGATTTACCTTCTGATTTTTTTTTTTCTTTTGGAGAATTGTTTAATTGATTACAATGTACTTTTAATGCACCTTCACTGTCATAGAATGGTAGGGATTGGAAGGGACCTCTGGAGATCACTGAGTTCAAGATCCCTGCCAGAGCAATATCACCTAGATGCAAGATGCATCACACAGGAACATGCATCCAGGCGGGTCTTGAAAGTCTCTAGAGAAGGAGACTCCACAGCCTCTCTGGGCAGCCTGTTCCAGGGCTTCATCACCCTCAGAGTAAAGAAGTTTTTCCTCATGTTGAGGTGGAATTTCCGGTGTTTCAGCCTGCTACCATTACCACTTGTCTGAAGAGAGACTGGCCCCTTCTACTTGACACCCACCCTTCAGGTATTTGTAAACAATAATAAGATCCACTCTTAGTTTTCTCCAGACTAAACAGCTCCAGGTCTCCTAGCCTTTCCTCATAAGAGAGATGTTCCAGTCACTTCATCATCCTACTAGATGCCTTTTGGGATATAGTATAAATGCACAGTTCCGGTGTCAATGGCTTTGCAGTCTATTTGCTGCTTGAGTATTTCATATCTTAAGAAAATGGAAGAGTTGTAGCCTTAGAATTTATAGCTAGAAATTGCTGATATAATGGATTTTTATTTGGAGGAGTAATTATGGTTGTTAATTAAAGCTGTCCTGAAATAAGACCCTAGTTAGATATAGTAAAATGTAGATGGAAACTATGGAATGGTCGTGGATACTAGTGAAAAAATCACTTCATCTTTCTTTCCAAAACACTCTCTTTGTTTTAGAGGACAGATTAATATCTCTGGATATCTTAGCTTTGCATTCACTTTCCTCTCTCTAAACATCTGAGATAGTCCTGGCATAATGACTTAGAACATCAGCATGCCACAGTGGGACCTGATTTATTGGTTTGGCTTTTTTTGCTAAAAATACCTTTTGAAGCTGTGTTTATCTGCCTATAGAGCTTATACATTACCATCACTACTTTAAATCACAATATCAGGAAGGTTAGCTGATGTTTAAGTGCTTTATAAAATGTTAAAGTGCTTTAAAAAACTTATTATGTAGCTCACCGTGAGATGTTATAACCACTAAGCACGTGCACAGTGGCATATCTTCTGCAGTATGCTGTGATATGCCATCAAGCATAGAAAAACTGCTTCTGTTCTTTGCATGTTTTTTTTTTTTTTTTGATAAGCAATGAGTTTGGTTTATGTTCCATATGTGCTTGTGTTTAAGTGTGGCTTTTCAAGTGACCATATGGTTTAGCTTAGGTTGTTAGTTGGGAATAATGGCTGTAGTGCATTTAGATTTAGATTTAGAACAGGATTTAGATTTAGGATGACAAACTAAGATCCTCACCATGAAGTGAAATATTTGAAATGCTGTGCTTAGGAGTGTAAGACTACACTTGTTTTGCAAGCCTGCTGTTAATCAGGTTAGAGTTGGTGCTAGAACACCCTCCCTGGTTAAGTCCTCAATTGAAACTATCATAGGCTACAGTGTGTGTGGGGGATTTGAATGCATAGGCTTATGAACTACATTGAATGCCACCACATTCAGAAGGAGCTGCTGTCTCAGTTTTGGCTCCAGAACAAGCAGAGTTCATCTTGCTAGCATTTAACTCATGTACAAGTCATTAATAGATCAGGTTTATGTCTAGGATGAAAGGGATTGGCTACCTGGATTTTGGTTTATAGGTATGGCTGGAATTATGGTTCACATGGCTGAGACATATGGGAGGTTAAATCTGGTTCTGTAGCTTAAACTTAGTCTAGATTTTGTGTGACAAAATTGTGCCTGGCTGTTTAAGGCTTGATCTGTCAGGGCAGCAAACTATTAATGCTGTGCCCAGATTCACTGTTCATTTCCCAAGCCTGTAAATCTGTGCTGACTATTCTCAATGATGATTTTGTCCATCATATGCATGGAAATAGTTTTGAGGATTGTTTGCTCCATCACCTGCCCAGAAATCAAGGTGAGGTTGTCTGGCCTATATTCCCTGTATGGTCCTTCTTGAAGACAGAAGTGACATTTGCTTTCTTCCAGTCCTCAGGAACCTCCCTTGATTTCCATGACTATGCAAAGATAATTGAGTGACATTGATCATCTCCCTCAGCTATCACAGGTGCTTGCTGACAGGTCCCATGGATTTATGTATGTCCAGTTTCTTTAAATGTTCCCTAACCTGATTCTTTTCCAGTTGCAGGTAAGTGTTCCTTGCTTTGAAGTTTCCCACTAGTCTCAGGTACATAGGATTCCTCAAGGCTGGTTTTACCATTAGAGTTAAGGCAAAGAGAACATTTGTCCTTCGTCACCAGTTTTCTTGCCACAGTTTTACTTGTCTTCATTTTGCTGCTGATGTACTTGTAAAAATCTTTCTTAATGCAGTTCACCTTCCTTGCCAGATTTAAGTTGAGATGGGCTTTGGCTTTCCTAACTATCTCCCTGCTCACCCAGTCAGTGTATTTATATTCTTTCCAATTCACCTCACAATTCAATACAACAAGATCTTGTTGAGCTCCTAAGAGAACTGTGTTAAGTCATATAGAGGCTTTATGACTTAGACTTCTCTACCTATCAAGCAATAATCTTCTTCAGGAAAGCTTATAGTAGCTTCAGTAACACTCTCTGAGTTACAAACCAGTGAAGATAATTATATCAAGGTAATAATTCCCAGTGCAGACCACTAAGTTTGTGGGAGCATAAGCTGAGTAGGGAGACATGCTATGAAACTCTTCCTTTGTCTTAAACACCTTCTAGAAAATCTTTGCATATACCCAAAAAGGTGAAACAGAGGCTGGTATCTATTCTGGAGGATAGCACATTACCCACATAGTTAGCCCTTAGTCTTCCAGGGCTAGACAGTATTTCAGAAGGACCTTACAAAGCACCTAGCACAAATTATATTCAAGTATGTTCTATATCTTTGCTGCTGTTTTTTTTTATTATTATTTTAATGAAGGAAACAGAGAAACTAGTGTGTTGCTTTCCTAAAGACTATTTGTTATAATTTAGAACTCATCTGTTTTTAAGAAGGGTCTTGAATAATTTGAGCAAGCAAGAAAGCAAAATTATTTCTCTAAAAACCTTAGTACTTGGGTTTTTTGGGAACTGTTTTATTTTTCATCAGGATGTGTAGATGAGTTGGGATACTTAACATCTTAAATTGTAAGATTGACAAACCTTTGTGTCCACTCATGTCAGAGGGCATCCATTCTTTCAGCCTCTGGGGGAGATAGAGTACTGCTGGTTTAGCAATACACAGGGAATGGGGAAACCACCAAGTACTACTGGGAACTTGTATTACATTTTGCTTGCTACTAGTAAGGGTGTTACCAACGTGGTGGTTCTTTCTCTGTGATTAACCTCTTTTCTGTGTCCATACATGTATCTTAGATACTCATTGACTAGTAATTTCTGTCTGGTACCATTTTATTGCTATTAGATCACTGATGTAATCACATCTTCTTTCCAGTCTCCTAAATCTCACCACAATTAGTCTCCTTTTATGTTTGTCAGTCCTGGTTACTTATGAATCCTTGTCTGTTTTTCACAGACTTTTAGCTCCAGAGTAGCCAGGAGGAGATAGCAGAAGAGGGCAAGGAGCTTTTAAGCTTGAAAACTTTTTGTCATTAAAAACAAGAAGTAATTGTAGATATTCACCAAGGCTTTTTATCAGAAGTAAATGGTGTATGATTCCATTTGGTATTTCTGTAATGGATAGCAAAATTAGAGTAGTGAGTTGTACTTCTGTCAGATGAATGCCTGTATGGTTGAAAAATGTTACTGTACCGTCTGCTGAAAACACAATAAATTTTAAGTGATTACATGTGAAAAGAATACTTTTCTCTCCCAATAGCAAGACAAAAGAAACAACTTTCATACAACAAAGTTCACCCACACAGTAGATCAGGTAAATTATAGTGCTTTCTATCATAAGAGCATGTTTTTTCATTTTGTACGTTTTTGCAAAGATTAAACATTTGGGCTGAAACATTTTTCTACAGATGTCTGCCTCAGGCCATTTTTGCATATGCTTCTTACTTTATTTTTGTTTCTGTGAGTGCAGGTGTGTAGAAGAAGGCATTAAGTGTCTATAACTTTGACAGAAACCAGTAGGAACTCTGCTTTGATTCCATGCAGTGCTGTGTAATGGCAGGCATTGTAAAGCATGTCCTGGTGAGCTAAGATTGACACTAGAGGCTACTTCAAGTATTTAAAAGATATTTTTGTAAAAGAACAAAAGCATTACCTTTCTCTAAAAGTGGTTGTGAAATTGAAGTAGTATGTGTGATATCCATGGAATTATAGCAATAATTGTTATTAAAAGAAAAAAGTATTAATTCTGTATTTGGAGTAGAGACTGGATGCTAAACGTTTTATGCCTATGCTTGTAACAGTGACAGAAAAGTACCATGTAGTATTCTAATTCAGGCTCATCCATCTTCTATAGTAACAGAAGCAAGTACCCTTGCAAAAGAAGAAAAAAAAAAAACAAAACCAAACCAAAACAAAAAAAACACACACACACCCAAAAAACCACCAAACAACAAACAACAAAAAGCAACCAAACACTAAGTGATTACATAATTAAAACCATTGCCATAACACAGTCAATTAGGCTTGCAAAGTCATTGTATTGATTTAAAGTTGCCATTCCTAATAAAATGCAGGTAGCTAGGAGTACATTAAGAATCAATACAAAAATAATTGAGAGGATTAATTTGCAATAATAAAGAACATAGTCTGAATCACAGACCTTAATTTCCTCTAATGTTTCATGATTCTGGTAATGAATCCTTTGACAACCTTTGGAATATGTCCCTCTAGTTTATTCTATACTGTGGGTGCTCAAGAATCACTTAGCACAACTTAGTTTAGAGGAAGGTATGTTTTGATTAGTGTCTGACTTTAATATATCAGCAGTTTATACTTATATTTTCTGTCTGTAACATCAGAGCTGATTCCAGTTTGTGGTTTCAGA
The DNA here is from genome assembly GCA_013399075.1 of Chloroceryle aenea. NCBI lineage: Eukaryota > Metazoa > Chordata > Aves > Coraciiformes > Cerylidae > Chloroceryle > Chloroceryle aenea. The sequence goes on from VWZY01009531.1 coordinate 291,667, forward strand.
GCCTTTTAAGATGTATTTTTTTTCCAGTGGTCACAGGTTCTTAAAATTCATTAATTTTATGAAAGACAGTTCATTCTGAACTATGCCTGTCCATTTTTCTGAGTGAGGATGCCACTGCAGAAAAAGCGGAGAAAGTTAAATTTCAGGGAAAGTATAAAGGTTTTAAGACTTTGTGTGCACAGATTAAGACGAATGAAAGGTTTTCTGCTCCCATAATGGTTTTAGAAGAGGTACACAGAGATTAAACTGTTTATAGAGTTATCTTTTTTTTTTTTTATGTAATACTGTTATGTTACCTGTTATATGCCATTAGTAGTCATCTTTAAAGTGTAACTTTTGAAATGGTGGAGTTACTAATACTTTGATTAAAATTCCTGTTTGCCATAGACAGTGTTGCTAAACGGGCCAAACTGCAAAAGGTGCTTTATGATGAGAAGTGTGGAATGTTGCCCAACATTCATTATAATTGTGCTAGTGTATAATAGGGAAGTTGTGATATGAAGAACCAGTTGATCAAAATGTCAAGAATAGACTAAAAAAAAATCATTTACTAAAAAATAATGTATTCTTTATAATTATTATATATATTTCATTTATTATTTACTAGAAATTTTTCATAATTTGTGGTTTGTTTTATTTTTTGAAAGTTTTTGTTCTATTTAAAAATACAATAAATCGTACAGTAGAGCATTTTCACATTGGTTAGGGAATTTGCATGGGAATCATTGTGTGCATTTTTATTTTATGATATTGTTAACAAAATTTGAGTTTCCATAAAATAATGTTGGAGTGAGGTCTGAAGGGGGAAAGAACAGTTGAAATAGTCTTCCATAATGTGAAAAGTTGCTACATAAGGAGTAGTCCTTTTTGACTTCTGGAGTGAACTTGAAGAAACGTTACTTGAGGATTAAGGTTAGGTATCATCGTTCTTCTACTGAAGGTCTTCAAGTGTGTCTGTGATGACCATCTTTCAGGGGTGACCTAAAGTGTACTTGAACCCATCTCTGGGTGAGAATTGGTACTGGAACACTTGAAGACCCTTTGAGCCATAAATCTGAACTCTGCACTCCTAATTATGTAGTATATTAACATGGATAATTATGGTGAAAATTTGAATCAGTTGCAAGAGAGGGGGAGGTGGAAGGAGGGAAGACTTCACTGCAAATTTATTCTGTTCCTAAGTTTTGGAAGAAGTTGATGTAAAATTCTAATTAAATATGTGGAAACTAGTTTTTGTGTGATTGGTATAACGAGGATTTAATAATTAATGCTAGTAGGTCAGGAAAAAGGTTTTACAGAAAATGTATAAAATTTGACTCATTTTAGAAAATTATTAATGTGTCCCACAGTCAGGATTTCAAAGTTCAGAAGGTTAAAACACTCCTTTTCGGGAAGCAATAAAAATTCAGGCTGTAGATTAGATATGGCCAGGCAGGGATTTTAAACACATGATTTTTGCACAGAAGTGACTGGCTTGCCTCAGAGGAAGCCTCTTGGGGTTTTCATATTTGGAGTCCTGTGAATTCTGTATTTCTTAGGGAGATTATTTTTGATGTCACTACTTATCTTCAGAATGCACTGTAACACCTGTGTATAATATATTTTATCTATAAAGATGGACAAAATGGTATTTTGGAATGAGCAAATCACACATGAAAATGCTAATGAAAAATGGTATTTCCTCCCAGTCTTGGAAACTGGGAGAAAAATGCAGCTGAAGAGTGGACTGCTCCACTGATTGAGATCTTTGGAGTTGTGCTCAGTTACAGTGGTGCTATACGTATGTATAAGGATCTGAATAATGAATAGCTTACAGCTGTGTTCACTTTAATAGTATTTCAAATAATACATACTGTTCTGGATTGGTTTATGCTAACGACAAAAGTAATAATATTCAAGAGCCTTTTTGCTCATTTTAAAATATTTCTGTTTATCATAAGAGCTGTTCTTCAAAATTTATTTTAGCATTCATTTCAATTTCAGAACATAATCTTAACTTTTTTGCAAACAATTTAAAATTAACTTTGAAAGTTTAATTATATTATTGATTCATAATTTCTGAGGTCAAAAGGAGTCCAAACTGCTTTCTGTACAGGTGATAGATTTATTTTTGTCCAGAAGCTCTGAAGTCTGTTATTGATTCTATTAATTTCTTACAATTATTATTCCCCTCCTTCTTTAATAATTATTTTATTATTTTTATGATTTTTGGCTTTCTCTATCTGCATAATATTTGCAAGAATAAAATAATAGTCTAAGAAAAAAAAAACAAGTCCTGATCAAGATGGCGTACTGAAAAAGTACAGCTGCATAAATCTGTATAGTGCTGGATGTGAAGTTATATAGTAAGCTAGATAAAGTGTAAGCACTTGTCCAAGTAATTAGTTTTAAGGTAACTTGAATAGCATTAACTAAACATTGATTTGTTTTGTTATTTATTATGTATTTGTGAAAATATTTGATGAAGAAACCTCGCTGGTAGAAATAAAATATTTACTAGAACTCATTTCAAAGAAGCATTACAAATGCTTAGAATACTCAAAAATGTTCAGTATTGGTCAAGACAGTTGGGAATTATCCATTCCTGGCTATGTTGTAGTCTGTATGTGTTCTGTATGATGCTAGTCCTATTTTAACTCAAAAGTTAAATTCCAGATCCAGAACCTGTTGGAATCGCTAAAGGACTCAATTTGTCAGTCAAATTGCATTAAACTTTTGAATTTATAAGATAGTATTATACACTTGCTGAGTTTGGGTACTTTTAAAATAGTAGAATAAGTATTTAAAAAAAAAGATAAATTGGTTACATAATTGACTTTCCATTTATCTAGTGTTTTTAAATTTTTTCCTCTCCTTCACTTAACCCTTACTTTGTATCAGTAATATTTATTATGTCCCTAAGTAAGATATGATTCCATAATTTTTTGTTGTCTATGAAACATAAATTCTTAAATAATGTTACTTGCACTTAACAGTGATGTCTGCTGTGGTTGTCTCTTACCTGATGCTTTGAAACAGGGTTCTCTATATCTGTCTACGTAATCACAGAGTGTACCACATCTAGCAAACCTAAAGTACTCTGTTTGCATTTTCAAACTTCTTATCGGCCACTTCTCTTATGATTCCTGTAAGAAAGCAACAGTTACAGTAATACATAATCAGTAACAAATGCAAAGGTCTGGCCTACAGAAAGAAGTCTAAGACCTCTGTACTATTATATAATTGTTTTCATATCGTCCACATTTTTGTTCTTGTATTTCTCTTGTTTGAACAGTTTTAAATTACAGTATAAGATATTCAAAGAAGAAATACAGTGGAGATTTTGAGGGTTTACCAGGATGCAGAAAATAAGGTATTTGAGATTGCTCCAGCAATTCAGTCTTGCTCCTTTTTAACTGTGTTGGAACTGGGAAGAAATTCTATGGTTTTAACACAAATCCCCAAAAGATATAACCGAAATAAGCTGTACTAAATATAGCAAAGATAAAAAATACATACCATGACAAAGGTTTTCTTTTTTCTAGTAGCAGGCAAAGCAATTGGGAAGGCTCTTGCTTTTCCATATGACCGTGGTACTCCATCAGTCTCAGGTCCTGTGGGACAGCACCCCAGACAGCTTACTGTCAAGCCTGCAAGCAGTAGTTCTTCCTTCAGAGCCAAAGGTTCGTTTTCTGACTTGGCACCTTGGCACATCTTTTGTCATCCTGAGGTGCTTCCTGATTGATTCTCCTGACTGAGAATTGAGGGCAGCAGAACCAAAGTAGGGCATTTTGAATATCCTTTCAGGCAGTCTTGAAGAGACTTCACCATCCATTTCACAGGTATGATAAATTTTGTTAGGATCGCAGATTAGCATACAGTGTTACATTTAACTGTATATCCAACACCACCTCCATCCCTTCACTCAGATTTAAAATTTTCCTTTGTTGTATTCTCTTTAAAGATGTATTCATGTCTACTTCTTTATTCTAATAAACAGTGTAGTATTAGAAAAGAATATGACTATTTTTCTCCTCAGTAATTATCAGTATACAGTTCTCAATTCACTGTGAGTGACAGAGGGTGGTTTTGTGTGCAGAAGTGATTGCTCCCAATGAATTTCTGCACAAGCAGGAAATGGTGTAACATAAACATGGCAAATTCTTTTGTAATCTGTGCACAAGACACTTGTGTGGTTTGTTGTTTTTCTTTTTTAATTGCATTTGGCTCAGCAGCAGACAGGTTTGTATAATATGCCTCAGAAAGATGAGATGTCTATAGTTATTTGTTCAGTAATATCTTATTTGTAAAATACCAGCCTGTTATAGGTCCAAAATCTACAAAAGAAGACTTAAAAAAATCTAAAGCTAAGAGTCTAAAAGATTGGCTTATTTCTAAGGAACCTGTTCAGTAGGAAGTTTATCAAAAGTCAAGATTTGCAGTCAAATGCATCATGTGAAATAGCAAAACTTTTAGGAATTTTTAGCTATCAGTCTAGTTAGAAAACTAGGTTGTCTAAACTGCAGGCTGTGGAATTTTTTTTTTATATATATAATTGTGTTAAGATTGAGGCATATTGATTTAATTGCCCTTGTGGTATATTATTGGTCTGCAGGAGCAGTAATGAACAATTCTCTTATCAGGTTATAACTGTTTATGTCATTGGTAAATTATTTTATTTATTTATTTACAGAAGCCTCAATAGTCAAATATAAAAGCACTGCATCTGAAAACCAAACAGGGATCCAGTTACAGTTGACATATTCATACAAGACCTTCAAGGCTTTTTTGCTGTAGGGAAATATTAGCAACTAATGTGAAATCTAGTAAGTGCACATCTGTCTGCTAAGTTAATAAATAAAACATAGATAGATGGGTTTTATTAGGCTGCTAATTGTGTCCAGGAAAACAGTCACTGAACTGTGATACTTAAAATAAATTGTCATCTTACAAATACTATTTCAGAGATAATTATAGACTCTGGAATGATTAGCCACAATCATAAATTTTACTTTTCCACTTCTTCATGCTATTTTAAGATTAATTACCTGTATAAAAGTAAACTGTGATTTTGTGATTTAACCAAATATTTGTTAGTGCCAATATCTTTCTGGGGTAGAAAGGTCTACTTCCTTTGATACTCCTTATTTGAAGTCCAAACTGTGAAATACATAGTTTGTATGAAACATAACACATTTTGCACAGGACAGTTGTTATTTTTGTAATATTCAGCATGAACTTAGGGGACAAAACTGTACTCCAGTCAATTCATAATTGTATGAGCATAAAGGAAATTCCTTGCCAGACACGCATTTTGTAAATTGCAGTATTCTGTTGAACTATGTCTTCCAAGCAGTGATCTAGGGCTTAATATACATGTTTGATGTTTTAATGTGGGTCTTGACATACATCGATTATGAGAAATACTACAAAGGTTCTCTGGAAAGAACTTCAGAGCATCCCTTAATGAAGTGTTAGGTGGTGCAGATGGTGGTTCATATCCCCCCCCTTTTTCAGTTCTGTCCACAATATCATGTGAAGTAGAAATGTGCTTTTCTTCTTCCACTTCAGAATTGCAGCAGAAACTACTCTTGACTACTTCTGCATTTTTGCATAACTACTTCATAATTTTGCTGCATACATTTAGTAGGGTAACTTTTGGTTTTATCTGTCGTTTTACTTCCAACATGCTTTAAACGTCTTACTTTGATTTTGATGGGGTTTTTTGGTTATGTTTTTAGAATTTTTTTTACTGATGTCATGTTGATAACTTGGAAAATAAGCTGACATACTGGCAGCTTAAAAGGAAAACTAGTGACTTCCATAGTTTATTGTCTTTAAGATAAAACCATCTTTCTGGAAGATTACTATATTTAGGGGGGGTAGATGGGAATTTTTTTTTTCCTTCCCTTGAACTTTCACTGAAACTAGGTTGGTGTTTGTGATCCATTCTAGATTTCAAATTGAAAGCTGTATAAAAACATCATACTACATTATACTTTCATATACATGATCACCAAGAACTTGAAATTATTTTTTTAAAAAAGGAAGAATTACAGCTCTGATTTTGTCCATGTTTCTTTGCTGTAATAACTCTAAGTCTAAATATTTGTTCTAAAAAATACCAGATTTTTTATTTAGTTTGGTTTTACATGCTTTTTTTCTTCCCTTCAAGGGCAGTTGTGCTGTAGAAATTCCAGTGAATGGATATGAATTTGAAATTAGGAACTGTAAAGTAACTGTGTCATAAGATGCGAGGACAGCAGCACAAAGAAAGACCTTTGAGAATTAATTTCTAAGTAAGGAAAGGAACAGCAGAGGAGGACTTTTTTGTTTTGTTTTATGGACTGTGTAGAATTTCAGCCTTCTGCAGGCTGATACACATAAAATAGAAATAATAATGCTTGTCACAAACTTAAGGGAACACTACAAATAATATACAAACAAGGACTGCCTGTTTATAAATTCTAAAATAACTGATTTTTAATGATCTTACTATCTCTTCTGATTCTAATTTTTTGAGCCCACTTGTAGCTAATATTTGAGACTGAGCAATAGATGTGACTTTCTAGGTAGTGTGTACTTCTCCGAGTGGGCTGGTGTGTTACCGTCACTGTCCATTTGGCTTTTTGCGGTCAGCCACATTTTGCTGCTTTTTTCACAGATTTTTGCAACTCCATCAGCCTTGTGGTTTTAGTAATTGTTTCTGTCATTTTGTTGCAGGATTTTCTCAAAGGTTTTTGATTTTCCTAGTTTCAGAACTCAGTTTTGTTCATCTATATTTGAAGCTTAACTGCTATTAATCTTATTTTCATTGAATATTTATATTTATCTTCTTTGTTTCTTGATTAAAAAAAAAAAAACAAAACAACAAATGCAACAAATTCTTATTATTTTAAGACTTAAGTGCTATATCACACAGAGGGACATAACTGAAAGAATACCACAGTACTTCTACTTGTATGCAACTGATTCTCAGCATGAAATGTTTTAGTAAGCCCCTGGTACAGTGCTGAGAAAGTGGTTAATATTTCAGAATACACTTGACAGCAGCAGGCACCATGACTGGGAGACAGCTATTCTAGGAAAAGCAGGAAAAGTTAAAGAAATTGGTATTCCTGTGCAACTCAACTGTAAGGTTGGAGTTTATGCACCCAAAGTGGTTTCCTTATCTGAAACACCTGAATCTTTTATTTCAAGTTGGAAGGAGGAGATTTACATATGTCCTTTCAAGTGAAGTGTGTACCAATGCTTCTGATGTCCCATTTTCTTACAGAGAATTACTTCCTTAGGAAATGATAGGTAATGTACAGTCTAATCAGTGATTTAGACTAACAGATTGTGCTGTTATTTGGAGCTTATTAAATTCTCTACCATGCCACTAAATTCTCTACCATGCTACTTGAAATACCACTTATATAATATTCACATTTTATTAACAAACACAGCAAAACCAGTCTGGGACTAAACAGGGAATGTAGTTCATAGAAAACACGTTTCTTGCAGTTTCTTGCAGTGTTTTCAACAACACTTGGGCAACATACAAGGGTTAGCAGCACAAAACAACTCTTACCCAACAAATTACATTTTTCTAGTCTTGCTAACTCATGGTTTCACATCAAAACTACCCTTAAATATTGCTCTTATGCTAATCTTCTTACAGGTCATTCATATCTATGTTTGTGTATTTGCATTTATTCCTCTTTCCTTTTATTTACTTGATACACAGACCATTAATATCCAGTGTTCCTTCTGAAACTAGACTATCAAATTTGCATTAGACTATTAAGGACCTGTGTCAGTATGTTCTAAATGTTTTACTATAATGCTGCATCTTCTTAAAGAAATGCAGATCCCAATTGTCTTTCTCTGTAGTGAATACAGCAGCTAGTGTCATAATCACTGTACTTGAATTAGTTAACTTTTCAAAAACAAAGACAAAAGAAATACTTTCAGACTTCCACAAAGTCAAAATAAACCTAAAAAATGTACCTATGTTCCTGCAAAATTATTCCCATCAGTCACTGACTGTCTTCTCAAAGATTTGCAATATAAATGCAAGGGGAGCATTCCAAAAGAACAAGTAATTGACTGCTATTCAAAACTGTTTACAAACATGAATATTATAGAAACCAGTAGAGTGGCAATTGCAGCCCGTGTCGAATATTAATATTCTACTTTGCATGAAGTAGGCCTTTGTTCTGAGTTCATTTTATAGGTGAGCCAGTGTGGAGTGTTTTCAGTATGAAATATGGCAGCCAGCAGTATTACTAAAATCTCGTTGCACATATTGCCATCTCTTAATATGCAATTAAGAACAGTTTTAAATCTTAAGGTAAATCATATTGCATACAGGAGGAGCAAATGAAAAACCATTCCAAGTATTTTGTCACTACTTGTCCATGGGGTAGCGTAGCAAAGTGGTGCCAGCTCTTGTTACTCTAAATTACAAAGACTGCAGTTAGTGTAATTTTTGCTCGTAATGAATGATTATTTTGTTTAACCCTTAAGAGTGGGTTCTTCAGATTTTATTTAATGTTATTTACCAAGTAGAGAAAATAGGTTCTTAGCTACTATTTCCATGCAGAGCAACTGTTCTAAAATACCACTAGGATTTTGAGATAAACTGTTAAAGAATATAGATGATGAGTTGTAGGAGATCAATCATGGGATAACATTTTCTCAGAAAAAAATATAACAGCATACAAGGAGTTTGGGTAAAACCAAATGATTTAGAGGCTTGTAACATCACCTATTCTGAGATAAAGAAAGATTGTGATTTAAAGAGGAAACAAATGAGGATTACAGTAGAAATATATAAACCATTTTATGATGGAAATAAGATAAACTGCGCATTTTTCTGCCCTTTATCATTATGGAAGAACTAGATGACACTGAAATCTAAAGCTAAGAAAAGCTTGGATCTGAGAAAGAGCATTTTTGTTCAAAGGTAAAATCTAGTAGATTTTCTTTCTCAACCTTCAGATCCTGTGTGAGAACTTTCTAGTTGCTTTTTCACTCTCTGGCTATTCCACAAAAATTCTTGTCATATGAACTAATTTTCTGTAATCTTTTTTTTCTCCTCTGCCTTTACCTTTTGTCTTTCAACTATTGATATGACTTCAGATGTGTTTCTCTCTAAGGCAGTAATTTTCAGGCAATACTTCTTGCTTCTTGTGGATCTATAATCCTAAAGGGTGCGTAAAAAGTGTAGATTCAGGAAGTATTGTGTTTCTAACCTTTATCTTGTTCTTGGCAAATATCGTTAGAACATGCTGCAATTTCTACAAATCCTAAATGTGCTAAAGAATTCAAAAATTGAAATTTCTCCCCGAAAACCCTAATTTATTTTTTTCTGGATGTTTCCAAGGCTGTTTCAATTTTTCTTAGAAAATGGGGCACCTGGTGGCAAGGATGGGAAGACCAGATACAAGTGGAATAACTATTTCCTTGTCACAGTAGTCTACACCTTCAAATGGTGGCTGCTTTTAGGAACAATGCATGTGAATTACTTTAGTGAAAATATTTTGTTACCCACCTCACCTGTTAAGCCTTTTTTCTGGTATAAATGCAGTCAGAAAGACCATTGATTCATCAAGAATGTTCTGTTAACTATTTTACTCTCCCTATTATTACAGTCCTACTAATACTCAAATGTATTTCTTCTTTTTTTGCTGTTGTGTCCTTTAGCTTTACAATAAGGCTGTCTTAAGTCAGGCAGCATGAACTTAGTGTTCAAACAGAGCTGTGAAATAAAGATGTTTATCCCCAAAAATGATGATTTCCAACTGATAAGTAAAGAAGGCAGAAAGATGACTCTTCAAATTCTACTACATTTTTCCAGCATTAAGAATTCACAAACCTTTGTACCATTTCTGCATTTAGTAACTGTCAGTTAACTCTAAGTAAGCCAAAGAAAACCAACAAAAGCCATTGACATAATCCAGAAGGATTTTTTTTTCTTTTGTTCCTCTTCAAAAAGGAGTGGAATTAAAATCAGTCTAGAGGCCAGATACTAAGTTCCTTCATCTGCACATGACTATGTGAGTTGATAACTGATATAATCCCAGACATGAAAGAGTTGGGGGGGAAATAATTATATAAAATTATTTCCTCTGCTTGTTGCTAATTACCTGAGTCACCTGAGGACAGAAGGGTTTGGAACAAATCATGAAGCATGTTTTATTCTTCAAAGAGATAATAAGTATCAAAAAAGTTTTGTAGGAAGATAAAGCAACATACAGAGTGGTAATGGCCCAAGGCTGACCTTGTACAGTTCTGAACACTAGACAGATCCCACTGAGGGAACAGTAAGGGGGAAGAATTCTAATTAATCCTTCAGGATTAAAGAAGTCAATCTCTCAGTTCTTACTGGCCAGAGGATTGAGAACTGAAAAGAACATTAAAAGAATCGTAGTTCTACATGGTCATGATCCTGTCTTCTCCATCTCCAGTAGGTAGTGTAAAATACACAGTATTAAGGAAGAGAGATGGAACTGGGACAGAAGCAAATGAGAAGATTTAATAGTTCACAGACTGGACAGCTTAATCAATGGCTGTTTGCCAATATAGTATAGGGGAACCTGAATTTTACTTAAATGAGTTAAGTTTGGTAGCAGGAGCAGACACAGAATGAGTTCTTTGTTGGCTAGTTTGCTGTCATCATTGAAACTGGAAGGAATGTATTGCATAGCTACCTTAGAGCCATTAAAATGCAGCAGTAGTCCCTCTCTTATTTGTTCATATGCCACGAATTGCTGCATTATTCCAAAAGTTTTCCCTCTACTATAGCAAAACCATTTTCTACAAGAGCATTGAGAGCAATGGAATGTATAAAAACTCAGTTTCAGCATAGCAAGTCTGAGCATTAAAATAGGATGTTTTCTTTATACTGCAGCTGATGTCTTTCACTCATTAGCAATGTTATGATTACTATGACAGGTAGGCTACACCTTCTAATAACTAGAAATTTACCAGGAGTTAGAGCATATACAGCCTGTATATTTAGTATGATTTATTAAATATGATCTCATAATATCTTTAAAGTGGTTTTAATGCTGCCTAATAAATTAAGCAATTATGTTAAATTGCATTAAATTGACAGCATTTTATCTGTTTAAAGGAGTGAAAAGAGGAACAGTATTGTGTTACTAAAGGCACTTAAGGAAGCATTGCTTTGTTCTTGTATGTATTGCTGTTGATAAGTATTAAATAGAATTAGCTGATTGTAAATGGCTTTGTGTGTAAAATGAAGTAGCAGGTATTTTGAATTCTTACATCTGGTCCACAGTCAATGAGATGCTTTATTACTCTTTCCAGACCATTTAATAGTAATAAATAAATAATTAAATAAATCTTCCTCAAACTTAAGCTTATCTATCCTTCTGAAAGGCTAGTCATTCTCTGAAATGTTGAAACTTTTCTAATCATTTCAGGACAAAATTTAAATAAATATAATGCTATATCTAACGTTGCATTCTGATTGCACAGTAAATCTGACATTACCATTGTATTTTGCCTACTGTGTGCTCATTTACTAATTGGCAAGTATTCTGGCACCTTCAGAAAGAACAGAATCATCTCTGAGAATCTCTTCTGAACATCAGCTACCCTGATTGTCTTAGTACAAGGCTATTTGTTGTTTTATACAAAAGTTCACGTGCTGTTTTCGTGGTAGTGACAATTAGGAACTGTTTTCTGTAACCTTCTTGAAATAGTATTAAGCTCTGAAATTGTTTAGGTAAGTGCCATATTGTAATTGCAATTTTGAACTCTACCTTCTATAGAAGTGTTTTTCTAAGTTTTCTGCTAGTTTTCTGCATAGAGATTCGTAACTTTTTTTTTCAGTTTGTGTATTTGTTTATTTTCTACTCTGTTGTTGTTGTTGGTGTTATTGTTTTTGCAAGACCATGTTATTGTGGGGAGTTCAGATCAAATAAAAAATTGTATTTTGTCCAAATTCATAATTTGGAGACCTTAAAAGAGTTCATAGTGATACACGAAATACAACCACCTGTGTATTTCACATTTGTGAGGTTCCACTCACAGTCATGCCAATAGGACACTTTATCTTGACTTCAGCCTTCCTGAGATCATGGAGGGAAAAGATAGAGAAGAGCCAAAAGGATGGAGATGGGGGTACATCAGGGAAATGAATGGCAGGGCAGGCTGTAATTTTTAAGGAAGACAGAAGGGATTTTCAGATGTAATTCACTAATAACACAGTCTGAAAGAATTGTCTTAGTTTCTACTAGTAATTAGCAGCTCATTCGTAACCACATCGAAATTGTTATTCTTTTTCCATCCTTTACTTCCTGGAAGCTAAACAGAATGTGGATGGAGAAATGGAAGTCCCAAACAGGACTTTGAAGATAGAGTGGAAGTTGAGGCAGAACAAAATATGTGGTACAGCTTGTAATTTTTTGATGGCCAATTGGAGTTGAAAGTCAATGTAAATTGTAGTAAGACTCCTTTTTGGAGAGAAGCATACATCCGAGGGAGCTAAAGACCGGGGTTTTTGTGCTGTATAGTTGAATTGACAAGCTCCTTTCCTTCACTTTCCCACAGTTCTATTTTCCTGTGAGTTTACAGGAATGGAGACAATTCTTCCTCCTCAACCAGGAAACCCCTTTTGCCCTGATATTGATGTGGCATGCAGCTGTTTCACCTAGAATTTTCCTTTTTTAAAAATATGCTTAAATAAATATATAAAATAAATAAATAAAATTAAATAAATAAAATAAATATATAAAGTAAATAAAAATATGCTGAAGTAGCCTGTTTGCTTTGGAAGGACCCATATTATGATACATACTTTCAAAATGTTATTTCAGATTCTTTTCTGAAATCCTAATAAAACCCCAAGGTATTTCATGCTTCAGCTTGTGAAGGAATTTTTATTTTTTCTGTAGAATAGATTTCAGTAATAGCATATATAACAGAAGTGACAGTTGAAGTTCATGCATTTTAGACTGGAATAAAATAGGTTTACAAATTCCCTTTGTCCCAAGAAGGTTCATACATTCCTTTTTTCTGGTTGTTCTTGCTAAAGAAAATTTCTTAGTGGTTCATATTTTAGCTTTCTATAACTGGATAACAGGGATTAGAATTTACTTTTTAAAGGCTTCCATGTCTTTTTTTTTCTGTTACTTGCAAGATAATTGTTACGGATCTTACTCCATAATGGAAGCTTGAATGCTGAACTGCTGTTATATTTAATTTCTTATATTGTGTTTTGGAAATCATATTAATACATAAGAGCAATATTGCTTAAAACAGCTTGGGAATTTCTTGTACTTTGGTATATCGTATTAAGGACTAGTAACAGATGACCCTGATGAATGATATGTGGAAGAGGCACGATGCCTCACCTTCCCCTTGGTGACAGAATTTAAAGTGCTTGCACTCTTTGCTCTCAGAAGTGTTTTCCACATTATGCCAAATCATCGTGCCTGTACAGACATCATTTTCACAAGATTCTTACTGTTTCTACTGAAAACTCTCTAATATAAGGCTGGCCGGGACATCTAAAGTGTTGTTGACAATATGTTGCTCGGGGCTGTAGTCACTGCACATTCTGTAGATCTATTTGTTCCGAGAGTTTAGATGATGGGCCTCCTCTGGAATTTAATTTTCACGAATGTCAGTAATTCCTTGATCCTTTCTGCAGACATATTTGCCCTTGATCTATAAGCAGAATTCTTGAATTTTAGGGAGCTACTTGAGAAGTGATAGTGTGAGTATGGATGACACACCTAGAATTTCAGATGCTGTTGAATAAAAAATAAAAATTCTTGGGAGGTTTGGGAGGGGTGTGGTATAAATTTCCATAAGGAATAGTAGGTGTTGTGAATTTTGCTTTAGATACTGAAAGAGAGTGTAAATCAGTTTGAACTTTCTTGGCAGGTGAATACTGATGTCGTTAATGAGGATTATGATTAATGGGAGTGATGCTAGGGAAATAACACGTTTCAAATCAAAAAAACAGAAAGCAATTAAATAGAAATGCTAGTAGCTAAAAATTGAATCCTGAGTCATGGCAATTTGTGAGGCAATTGCCTTTTAACCAAATACAATAGTATTAAAATCAGAACAAAAAGATTACTAGTAAAGTCTTTCATGCATGCCTACCCTAAATATTTTAGACATTCTTATCAGCATTTTATTTAAACATTAATTAGAGAGAACCCTTTTTTATCCTACTGTGTGCTTTCTTATACCATGGATATTGTTGGGTTTGTAGATTTTAATAATCCACGTAGAGGTTATTTACATGCTTGTGGAACATGCAGTTAAAAGCCATTCCATGTTATTTTGAAGTAAAATGACTGTTATCCAGAAGTACATGTAACACTTTGAAAATTGTTTGTCCTGTGTTTAGGATTTGAACACAGCAATGAGTAGCCTGTATAGGGATTTCTCAAAGGAAAAACAAAGGGACAAGAAAAAAATTTCTTGTGAAATTAATTTCCTTTGTTTATAAAATGCGACTGAATTGCCACTTGAGGAAACAATTCAGTTATTCTTGAAATACATTTTATCATCAACTTCTGTCTGAAACTGGATGGCTAGAGTAAAAAGAATGTTTTACTGAAAATTCAGGTTTGTCACCATTACCTTAGCAAACATAAAATGTACTAAATGGTGATCACTTATTTGTAGCATTTCCAGCCACCCTCATTCCCATTTTTCATTATGATTATTTTAGAAACTTTTTTCCTATTAAGTGATGCTGTCAATACCTCTTCATTTAGGGATTTCTTTTTATAATGATGTACTTGTTGTGACAATTGTATTGCTAAAGTACTGAAAACAGTTTCAGAGGAACATCCCCCCTATATGAGGGCATAGTGATCACAGAGGTATTTTTTTCATTTCTCTGGACATTAATGGCAGTATTTAGTTTATCACTGCCTAGTCGTTTAGTCCCTGATCTGCCTTTCTCTTAGTTCTCTTGAATTCCAGAAAGTCAAGGCAGAAAATAAAAGTATAAAGTACATAAGTAAATAAATAAATAAAAACAAACCCACCCACCCCCCAAAAAAAAGTGTTGGGGTAATAGACCATAAAATAGCATACCCAAGATTGTGTATCTCTAGAAATGTATGAATCAAGCTTAGACATTTTCTAACATGCAAGCTCCACTTCAAACAGTTTGAAATAGTTTCGGTAAGTCCCATGTTCTGTGTCACCAGCTTATACTTTCTCCATGGCCTCCTAGTTTGTGAATCTTCATTTTCTTGCCTGTACCAGAAGCCTTCTGCAAGGCAGATTATTTGTTGAGATGATGCATTGGTGATAAGACTGTTTCAAAGTAGATATATACTTTTTGCCTGTTCCTGTATTCCCTAAAGTATTTCTAGGAGCTTTGGCTCCATTTGCTTCCCTGAGGAGAGAATGGGCTGTTCAGGATTTTTGCTGGAAATGGCTAGATAGCACATCTGGTTCCGTTCAGTCTTCCATCCTCTTTAACTATGTAAGTGATCACAGTAGCTGGTGGTGCTGAAGTTCCTACTACTTCTGCTTCAGTTGAAAGGCAACATTAACCATTCCTGTTATTTATTTTGGTCTGCCGTTTATGCTTCTCTGAAAAAATATGCATGTAAAAAAAAGAGAAATACCAACTCTCTAAGACCATATTTCAGTCATATTTGAAATAAAATTTCCTGGAACAAGGAAGAGACACCTTGCTAGCATAAAAGTTGTATTTTATGTGAGGCAATTGCAGAATAACAAATGTTTGCTTGGATATGGAAGTGGATAAAGTTGCAAGTAAAAAATTATAAGAAGCAAAACTGTTACAATATTGTTAAATTGGGGAGATCTGGGTGGAACATTTTTATGCTAAACTAGCCATCTTCCAGAAGTGTCAATTTTACCAGTTTCTCAACAGTAGAGGTGTATGAACGCTCATCTTTCCAGTTTGATTCAAACTGGTATCAGTGTCAGTATTGTATATAGCAATAAAGTTGTGTATAATCATTTGTTGCAATATAATTTAAACTTGGTATCTACACAGGACTAAAAAAGCCTAAAGAGGTGTTAGCTGAATTATAAGGACAGAAAAGGAAGAAAGCTTTTTGTCATTAATCAAACATAATGGTGTTTCTAGATTAATTTTTACTGCTTTAATTTTGTTAGAAATTTCAGCATTTCAACATTCCATTGTAAACAAACAAACAAAAACAGTTTTCCTGTGCTAGAGCTGTTTCTGGGTTATTCCAGAAAACATACCAGTGTTGCTGACACTTTGTCTGGAGCCTGCATAAAAGTATTTGAGTTACATGGAAGCAAATACTGGTTGACATTAACATAATCTCTCTCTTTGCATCTAATTTGATGATCTAACCTGACTAGACCAGGTTGCTCAAAGTTCCATCCAACCTGGCCTTGAACACATCCATTGATGGAGCATTCACAGCTTCTCTAGACAACCTGTTCCAGTGTCTTACTACCCTCAGAGTGAAAGACTTCTTAATTTCTTCCAGTTGGAAGCCATTGCCTTGTCCTATCTCTACAAGCCCTTACACAAAGTCCCTCCCCGGCTTTCTTGCAGTCCACCTTCTGATACTGATAGGCCACAATAAGGTCTCCCTGGGGCCTTCTCTTCTCCAGGCTGAACAACTCTCAGTTTATCCTTGTAGGAGAGGTGTTCCAGTCCTATGATCATCTTCATGGCCCTCCTCTGGACCCACTCCAACTGGAATGTCAATATCAAATTCTTGGCAATAGCTTTTGAACTGCAGAGTTTTCAGTCTCCAGAGAGACAGAACAGGAGCTTGCAAGACAAGGGATAATGTTTTTCAGTAATTAACCTATTTTTCAAGATGTCTAGAAAACTCAGCAAAATTACTTAACTACACTGAGACTTTGTAGCAGAATTAGATGTATTAGTATTGTCTCTGAGGTGGGAGGTTACCTAAAAGCCATTACCCTATGGAGCTTCAACACAGATTTGAGATTTAAGAATTTACTACCTCAGAAAGACAAACAGCAATTCCTGAGCCACCATCTACTGCAGAGGTAAAAAGCAGCAGTCTTACCTGAGGAAGGTGAAGTGCTGTTTTTTTGTTATATTCCAAGGGAATGTAACAGGGAATGTAACACATTGTTTGTAAAAACAAATGTTATGTAATAAATTTCACACTTCATAATGTTTGTGGTTTAGGCTTTATGCCACAGGCCTAAACAGTTTTTTATGCTCACTGGAGCTCTTGGTCCATTTTCTGAAATAAATAATTACTTTTCTAGCAGCTGTGATGTTACCGTTCAGTTCTGATTATCTGTCTACTGTAACTGCAGCCTTTTTCAGAACAAGGTCATCTCATATTAGAGGTAGGTTTTTCTTTTAAGGAGGACACCAAATTTCATTCCAGAGAGACAACTTCCTAAGGTTTGAGTGTTATTCTTACCAGTTATTCCCTATTGTTGTGGTTTAACCTCTGCTGGAAGCTCAGTGCCACAGAGCCGCTTGCCTACTACTTCCCCGCACCTCCCTCCACATTCCCTTCTGTGGGATGGGAAGGAGATTTGGGAGAAGGAAAGAGGTGAGACCCCAGGCATTCAGATAAGGAGAGTTTAATAAAACAACAATATTAATGATAGTACTAATGAAATGTTAGACAAAGTGAGTGATTGAAATGAGGAGGCTCTACTTGTGCCCAAGACACCACCTCCCCTGCTCCAGCTACAATCTTAAACCACACACGGAAGCAAATTGAAAACAGACACCTCTGCCCCAGGGCTGGTCCTCCCCTTATATAGAAGGATATATGTTAGTATGTTATCAAATATTCCATTGTCTGGTTCAGTTGTTTATTCTGGTGGTGGCCCCTCCCAACTGCTTGAGCCAGCAGCTGCCTGTGATAATTAACCAGAACCAAACCTGGGACACCTATGTATGGCAGAGATTCTGAAAGCTTCACTTTGAAATTGCAATTTCTAAATATAGGACAGGAAAATTTATACTAGATAAAGCTGGTTCATGAATTTATAGGTTGGTCAGTGAGCTTATTTGACAGACTGACTCTTTCACTTTGTAACTGATTCAGATAAATAGTACTGGCTCGTGTATTTTCTGTTGAGCTTGAGAATTTGGACATTTTATTTGCTTTCTATGGGTGTCATTTCAATATATAATTATCTGTATTTGAGAGTAAAAACTTTTTTTCCTACTTATTTCTCAGAAAAGAAAAATCCACCAATTTTAATTATATGCCTAAAACAAACAAAGCTTTTGTTGTTATTTATCTGTAGATCATTATTGTATGTCACAGCCCATGGATAATTAAGCAGAAAAATCCTTCTTTCAGTTATGAACAGAGGTTGTGCTGACTTTTCATTTGGCAGTATGATCGAAAGTTAGTATTTTGGCTGTTACAACAAAAGGAAAAACATTTCTTGTAAGTAATCATACTGAGCATATAGCCATTCAGATGATAGAAGTACTACTGCAGATGTTAACAATATTCTTTAAACTATCATCTGAGGTAGTGGGCTGCAGAAACATTTTCACACTGTGCTTATGTATCGTTTTTATTTTATTCCTAGATCCAGGCCATGTATGACATTACCCAGTATGAGAATATTTTTCCTTTGTGCATGATTCTGGAACAATTTCTTCAAAATGGGACAGGACCAAGTAACACTTCAAGCTCAGACTATGATGGAGAAGAAAAAATCAAATTTCTGAAGAACCTTGATAAAATTATTCTTTATCTG
The DNA here is from genome assembly GCA_013399075.1 of Chloroceryle aenea. Taxonomy (NCBI): domain Eukaryota; kingdom Metazoa; phylum Chordata; class Aves; order Coraciiformes; family Cerylidae; genus Chloroceryle; species Chloroceryle aenea. Next base: position 310,366 of record VWZY01009531.1, read on the forward strand.
TCAGATGAATTCCCTTTGTTTTCTTTATATTTATGGAGAACAAGTGTTCTTTTGAACTCGGCCCAGATATAAATTGTTTAAAACAAGCAGCCTACTTTTTAACAACACATTTGTTGCGAGATTGCATTGGAAAATGTATGAGCCAGATGGGAAAATTGTCGTTATTGGAAAATATTTAATTTAAACTGCTATGCTATACAGCAGTTCCAGAGATAATGCAATTTATTTCCAATTTTAAATACACACACACAAAATAATTAATAATCCAGGTGCTGTTTTGAATAAGTGCTGTTTTGAATAAATTCTGTTTCTCATAACAGAAAACAATATGTTCCTATTTACATACATAGTGAAAATGACAACAAAGTTGTTTTGGGTGATGTTTAAAAGAAGCACATTGAGTTTCCAAGTGAAGACGTAATGTGTGTAGAGCTTCCTAGTTAGGAAACTAGTGCTTGTCTTTTTAAGAGTTGTATGGCTTCTGTGTGCTCTGGAGACGACTGGTTGACAGAAATAAAAATGTTTCTTTTTCAACTTGGTAACTTATCACTACAAATTCTTAAAGGACAGACTTATTTTCTGATTTATTCAAAAAAGTCATTACCTGAGCAAAATAAAACCTGGTGCTCTGTTTTACAAGAGGAATGAATGCTCTAATGCTCTTGTGTTCATTGTATACTGCTTGGTTTGACTTGTGTCGGCACAAGGGTAAGTACAATAGGCCTACTTCACTCTGAGTTGACTAAGGATTTAAAAAGATTTAATCTGAATAAATTTAACTCCTTTATTGATTACTTTAAGCCTTTCTGTTAAAAAATAATATTGATAAAGTATTTATATATTATCTGATTTTTAATTTTTTATTTGTGCGTGATAAAATAGTAAAATTCATAGTAATAAAAGTAACTTATTTTAACAGTAATTATCTTACACATAAAAGGACTTGAAAATAGGAGTTCAACAATACCTTAACTGATCCAGAGTCTTTGATAAATTTAGGGGGTACATATTATGATGAATTACATTTTATTTTTGTTTTCCTAACAGCTGAACAGCATTTTAGTTATCTCCTAGTAGGACATATTCACCATAAATATAAAACATTTTTAGCATTAGTCTTTACCCTTCCCCTTGCACTTGTTTCACCAGATCAATTTTTATGTCAGAACAATTATCTGAAATACCATGTTTTTACTACTGTAAATATTTTATCTTGTTACTTTGACTGCATTTATTTCAGATAACAAATGTTTCTTTTCTATATATGTAAATATATTTACAAAACAATTACTTTGATGTTGAATTGGCTCTCCAAAGAGTGATTCTTAGACACTGGCCACACTTCTATTTCTTACACTTTGTATATGGTATATCATATGGTAATATTTGTTTAATGTTTTCTTTTAGCAACCTTTCTTTCAGCAGAAATGTTTGATTTGCAAAACCAATGTTCCTGGCTATTCACATTAGAAAATCAAAACAAAACAAACAAAAAACCCACCAAACTAGGTAAGTTTGGTAGCCTCTCCAGAGCTATTGTACTCTTTTTGTTACTGCATTCCTTTTGTGTGTGTTTGCTTCACTGAGGTAGAGACTCAGTTCTTACACCTCCCTTCACTGTGCTGAAAGCATGACTACAAAAAGAGCAAGGAAATGAATAAACAAAAAGAACAGGTATCTGATTGATACAATAATTTTAATTTCCATTTTTAAATTTTTTTAAATGCTTTTAAAAGGCTTCATTTAAAAGTATTTTGTAAAGAAAAGACAGAAAACAAGAGGATACTGGAATCTGTATAATAGCAAAATGTGTATTGGTTCAAGACTCCCGTTCTCAATAACAGTTTCAACACTAGATTGCACACCCCTGCATATTTGCAGATCTGTTGGGGAAAAAAATAAAATAAAAAATTGTTATTGTTAAAGCAGCTCTGGCACAAAGGGACACATATTTTCTTCTTTGCAGATTGCAGCATTTTCTCACCAGCAAGCTCTCTAGGCCATTGCAAGAGCAAAGCATGTTTGGGGAATTACATGCATCCTTGATAAGTTTTGAAGTAACTGCTGACTTGAAATGGTTTGTAAAATGTTTTTTCACAACATACAGAGAGAGGAGGATTTGTGTCCAGAGGTAGAATAACTACTTGGCGTTTAACACTCTGATAAGGATTTGGAACGGTTTGTTACGTAGCTTTGAAAGTGTTGAGGCAGAGCAAGAGTTCCCCTTGTAATGCCATTGCAGCAGTTCAGACACACACTGCCTCTTTATAAAGTGCTATTAACTGGTCATCTGGGCTCTCTTTATCTGTTTCAGTGCAAAATTAAATTGTGCAGTTGAACCACATTAATGAGCGTATCTTGGCCTTTGTGGGAGCAATAACCTCTGCAACCAGAATAGATATTAGACAGATTGCTGTTGTGTGTTTCTTGAAGGGATTTTTGACTTATCTTGAGATGAAGATGTACAAAAATAGGCTTGTAAATATAGATGTCTCCTTGCAGTTGGGATGTCTAAGCTATGATGCACTTTACACAGTTCCCTGATGTTTTTGGCTGAATCTCCAGCTGCTACTGCAAAGGATGCAGATCTTCTGTAAATCCGGGGTCACATTTTCTCTCTTCATGCCTCTAATAACTTGGAGTATCTTTAGTGGCACTGTCATCAGATATGTCTGCTTTGGCAACTAAATTAAGTAGTGATGACAATATGAGCATGAATGTGTACAAACATGCATTTGAGTGTCTTAATATGAGACCCGTGTGTTACCTGTTTTTAAAAGTAGGAAATCCTAGGTTTAAATCCATACTCTTCAGGCAATTTCTGCTTTTGTCCAATGACTATTGCATGCAACTTGAGCAAACATTTCTGTCTTTAGTTTTGAAATAAAACAGGATGCCTGAGCCAGTGCCTGCAGTTGGCTGTTACAGGTGAAGATTTGCCTCACCTGGAAGAATCCTTCCTGCAGCTTCGACTTTAACTAGGTGTTATAGTACTTGTTAAATAGGTATGTCGACATTCAACTTTTACATATGTGGCCTTCAGAGAGGAATCCCAAATGAAGAGAAAGTACTGTGATCTTTGAGGGGACACAGATGTCTCAAAGAACAATCTCAAATCAGCTCCCATGTGCTGAACATAGCATGTCTTAGACCTAAAGAATAGGAAACATTGAAAAAAAGAACTTTGTGTGACCTGTCATAGCCCCTTGGAGTGTTTCACCTGGGTTACCCTTACAGTTTTAGAATTAATAGGCCAAGGATCTTTTGTCTTGCTGATTTCCTTTTTGTAACTCTGTGTACTTTAGCATCTTGCCAAATTCTAATGTTCTGCAAATGCAGATTGCTAGGCTTTTATATCTATATATACATACACACACATATGGTTGAATTATATATTTATATGATTGAATTAGCAGTGCTTATTAATTCATACCCTAAGAGCAGTTTATGATTTTGTCATTTGATACTCTGCCACATTCTTAGCTTCCTAGGTGACTGTGTTTTATGCCTCTTCCCATCTGTTTTAAAAAGAATTTTATGGTAGAGCATCTTTTTTATGGTAGTAGGAAAATTATGAGATAAGGAAATAAATTTTTATTCTAGTGTCACTCCACTGACTGTTCACTAAAGAATTTTACATGTCTACTAATAACAGCAGTGGGTGGGATTTCGAAATGAACTGTCTTAGGATATTTTTGTAAACAATTTGGAATCTTTTTATAATCTCTGATTTACTGAATTTATTTTTTTTTTGGGTGCATATTGCTTGAATATGTTGGTAATAATGGAAATTATATTGTACCTTATTTTAATCTTCTAATAATATGTTTGGTTTTTTTTCTTCCAGTTATCTCTGCATTACTAGGTGTTAGAGAGTAACACTTTATAGTTTACTATGGTGAAACATTCAGCTGACATTCTCATGACAGTAGGAAAATTCTGTTTGGAAGGCACCTCAAGGTCTCCAATCCAACCTCCTGCTGAAAGCAAGGTTGGCTGTGGGGTGAAACCAAGTTGTCTGTTGCTGGTTCAATATTCAGTCAGGTACTGAAAACCTTCAAGAACAGAGATTGCACAACTTCTCTGGATAACATGCTTTTCTGCTTGACTGTCTACATGGTGAAAATTTTCTTCCTCATACAGAATTTGAACCTCTGTTATTTCATTTTATGCGTAGTGTCTGTAGTCATCTTACCACCTAGGGCCTGGATCTGTCCCCTTGATACCTTCCCCATAGGCACTGGAGCCTACTGTTCAGTTTCTCTGAAATCATCTCTTTCCCAGGCTGAACAAGCCTTAACCCACCTGATAGGGCAGATGCTCCAACCTTTGATGGTGCTCCACTGATCATGCTTCCATCTATCAACGTCTTTGTATTAGAGACTCTTATTGAGCAACAGTAGTTTAAATACAAAGGAGCAAGTGTGGAGGGGAGTAATCCATTTGCATGGTCTATGCCTCTGCTGACACATCAGAGGATGCACTTGGCCCTCGTTGCTGCTAGGGCCACTGCAGGCTCACACTCAGCACACTGCCCACCAGGGTCCCCAAGGGCTTTGCTTGCAGAGCTCCTCTCTTAGAACCTAGCACAGCCAAGTTCACCAATAAAGCATCTACGCATCTTTTAAATAACTCCAGGGATGGTGACTCTACCACCTAGGAAGCCTGTTCCAGTGCTTTATAACCCTTCTGGTGAAAAAATATTTTTCTAATATTTAATCTAAACCTCTTCCGGGGCAACTTGAGACTAGTTCTTCTTATGCTATCAGTTGTTATATGGCAGATACTGCTTGATAGAATGTACAAAAGTGGTAGCTTTTTTGTTTTTTTTTTTTTTTTTTTTTTTTTTTTTTCCTTGACAGTACTTCTGGAGAGAAACAGACGTAATTCATCTCCGCAGCAGTGTACTTGATTCTCAGGTGTCCACACTGAGGGTGTGCTTAGTTTCTCATTTCAGGCTACAACTGCAAAGTCTACTAATTTGTCCGATACTGTTTGCCTTTTGAGGTGAAAGAGAGCTCTTCCTACTTTAACCTCTGCTGATAGAAATAGAAGAGTAAAAAATAGGTCAGAAGATACATAATAATTTGATTAATAGATTTCTATACAACTTTACTCAGAACACCCACTTATTTTCTTCAGCTGTATCATCATCTCTTACTGGACTGCATTATAGGTGAATGTGGAATTTACGATAATAAAAGGATAAGTTTCTGCCTTAAATACTTCTGAATTTAAATTAATTTTAACAAAACAAGAGGCCCGAGTTAAAAGACCAGTTATAACAGCAGCTGTCAGAATGATAAAATACAGTTGTAGAATTTTAAACTTAAAACTGCTTTGAGTATACGAATTAATGTCCAAACGACAATTATGAAAGATTAATCCATGTTCGGAATAAAAAGAAAAGGAAAAAAAAAAACAACAAAACAGGATTTTTTTTCTGCAAATGAAATAAAGAGATTTTTTTAAGTTCTGCAGAGTGGACCCTCAACACTCGTTGAATTTCTTTACATGTGTGTGCAAAACAGTTCCAGACTCAACACAGTCATAGAATCTTAAAAAAGTTTAGGTTGGAAGAGACCTTTAAGATCATTATGTAAAGCTGTTAACCCAGCACAGCCAAGTCCACCACGAAACCATGTCCCTAAGCACTGCATCTACAGGGCTTTTAAATACCTCCAGGGATGGTGACACCACTTCCCTAGGAAGCCTGTTTCAGTGCTTTATAACCCTTCTGGTGAATTTTTTTTTTCCCTAATATCTAATCTCAAGCTCTTCTTGGGCAACTTGAGGCTCTTTCCTCTTATCCTTTCAGTTGTTATATAGGAGAAGAAACCAAGAAGCAGCTTTCCTGGTTTGTGCTTTTTCACCTATCACATGCCAGAAAGGGTCTTTTCTGTTCTGCGGTTCTTAATTGCCTTGATTTGAGATACAGTTTCTGCAATTTTATCCAGATGGTGTGCTTTGCTTAGACCTTCTGTAAATCATTTCCCCTTCATATAAATTGTTTCACCCTCCTTAACTGTTTCTTTTCAGTTTTCCCTTCATTCTAATAAGTAAATTCACTTAGTCTGCACCTGCTTCTTTAACTGAGCAAGCAAAGTTCATTTTAATTTTTGTTATTCCTCCAATATGGTTTCTTCTACACTTGCTGATTTCAAATTCATCCCAAATGCTTTGAGATTATGCCCACCATAAAAATAGTTATCTTGGAGAGAGGCTCATCCTTGAGAACATCACTGTTTGCATATCACCTGCTTACTAGGCTTGAGCTCATGTCTGAGACAACCCTTTCCAATTATACTTGAGGAAACAGTCTTTGTCAGACAGGAAAACCCTGCAGTGAACAGAAGTCATTCCAAGACAAGATCTTTGGAGTTGTTTAAAAGGGCTGTCTCCTTTCTTTTAGTATTCTTGTAGTTGCCAAAGATTCATGTGACTTGATGAAGGTAAATTCTGCCACTTTACAGATTACAGTAGTGAAGCATCCAAGGCTCAGGAAGCAGCACAGATGCATTTATCATCAGTTCTCTATCACAACAACATGAGAAACTGTACACTGCTGATTTTAGCACAGATGTTGATTTCTGGTGATTTCTTGCTTCCTCCTCTAAGCTGCTGTTTCTGTTGTTCCTTCTGTCAAAGCATAGCTTTTTGCAGTTATCATTGAATTTAGTTATGTTCTTTGAAGACCACCTTTCCAGCCTATGAAGATTGACAGTCATCTCTGTTCTCCAGAGTAACTGTCCTCCTCTGACTCCTGCATGATGATACCGACAAATTTCTTAAGTATGCTCTCTGATACATTCAGACAAATTTGTACAGACAGAGAAATATGAAGTAAAAACTTTAGAGAAAACAACAGAAATTGAAACTCCTGTAAATTACTGCTATATACTGAAAGAAAACACTAAAACCAAAGGTATTATTATGCGGGAAATACAGAGCCAAATCTGTTTTCATTTAGTGAAGAGATTTTCTTCATGTTTCTACTGAATACAAGTAAAAACTGTCAGCCTAATTTTCTGTTATCTTTTTGACATGCAGAATTAACAAGGGGGGGTTTACATCCACAGAAGGCTTTGAACACACTTGCATACGATTTGTTTTGTTACCTCAGGAAGATACTGGGGTCTTTGTGATCTTCACACCCCTTCACTCTGTCATCCTCCAGAAAGTTGTTACTTTTGGCCATTGTGTATTCTAGTCTTTGTCTTTTGTACCAGAGATGAGGAAATAAGTCACGAAAGGTTAATCTTGTATCTTACTAGTTTACTATTTTTCTTAGTGATAGACTCCTTTGAAGTCATCTTTGTTGTTTGTTTTGTTCGGTTTTTTTTTTTTTTTCTGGCTGCGGTGGGGAGTGGAAGGAGGAGGACTGACTCCACAGGGGGACTCTCAGTACCTGTTTTCACGACTCTGAATTTTAGAGGGTATCAAAATGCCTTAGTGGTGCCTCACTGGTGCTTGTTACTTGTGGTAATGAGTCTTATCCCGATCAAGTTCTTCAGGCCTTAGAGGCATCTTTCAGCTAATCTTTCTTTTTTTTTAATAGTCATCCATAACAGTGGTTCTAAATGCTGAGATAATTCCTCATTGACCTTGCTCTGAGGCTGTCTTGTTCTCAAAATAAAATAAAAATTATCAAATCTTCAGCGGTGTGTCATCCTTTTAGGGGTCCAAGCAGCATGACCAAATCATGCCTTGCAGGGTCCTTGCAATTAGGCTGGAGCTAGCACAGGCAGTAGGAAGAATGTTTCCATAACCTAGTGCACTGTCCTCAGCATGATGCTCATCTGGGATCTGCAGCACTAACTGGTTTGGATGTCCAAGGCAGGCACCCAGTCACTTGGCAGGGCAGTTCACTTTGTGTTTTCTTAAAAAAATCTAAGCACAGTCTGCTTCCTAAATATAGAGCCAGTTGCAGTTTTTCATATGTTTCTGTAAAAAAAAAATGAACTCCTCATTGCTGGGCAATAAAGATTATTAAAATCCTATTTGGTGTTAATTTTTCCTGTTAATTATCACTTACATTTAAAGGCGAACAAACAAACCCTTTATTTCAAAGAAGACCTTGTTTTCTCTTTTTGGTTATGTTTTTTTTGTTGGTTTGTTTTTTTTTTTTTAATAAAAGGCTCTTTTGATTAGAAAGAATTTTTAGGAAATTATGCAACACTTCAAATGTTACTCTGCCACCATTAGAATATAACAGAATAGATTCTTTTGTAGGTTTTTGGTGCAGCAATTTGTTCTACTATTCAGAAACAGATTGTACTATTTGATTCTTTAAAAGTCTATTCATATATTAGAAGCTAATAGAAGCAGAAAGGAAGCCTGTTCCACATGGATACCAATTGACTCCAAACTCTTTGTTGCTCTAAGGTATTGTTGCAAGCATTTCTGTGTAATATTAATGTATATGCTTGAGCAGCATGCTCTACTTCACTTTTTTCCTCCTAATGATTATATAAACCAAAGCTGACATCGAAAAATGTAAGAAGTAAGCTGACTATGAACTTTAGGGTTCTGGTTTTTCTATTTTGCTCAAAATGAGAAAGAAAATCTGCTTAAAATAATTTATGCTGTGGTATGAAAACCACTTAAGGGAATAATTGAAATAAGTTAAAGAAATACATGTCAGTCATGTATATCACTGGAGTTATTTTTGACACCTTATGTTTTTTCACTCCTTAGTTTATAGTGAAGTTGAAAAGGGCACTAGAGGCAGGCTACACTCAAGTCATTTCACTTCTAAGTTAATGATCCTGTTCCACAAGAAATGTGCTTATGGATATTTTGAAATAAACTAAAGGTTTCATTTTCAACAGGGGAAAATAACAGCTGAAAGGTTTTGTTGCATTCTGTGACTAGGCTGCACACAGATACTGCATTTGCCCTTACTGTTGGCATCTTCCCTCCTGTCTTCATCTTTGATTTATCAGATTATACAATGAGAGTTTATCTGCACCTGTTTGGCAATTGATGAGAAGGGTGTAGAACTGGAATTGTTTGACCACCTTTAAAATGAAACATTCCCAAGGTTTCTTAACTATTTTATTTTTGCAATGTTTTATTTTGATTTCTGTAAGCACACAGACTTACTAAGGGTTAGATTTTACATCTCTTAGGGTAATTTAAGAGTGGGAATCTTTGTTCCTGTTTCTGGTTTATTAATTTATTTGTTTTCAAAAGCATTTTGAAGAATTATAACCTTATAACCAACCCATCAAATCCACTTTTGGGCTCAGTGACAGAATACAAGTCAGCAGCATTTTAAAACAAGATTAGAAATTATAAGTGGAAAAATATTTTACTAATTTCCAGGCTGATGAACAGCAGATCATTTTACATGGTGTCTTGGTAATGTGCTACGAAGTGTTGATAAGCAGGAATACATCTAGTTAATACTCTTTGTCCCTGTTTGGATCTTGCATTCTTCATTTGCTTTCATTTAACTCTCTTGACTGTCCCCTATGATTCAGTCTTTCAAGGCAGCATTATTTGTGAGCTGTGAGCTGATTTGAGATTAACTTTCCAATAACATTATTATGCTTGGAGAGTAGCAATTCTACTGTGACTGTGTCTGTTCTACTTTGTATGATTGCAGCCTTCCTTCTGTACATTGCAACTGCTTGTACAAAACCAATGTACAACCGTACATTGTTCTGGATGCATTACGCATTTAAGTCTACTAACACTACTTGGATAGTTTGTGTATTAATATTTAGATGTTCATTTAGATTTTTTTTTAATTTTTTTTTTGGTGAAAGAAGGAGTTAAACTCTTCTAAACAGTTTCTGATCACACTGAAATAGGTGTTTCAGCTAAAATAGGTCAGCCTAGCACAAATGTGCTCTTTATGGTAGCTCATTTTAACTTAGATGGGTTTGGGGTGTGATCAAGAGCAGTTCAGCAGACCATCATGATCCCAGGAAATAGCAGAAACAGATAGAAGTAATATTGTGATGCAACATTCTAAGTCAGTTCAGCTACAGTCAGGAATACGTGTGTCTGTAGCCTTAGTGATTCCTAGGTTCTTCTTTCCTCTTGTGCACAATGCCTTGCTCCTCTACCCTCAGTCTTCTTGTGGTAGATGCCTGTATTATTTGCTCTACTTACCATGTAGCTGCAAAGAATTACCCTAAGATAATATGATCTGTAGGGCTTCTCACGGAATGCATTTGCAGGTACCTTGTTTTGAAATGCAGCCCCAAAAGGAGGTTATAAGGATATTCATTCTTGTTACTCTCCCAGTGACTAACAGTGGCCAGGACCTCGCTGTGTGTTGGCTTTTGACAGGCCCTCACCTCCTTTCTATCTGCTGCAATTCCTATTCCAAGGTGTGCAAGATGTGTGCCACCTTGGTGAGGCTCGAGAATCAAAGGCTGCATCTGTACTAGCCACGCCACCAGTGTCAGGGCCTCCCTCCAGCCATCAAGCCAACTTGAATTCTTATAGTCTTCTAATTAGCACTGCCATGTCCAGAGCAGCTGTTGAGGCATGATCAGCACCCAGGCTAAGTTGTAGGGAATCACACATCGAAGTGCTAGATGAGAAGTGCCAAAAGGGTACAAGGGACTGTTCTGGTATTTCAGTGATAGGTAATTTAACTTCTTTGCCTCTAATACACCAGTGTAGGCAAGGACCTCAAGTTTCTAAGGTCATGCAGAGATTGAAATAGGTTTTTGCATAGACATGCCTATTGCCAGAAATTTGTGTATATGCGTTATGCTTTACCTAACATCTATTTATGGGTTTGTTTACAAATTCCATCACAAGTTCTGTGCCTTTTGCTTTAAATGTCATCCTTCCCATAAGGAGATGTCACCAGAGGTTCTCAGAATGTCTGGAGAGGATGTCAGTGGAAGTCCTGGAGGAAGCAGGGGAGCAGAGCTTTCTGGGTGGACAAGCCACAAGGACTGATCTCCCAGCAAGAAGAATAAAAGAAACTCAGAGTAAAAGGATTCCTGAGAAGTAGAGCTAGTGCCTGAGCTTCCAAAGTACATGACGTGTGAGAGCTAGATCACAATTCAGCAGTTGGAGGCAAATCATCCTGGGATGAAACATCAAGTAGATTTGAGATTATTTTCTTCCTTGAGGCATTAATTTTATTTTTCCTGTTAACTGAAAAATTATATGGTTTATTTATTCCTCTGATTAATCTTTTCTGTTGATTTCCTTGCCTTGATTGTGATTTGTAAGTTCTCTCCTTATGCCCTGCTTATGTTCAAGAGTGTCACTAATACAACCTTTCCTACTTGCAGATCACTTATGACAGTGTCAAATGTTGCCAGTCTTAGCATCATCTTCTGCAATACACATCAGGATAACTGTCTGCACTCAATTCACCAACATTTATCTTTTTGTTTGTTTGTTTGTTTTTTTCCTAGGGCTGCTGTCATCAGGTTTTTATTTGCTTAAGTTGTAGCAGATACTAGTTCAGGGGAAACTTTCAAGGGGAAATTAAACTGACAGTCAGCATAACGTCCCAAAAGCAGAGAAGAATGAGCCAGCCTTGGCTCATCAAAGCTAGGGGTCCTGTTAAATATTCAGATTCCATCTCCAGCACCTGTTTAAATCTGTGATAGCATCACTGATCTTATCCTTACATCAACTCTGGTGTTTATCAACCTGAAGGAAATAGTAACTGTAAGTGGGAGAAGCTGACAGTAAAGGAATTAAGACTCAGGGGAGGGGAAATCACTCAGAAAAAGGAGATAATCTTGTTTTGACCTTCAAAAGGACAGTTATGGTGGGAATAGGGCCTCACAGTGTACTGTGGGAAAAGAAACTTTTATAAAAATATGTGATAGTTAAAAAAGTTACAATAGAAGATGCCCAGTTTTCAAGAAAGACTGTCTCCTAGATAGCTGCAGCAGAAATATTGAAGAAGGGAGAAGCAGAAAGTGAATATGGATTCATTCAGTAGTGTTCAAGAAATCCAGAAGGTATATAAACAAAATAATAATAATCATTAAAAAAAAAGTAGTAGTAAAAGTAATACTGACTTCTTCAGCTTTAATAAGCTGTTCAGTAATTATGTTAAAACTGTGATTGTTGTGAATTTTGTTATTGGAGATTTCTGTTCACAGCAATTTAAAATTTAACCTTTGTAGTGCTGATATCTTAGAAATTAGGAAAGGGAAATACTAATTTACAGATGTTGAGAACAAGGTTGGTACATTAGAAGTAGTAGTTTATATTTCTTGTAATGAAGCTATTCTGTCCTTTTACTAGAACAAAATGTCATTCAATTTCTATTTTTATCTGATTTTTAATTAGTTTTATCAAAACTCACTAAGTTCTGAAGATTCCTAATACTCAGAAGCAAGCAGACTTTGATACTTACATTTTAGTTTCCAAAAATCGATGCCAGCTGTACCCCCATATCAACTTTTACATCCTGGAGGCTTCAGATTCTCCAGATGTTTAGGGACAATCTCCCTCCGTCACAGAAACTCTGTAGCTTACAAAGTAAAAAAGTATGAACACATGAACTTGTGAATAATTTAAAAGAAAATATCTAAATCATGAGTATGGAGTGGATTGAAAGTGCTGACATATCAAAATTTGCTTTAATTCATAGTTGTAATGAAATTCTGATAATACGTATTTTGCATGAAACATAATCTCTGCAACTTTGCAGTTTCTCTTTTTTTCCCCTATTGGAATCTTCCTTCTCTATTTCAGTTTTATATAAAGTATTTGTTTTGTTTCTGGTGGTAAATATATATGCACATGTATTTATACATATACTTTGTATTATTATTGGAGTGGTTTTTTTTGTATATTTACTTTTATTTTAGACTTATTTCTTTTACATGGCATATGTTGGTACCAGAATTATTCAAACATACTTTGCTATTGATAATGCCGTAGCAACTAAAACTTCTATTATTTGAATTGTTACTTCATCTTTGGCTTAAATCTTATAAGCAGCTTATTTCCAGCTACTGGAAATGTGTTGTCATCTTGACTTTGGTATCTCTAGTTTGAAACTTGAGGTTTTTGACTAGAATCACTGTCTACTAAGTGAGGTCTGCGGTGTGAAAGAGCAAAAAAAGTATGTAAGCGTGATTTCATACAGAGTTGGCATAGCTTACTTGAATTACTAGAATTCCTCTTGTCTGTTATCTCTCAGGTCTGTGTTGGCTTAACATTTGTATATATTCCGAGCTTAAACTCTGTTGGTGATCCCAGTCAAAATGGCTCATTCGGAAAGTAATTATATCCAATTTAAATATAGCGCAAGATTGTTTCAGTACTTTGTATTCAAAAAAGCTTTAGACTATAAGTGGCTCAGTAAAGTAATAATGATTAAGGATTTCATTCAGCAGATCAGATTCAACTAAATACAGCTCAAAGTTGTTTAGACATGTCAACAATTAAATCTATAGAAATAAATGTTGTTCATTAATGAGTTGGAACCCATTAATATACAACTCTTTGAATAAATAAACTGTAATTATATCAGTATATAATCCTTTGATGTAACAACTATGAAGTTTGTCTCTTTCTAAAAGCCTTTCCTAATGCCTCACTGATTTCTGTTTCCTACTCAATAAATTATGGCCTAATTAGTGTAGAGCTTTCTTACAGAGAAACAGCTTTCACTTTCTAAAACATAAATCTTTTCATATTCCTCCTTTCACCAGTAGTCTGTCTAAATATGATCCTGCTCTGCATCAAAGTTGCCACTTAATTTACTGTTATAAAAAGCTGAGGTGATGAGGGGTGTGGAAATTGCTGTAATTATGCAAGTATACGTGCTTACTTATTGTATCACAGCTGTCTAAATATTATTATTTAAAGACAGGGCTCATCAGCAGACAAGAATTTCATTTACTGATTTTAAGTTTTTTTACATTTTATTCCTTCCAGTATAGTAGAAAAGATGAAGCTTCAATAAATAGATCCAGCACCTAGAACCAAATTCAAGCTTTTTGCTCTTGTGCCATCGGGATGAGGCAAGATCTTCAGCCTGCTTCTGTCACCTTGTCTGCCTTAGCTTATAAATGGACTATCTCTTTGCCTCTCACAGCTCAGGCATTCTTACTGTGATTAAGATCTAAATAACCTGGTATTTTAAATCTGAAAAACACTTCTACCCCAAATTAAGAAACCTTCCCCAGCAAGTTTTACCTTTTTTTTAATTAAACTTCCCTGGAAAAAAAGTCTTGTCTTTCAGATGGATATTTTTCTACAAAAAAACCCAATGTTTTCTTGAAAGTTCCCAGTCAGCTCTATTTAGCTGCTGGAGGGATGAACAGTTTTCTACTATAAATCGTGCACAGCACTTAAAGATAATTTGTGGAGCAATTAAAATAGTTAGTAAGATTTTATGGTGTGCAGTTATGTTTCTTCCATGAGAACATCATTAGGAGGGAATTTGTTTGCCCTTGCCAGTAGAGCTTGTAAAATATAAAGAAAAATGCAACTAGCAAGCAATAAAGGGCAAATAAAGGGCAAATAAGATGTCCAAGGAGTTCTTTATGAGCTGAGCTTTTTTGTGTGCTCAGCTTTTGTTTTTCTAGCCTTCCCTGGAATAAGAACTCAGAAGCTTATATAGTTGGCCGACAGTCATAAATGCAACTTCATGCATAAGTAGTAAATATACTAGGTTATAGTTAAGTAAAAAAGTAGTATATGCAAGACTTGTGTATTTAACACTATGTTGTGACATTCCCATTTTTTTCAGAGTTTTAATCAATCTCCAATAGGTGTCTGTATATATTTTAGAACAGTAGGAAAATTCAGATTGGAAAGGACCTCAAAAGGTCTAGTCCATCCTCCTGCCTAAAGCAGGGCCAACTAGAAGGACAAGCCATGTTTCTCAGTGGCTTATCTAGTTCTTGAGTTTTGAAAAATTCCAAGGATGGAGACTGCATGACCTCTCTGGGCAGCACATTCTTGCTCTTTGGTTGGCCTCATTTCTCCTTACCTATTCTTAAGGTCTTTTCTTCCACTTATCCATGAAAAGCCTGCCTCTAACCCCTCGATAATCTCCCTGTAGGCACTGAGGGATGCTGTTACGTCTTTCCACAAAGTCTTTTATTCTCCAGGTTGAACAGTTTTCCCCTCACAGGGCTGGTGCTCCAGCCTTGACCATCCTGGTGGCCTCCACAACTCGTTTCCAGTTTATCGATGCTTTTCTTTCACTGAGAGGGCCATTATGGGCTGCACTGGCTTTGATACAGTCTAATGAGTGTGGGGCAGGGGAGAATAATCCCTTCCCTTGCTCAGCCATTTGTGCTCTTGCTGACACAACCCAGGATAGTGTTGGTGCTCCTTGCTTCCAGGGCCACCACAGACTCATGCTCACCTTATCTGACAGGCACTCCCAGCCTGTAGAGCTGGAAGGGGTGCTTCCTTCCCATTTGGGGCACACTGTCTTTCCCCTTAGTGAATTTCATTAAGTCTCTGTTAGCCTATTCTTCCAGTCTGTCTAGGTCATTCTGAATAATGGACCATTCATGTGATCAACCGTCATAAGACAATGACATTTCTTACACTTTTTATTTCTTAACTGAAATGGTGTTCTGGCAGATGCATCAATCATACCAATGCATGCATAATGTTAAGCATATATGCCTGAGTATTAGTTCCCCAATTCAACAGTAATCATTGTTTTAAAAGTGTAAGTATACTCAAGATAATGTATGTACTAAATAAAAACTGAATTTGTTTGCAGCTTCAGCACTTTTTCAGAAAACTATCCTGAATATAATGTTACACTGTTGTGGAGTTGCTAAACATTGGACTGGAATGTGTAAGAGGAGTGAGACTTCAAAACATGAAATTAGTCTTCCCTAAATCCTGATAAGGACACAAGAATAGCATAGAATTGGTGGTGGGGGATTTTTTGTGTTTTTATCTTTATGATTAGACATCTAATCATGACTTAAGAGAAAATTAGAATTGTTTAGGCTTATGAAAAGAAGACTTAGGGGAACCATTAATAGCAGCTTTCAAGTACAGAAAAGGTCTGTCTAAATATAGCATCTGATTTTGAATTTCTGGTTCATATGGAACATTTTGAAGTTTATAAGGTTACTTGCATGAATCAGCATGGAAGAACAGATTTGTCAGATGGAGCATCCTCTACCTGAACCACTGCTTAAAATACAGAACTAAGTCATCCTCTACTTTTGGTCAGACACTGGAGCTTTCAGCTAAAATAAAAAAGAAAGCAAAATTAGTTTAAAGTATTAATTTTGTTTAACCCATTGGTGTGAGAACAGATAAAATTTGAATAAGGTCTGTTTAGCAAAAAGAAAACGTCCAAACCCTTTATTCATATAAGGCCTCTTTATGTTTTAGGGATAAAATGAAGGAAGAAAGAGGAGGCCTCTCTGCTTGCTTGATAGAATGTACAAAAGTGGTAGCATTTGTGTGTGGGTTTTTTTTTCCTTTTTTTCCTTTTTTTCCTTTTTTTTTTTTTTTCCTTTCACAGTTTTTCTGGCGGAAAAAAAGTGTACTNGGCTGCCCAGAGAGGTTGTGGAGTCTCTTTCTCTAGAGACTTTCAAGACCAGTCTGGATTTGTTCCCATGTGGCCTGCCCGAGGTGTTCCTATGATAGCAGGAGGGTTGGACTTGATGATCTCCAGGAGTCCCTTCCAACCCCTACCATTCTATGATTCTGTGTTTCTATGATTCCAAATCCTGAACGCCTCTGAGAGGTCATTTCTGTTAATGAACTTGCACGAGCAGATCCCAGCTCCTTAAGGTTCTCTGGGTAGACTGGTAGCAATGGCTTTTTCTGCAAGCTTTCGTCAGTTAATGAATGCTATGACCTGAGGCTTCATTATGTATGTTTTGCTTTTGCTGTCTTACAGCCTTGTCCTTTCTGGGGCTTTTTTTTCAAGAGATAAGCAAGTCTTAAGAGCCCATTTTTCCAGCCTCTGGCAATGTCAATATTGAAACTGTTTTTCAAGTGTCTTTCTACTTTTGATAGTATCACTAGGAATGGAGAAAATATTTGCATTCTGTTTTCATACTCTCTCTTCAAAGACACAGTATGTCTGGGTTTCTGAGATTTATCAGAGAGATAGTCTACCTGTGTTCCACGAAGACCTTCATATCCCAAAAGTAGACTCAACACTTTTCTTGTCAAACAGATGTTGCTTTTCATCACAAAAACCAGTCCCCAGTGTTGTTTCCACTGTTAATTCAGAAAGCTAAATGTGTGCAGTCATCTCCTGATGGCAACACTTACACTGGATAAATGAGTTGTGCCAAGGTCCAGTATGAGACTATCAGGATACAGACTATCCTCAGCACTCCCAGGAAGTCAATTAAAGCTCTGTCTCCATCAAGAGACAGGTGGAAATGATGCAGGAGGTGTCAGCAGTGTTTCCATTACTGACATATCCCAAGATGCTGCCTCCACCCATGTACAATGGATCTGGCATTATAATCTCTTAAGTGCCTTGGTTGATGAATAAGCATTGGCTAGTTTGTGCCTGTTCATTTGGTTGGACTCTGAGCTCTACAGGTCAGGGACAAGTTTTTAGTCATCTACAGTTCATGTGTGCCTACAGGCAATGACTCAAAGATAAAAACACAGGTTATTCAGCCCATTCATACTCACTTGCTCTTCAGTGCTCTTCCTAACAGGTACTATAAAATTAAAAAAAAGATTGCTTTTGAGTATTAGTGCACTCACAGTGAGGCCATGGGGGCGTAGATCATCATGGACTGTGCCACTAGTAATATATTTATTGAATCTGATTTAAGGGAGCAACAATTTTGGTAGACTGATAGAACACAGTTTACATTTTGCAATGCCAATCCTTGAGCAATAATAACAGTAAATTTCTCAGGCAATTTTACTACCCGCATCTGTGTAGCTGTCTGATGCTATTTTAGACAGTGTATCCCTTGGTCCTGTTCAGCAGTTATGTGTATTTTTTCATACAGCTTCTTTACTAGTAGCATGCAGACTGGAAGAAAGTTGCCCAATCCTCATCTCAGCCTCTAAATTCACTCCTGTTTTGTTCATAGGCTGGTGCCTTCCTTTCTTGTTTTCTTGGCCTTGGCTTGTGCTTGGCCATGCGGCTCCTGTGTTCTCTGCATCTTCTAGCTCCACTCCTGTCTTGGCTTCAAAATGTTCCTCCCATTTGTGCCTAACAACTATCACCAAGAACAGCACTGTTCAAGCAGGGGCTCAGACCTTTAACATTTACTTGTCCTGAACATACCCCTGCTTTTTTTATACATATAGAATTTAGTCTATTATCTAAATAGTTTGGTTAAGATGAAAATAAATGTTGCTAGATTTGTTATTTTTTCAATAGCTATCTCTGGTTTTAAGTGATCTGTTAATTTTCATGAGAGGAGAATAAGGAAAAACTCATTTTAGCCACAGTGAGATTTTAGGATTTGAGTGAAGACAAACTACTTTAATCTCATTATTTCTCTGCAATTAATCAGCAAAACTTATCTAACTGCCCTTTTAAGAGAACTCAGTGATTCAAAGAACTACATTAAGAATGGACATTCTGATTTTTCGGCTGTTATATCAAGGCCATGGTAGCAGACAGGATATTAGTTATTGGGTAAGAATGAGATGGATGGACAGGTTTTTGCCTTATTTTTTCTGTTTTCTGAAGTAATAGATGTAATACATCTTCTAGCAGTATCTCCACTCATGAGAGTTGGGCTTTTTTAAAAAAGTATTTTTTTTTTAATGTTAGTCTCATGATTTATTCTCTGTATTAATTCAGTGACATCATAATTTCAAAATTCAGGAGCAGATTATTGTTGGTTCATTGGTTGATTCACTCAGTCTTTGATTTGATATATTCATTGTTTATTTTTCATTAGCTGAACAGTTTAGAGTAATTTAGGTCCAGTCATTGTTAATTGTTATTCGTGTCTTCCTTTATTCATAATCCCTATACAGAGAATTGATCTTTCAAATTACATCATTAACTCCAAGATTGTCAATAATTTACTGAACAGCTTCAGTTATTTAAGCCATTTTTCTAAATTACTACTTTTGTTCCCCCAAAATGAACTATAAAGTTAGTACTGAAAAGCAAATAAAGAAGAGTCATGTGTTTTGAGTGGAAGATGTACCATGGTTAAACACAGAGGGCATGACTTGATGTCAATCAGGGTCTTTCCAGTGCCCTCTGAGGTAATGTGTGGGGTGTCTTCAGGAATCTGTGGAAGTAAAATACTAACATTTGGACTGTCCTCCTAATTTAGTATGGAAGCCATCACCTATGAATATCCTGGGCTCAACCTATCTAATCATCCGGAACATCTTAGCAATGTGTGACTTAGCTTGGCTAGCAAGGCGCTCTCTTTGTGCCAGAAAGAGAGGTTAACTCAAGATCAATTCACTGAGCAGAGCTAGTGACCATCAGAAAATGTCACTACCCTTTGATCTGAGGTGAAATGCATTGGTTTGGTTTTTGTTTGTTTGTTTTAATGCCTGAACATAAGCCTAGAATAGGACAGACATGGGGCTCTCACAGGAAAGTTCTCTTCCTTTCTGTTACCCTAACTGTGTTTATTTTTACTCATGTATCTGCAGCACATCTTTCTTGAACAAAATGGTCGATACGAATATGAGAGTCCAAATGGGGTCTCACCAGGTTATTCTTGGAAATGTATACTGCTATACTCTTTTAGCAATATTTCCCCTGATGCATGTTTGCTTTTTCAGAAACAGTGTGCCGTTGGTTGTTCATTTATCCTATGATGGATTCAAATTCCTTTAACATCCCCCTTTGTGGTTTTCAGCTACTTAGCTGCATTTTTAACACATTATTCCCAAGCATATAACATCCTCTGTTCTACTAATTTTTGGTACAGTCTTCTATTTTGGCAATGCTTCCCAGCTTTGTGTTCATTGTCCTCTGATTTCATTATCGTCTTCCATTATCTATTTAAGTAAGATCAATCCAGAAAGCAGGCTTCAGTGGAATTCCTCCTCTGTCCTTTTAGTCTAACCTGCTATAATTTTCTCCTACACAGACCGTGATGAATTATTTGGATTGCACAAAACTATGCTTCATTTACGTGATTAAAAAAAAATAATGCTATTTCTAATTACCGTATTACAACAGTGCAAATTTGGAAAGGGCAAGTGTCAATAGATTTGATTTTACTGTAAAGAAATGTCATGGGAGCCAAAATTGGCTGATACACTAGCTACACCTTCCTTATTATTATGCATAAATATTTGCTTGGTTTTGGTTTGTTTGTTTGTTTGTTGTTGTGTTTTTGGTTTCAGTTTGTTGGGGTTTTTTTGCGAAAACATGAAATACATTTTTTTTTTCTCCATGTAAGAAAATAAATAAATCTGGAGACCTGGCCTGACATGATATTGAACATTGAAACAATTCTTTGATGTTCTCCAGGTATATAATTCCCCACTTTATATGATGAGTTTATTGGAAACATTCAGGTAAAATATTCTGATTTATTGACTTTCCATGGTAGATTTGCTGAATACATAAAAATGCAGTGAAATTAAATTGGATTTTCATTAAATTATGCATGCAATAGCATTTTGGTATAAGTGAGAGATCATAATTTTAATTTTATTTTAATGTGTGCTTTGATCCTTTGCTCCTGTATTAATTGTATAGTCTTTTTCAGACCTGGTATTTTCTTGTTAATATTTCAATCATGCTCCAATGTATTCATTAAAAAATTTGTGAATTTTAAGTACTAGGAATTTTAGTAGGCGGTACATTTGGTGGGTTCTAAATGTGTTACAGGAGGGTATGCAATTATGCAATTAAAAATGTATTAACAACATATTTTGTGTTCTGTGTGAAATAAGAAATAAGAAGTATATCTTGCCTCTTCTTAACATCATCTGGTGATGATGCATTTAAAGCAGAACTCTGATCATGTACATTAAGAAAGGGCAACCCTGCCTTTCTCACTAACAGTCAGTGGGATTTGTATTCAGAGGAAATGCAACACTGCAACTCCTCAAGGGCCTCAGAAAAAAAAAAAAAAGTAAAATTAGTAAAGACCACAAAAGCCCATTTGACTGAAGACAAAGTTCTTCAGTAAGCTGAGACCAAAAATCTTGTTTTGGGAAACAAAGAAGCGTTCTGGTACAGGGTGTTCTGCAAGAATAAGTATAGTTATTTATTTTTGGGGAATAATGAAGTGTTCCCTGAAGACATTGTAAGGCATTAAGTTTCTCTAATACAGTGGTAGTTGAGGGATTTGGAATAATTTTTACAGAGACATGCAAAATTGCTTCAAAAGCTTGCAATAAATTATATGGTTTAAACTGTATTTAAATTGCATAGATTTGTTCCTACTAGACTGGGTTTGAAAAAACTTTATGTGGTTAAACTCACAAACAGATAATTTGATTTTTTCCCTTCAGGTCCCAAAACTATCATCTGAATTTAAAAATAGGATCTAAATGTAAATTTTAAAGGTTATTGATGTAGCAGTGTTAATCAACCAATGTATTAGTTTCTAAACCCTAAGACTCCACTTTGTCATTGTTGGGGAACAGATCCTGCACTCACTGAGCAGTGGGCGGGTTTTTTCTTGATAACATTGAAATAGGTTCAGAAAATTTGGTCTGAAGTCAGAAAAGTGTCTCTCAAAGACTTTTATTCCTAGTTTTAGAAAATACGTCTATCAACAACATCTTACTTCTAATCTTTTATGCAGTAAACCTAGGGAAAATAGTAATCTTCCAAAGCTTTGGGTAATTTCTGGTTCCAAGTATTTCCAGCCTGTGCCACCTGGGATGTATTTGTGATTGTTGGAGCAAAACTCATTCTCATTGAAAGACTGACATATTTTATTTAGCAGACTTTGATAGGAGGAAATTTAATGGCAGAAATCACAAAAGCATACCCGATTTTCCTTCTTTCTGCAGTAAAAAGGTTTTGTAGTAGAACGAATAGACTTTTCTAATTGTTCTATACAATGTTATGCCTGAAGTGCTTTAGAATGGTTGCCAAATTGGTGTTAGCATTTTACAGGGAAACCATTCTACTCATGAATGCACTGAAATAAGAGACAAAAAAAAAAGCACAAAACCCTTAAATTACACTTCATGTAAATGTGTGAGGAAACATTGCAAAACAAAAATATTGGTAAAGCTTTCATTTATGTCCCCTAGAAGAGCCATATGGATTTTGTGACTGATGCCATAAAGTGCAGTAACCCAGGAGTTCAGAATTGGACAGACTCATATCTGCATGAGTAGGTTAGTAAGTTCTATTACTTCAGAAGTGAATTCACAACTAATGACAAAACCGTCTGCACTCTTATAGTAAGTGTGTACCTAGTACACCTGTCACCTGGAAAACCGTGTTGCTGTTGAGAAAATAGGTTGAATACAATAGGAAGGGGGGAAGTATTAAAAAGCAAACAAGAAAAGCCCAACAACAAAAATCCCAACCCCCAAGCCTTTCCATACAATGCAGAATCTCAGCCTTAATCCTTTATATCTCTGCCTTTGTTACATTCCAACAGAGTGCAACGAGTGAAAAAAATTCATATACTTCATTATTTCCATTTCCAAGTTAATTATGGGATATTCAGTAGAGAAATTCATTTATTCATTTAATTTCATTTACCCTTTCTGCCTCATCACAGGAAACTGTATCAGTCTGCCTTTTTGATGTAAGATGTCTAATATAAAATGGCAAAGATAAAATATGATCAACCTTTACAAAGGAAAGCAAATAAGTATTATGTCTTTGTTTCAAAACTTTTAGTAGGATTCTTGTTTGTAATTTTTGTAATTATTGAATTTGTAATTATTGAAACTCTGCTTCTAAGTTTTCTAGTGACCGTATTCTCAAATTTTAAATACTACCATTTAGCCAGGTCTGTGCTTTGTCTGTGACTCTGAGGAAGCTGTGGTTTAAAAATTAAGAGGGGATTATTTTGGAGGTAGTGGAGATTATGGTAATGCTGCAGTAAATTTGTAGGAAAAGAAAAATGGAGGTGTCTGTGGCCTATATTGAACCTGAGGAGGCAGCAGCTCTCACATCTAACTGTAAACTCCTCTTCCATACCTTGTCAAGCACCAGAAGCTACAGCAAATCACCACAGCTAGTTACCATCTTCTGACTCAAGAAAAAAATGTAAAGAATCAGCTCTTTATTGATGGCAGAGGAAGAAAATAGTCTCAGGCTGTTGTGCACTAATTTGACAAACCATGCACGCACCCTTGTGTGGCTCCTGCTATGAGCTAAGTTGCCTTTGGCATAGAAGGGCAGTGGGCAGCTCAGTCTGCCAGCTTTGTCTTGAACCCTTACTGCTAAGTCAGCAAGAGTTCATCTGCCAGTCTCTTGTACTCAGCTGCCCTGCCCTACATGGCATTTGCTGTTACTGGCAAGAAAAATGTTGATTTTTCTAATCCGTGATTATATAGGCTTTGTAGTGATTCTGAGTAGACTGTTCTGGAAAGCACCTTCAAAGCCCACTGTTAGTCATGGGAGGTAGTTCAATTGTATGTGGCTTAAATGAGTCCCAATGTTTCTCTAAGATGGGGCATTTTGTCTCTATGTGACACATTAGTGAATCAACACCAGCAAGAGAACTTCAATCAGGTGATAATTTTACAAAAGCAGAGCTATGGTCGGTGATTATCTCTCACAATTTCTTTTTTATGCTTAAATCAAAGTGGAAGAAGAAACAAATAAGTTTCCTTTTTCACAAGATAGACAATTGTATTTTTAAGAATACTACTAAAGTCTATATGTCCTTTTGAAACACCGATCTTAAAATTAAAATACTTTCCCCAACAGGATTATTTTACAACTCATTTTCCTTGGATGATATTTTCACTGGATTTTATTCTAACTGTGTCAGTATAGAAGTCAATAAATATATAAACAATGCTTATTTTGTATTCTAAATCATAAAAAGACATAGTTTAATAACAGGAATATTGCCCTATATGGTAATGAAAACTAAGATGCAATAATGAAGCATGCATGCAAGTTACAGTGAAATGTACATGCACAAGAGCTCACCTGTTATGCTTAAGAGTTCACTGTCAGATTTTTAAGGTGCAAAGTTACTGTACTGTAAAAGGCCCACTTTATGTTTATAGTATATCCCAAACTCCCACTGAAGCTCTCAATAAAGGGGGACATGGGTTAAGAAGTAACCATTGCACCCAGATGACTTTTGTATTGGCTCTGGTGAGTTTTAAAATAAAACTGGGTACACTATATAGTCTATCATAGAAGTTTAATAAACAGAGTTTGCATTTCTGTAAAATCAAAGGGCGGCTGCAGAGAAATACATTTTCCTGCTCTGAAAACACTGTAGGGTTTTTTTTAAAATATTATTTACTGCATAAGTACGTATAATTCATACAAGGTTGCTATGTGAATGTCACCTGTTCCAGGCTGGTGATTTATTCACATCATTCTGGTAGTCATAGTAGGAGCATTTACTATCCCATGCTATGATTTTCACTGTAACTAATGGGGAGGAGAAAATCAGACAAAATTATCTGAGAAATAAGACTGTTAGGGCCATACTTTACATCATGTCCTTGTGTTGTATGAGTAAAGCAACATACATTAGTGTGCTGCATAGGAGTCTTATGCCAGCAGAAAAGTTCTGGCAGTATATGGATACAGCAAGGAACAGAATGGTAGGATGGTATAGAATCTCTTACAAGTTAGCAGCGGAAACTTCCAGGGATGAGCTAGTGAGAGGGGAAAGTAAAATGTGTTTCAGTGTCAGGGGCTAAATTGTAAAGCAGGTTTCTAATATAAACCTGAGGTTCACGATGGAGAGAAAGTCTTCAGGATGTACAGGATAGTACAAATAGAGGGGAGGGCAAGATCATAGATGTAGAATAAGCATGGACGAGACTGTAGAAGAGAGGTCAGAGAGTCTACTGGGAATTCTTAAGAGAAGGAGGAAAAGTTTAATTCAATTTAAAAGTACCACAAAGGCTAAGGTGCAGCTTCTGAATTATAGAATATATGCCATCTGACATGCAGTGTACTTACTAGGAAGGCTTTAAAAGAGGATGAGCAACAGTTGAGATGAGAAGAACTTCAAGTTTGAAGCTATTCAAGAAGACAGTTAAGGCAGACAATGGGAATGCAGGACCAAATTGTAGTAAGGCTTCAAGGGTAGGGCTAGGTTTTGTTGTAGTAAAAATGATATGAAGGAAAAGCATTTGTTAGCTGTGAAAATCTCTCAAGGTATTTATTCCTAATAATTGGGCTCTAAGAACAAAGTCAGAGCCTAATCACTGTGCTCAGCAGTAAATAACAATAGTATCCTGTGATTGACTAGCCCTCTAGTTTATCCAGCTGAGATGCATTAACAAGAACAAAGCTTAGTGGGGAAGGAGATACAACAGAGTACATCAGTTTATGTAAAATAAAATTAAACCACTATTGTTCCTTTAAGTTCCTGACACTCAAAATAGACCTGAATTTATATAGATAGATAGCATACACAGTGCAAGGGGAACATAAGTTTAAAATTGATGCAGGTGGGGCGTGGAGTCACCAAGAGTTGGTGGAGAGCACAGCTGCATAAAATGAACAAGTAAATGGTGCAGAAAATAATCTGAAAGCCCAGACCTACCAAGTCATTCATTGCTTTGTAATCCACAGCTTGAACACTGTCTTGAACCTACATTCCCATTTTTTAAAGAATTGAGATGAGACCCCTCAGGTGTATGACAGTGCTACTACAACAGCACTTGAAAGACAACAGGCAACCTTTTGCTATACTGGATAATTCTGTCTCAACTGATTGTGGAGTTTGAGGGTTCTTTTTTCTTCTCTTTGAGGTTTTATGCAGAATAATTGGAACAGAACAGGAATCTAGCTTTGACCTCAGGATTTTTTTTTTGCCCAACTCCTTTTATGACTACTCTCTAGTGTACCAGTCACTAAGAGGTTTTGCAGCCTTAGCAGTGCTAATAATTTGTATTATCTTTTGCATTGCATGTTAAACACTCTCTATGTGTCTGGAGTGGGTGCTAAATGCAAAGGCACACAGCTATCACAGCTGTTTCTTCATTCACCAACATCTGAGATGAGATGACAAAAGGATCTAGGAATTAGACAGCTATTTAGGAAAAATTTGGAGATGACTGGAATAAAATGGAACAGCTGCTCTCTGTGGAAGCCAATAGTATTATATCAGAAGTAGAATCAGATCCCTTTAAGACAGATGTCTCTAAATTAGGAACAGACCCAATAAAGGACTTAAATATTGATGTGCTATATTGAGATACTGTAATGCTGTAATTTGGATGTTGTTTCTGACAAAGGAACCCAAAGCACAGTTAAGTACACAGTTGTAATAATCATTGTATGGGGACTGTCTGGCATGTTAGAAAGAGATCCAAATGGCTAAAACAGTGAGCAAGAGGTTGTTTAAAACTGCCTATCCAGAAGGGTTAGGAAGAGAACTACATGCCAAAGTCCTGACTTGATGTTCCAAAGAAGGTTTCTAATGAATATCTGCATGGAGGCCCTCCTCTCTGGTCTGGTTACCCTGTGTGTAGCCATCTCCTCAAGGCATGTGTCTATGACTATTCATTAACATTGTTGGGCAGGGAGCTAATGAATAAACTTAAGCAGAAGAAGGAAGTACATAGAACATGGAAGGAGGGGCTGACCACTTGGGAAGAGGACAAAGAGGTTAATTAAGTTCAGAAGGGCAAGTGTAGGGTACTGCATCTGGGGAAGAACAACCCCATGTATCAGTACAGGTTGGAGGCTGATCTGTTAGAGAGCAGCTTTGGGGAAAACAAGAGGATGACCATGAGCCAACAATGCACCCTCGTGGCCAAGAAGGCAAATGGCATCCTGGGATGCATTAAGAAGAGCGTGGCCAGTGGCTTGAGGGAGGTCATCTTCCCCCTCTACTCCATGCTGGTGAGGCCCAACCTGGAGTACTGTATCCAGTTCTGGGTACCCCAGTTCAAGAAAGACAGGGAGCTACTGGAGAGAGTCCAGCTCAGAGCCACTAAGATGATTAAGGGAGTGGAGCATCTCCCTTATGAGTAGAGGCTGAGAGAGCTGGGTCTTTTTAGCCTGGAGAAAAGGAGACTGAGGGGTGACCTTGTTAATGTCTATAAATGTGTAAAGGGCAAGTGTCAGGAGGATGGAGCCAGGCTCTTCTCAGTGACATCCAGTGATAGGACAGGGGGTAATGGAGCTGGAGCACAGGAGGGTTCAGGTAAACATAAGGAAAAACTTTTTCACAGTGAGAGTGACAGAGCACTGGAACAGACTGCTCAAAGAGGTTGTGGAGTCTCCTTCTCTGGAGACATTCAGAACTTCCCTGGACACATTCTTTTGTGACCCAATATAGGTGATTCTACTCTAGTAGGGAGGTTGGACTAGACCATCTTTCAAGGTCCCTTCCAACCCCCAATGTTCTGTGATTCTGTGAACAGCAGGACAAGGCCTAGCCTTTTCTTTTAAAGGATAGCTCTTTGGTGGTATTGCCTACTTATTATGTAGATTCAACAAGTTGAATATTGAAGGAAAGAAGTCTTGGGTTCAGTATTCTTCCCAACCAAACAACGTAACAGCCACAGCTGGGTAACTCTAAAGGAACACCTGAACTGTGCTTCTACAAAGAGTCTGGGCAAATGAAATACAATTCATGTTTCTTGTACTAAGTATAATCAGTTGTCATTGGTTATTCACATTAGTAGAGATGGGTTGACAGAAGAAAATTATTACATTCTTTGTACAATACCAATTCTCTGAAATATAAGATCAGCTAACAGACAAGTCAATATTTATATGGTAGCAATGGACACTAGCAAAAAGACTAATTTACTGGATGAATTTAGAATGATCATGTTGTGAATACTGGTATAAGTGTTACATAGTGCTAATTAAAAATTCAAGTGCTCCAGTTTTTTGGGACATAAATCTTTGGTTTTCAAATGGAGTAGGTACCTCTTTGATTAAAGTAATCAAACCCCAGCTATACCCTGTCTTTGACAGTTCAATCTCTGACATACAAATCAGCATTTTCAGACAACACATTATAATCAAGCTGGAATGACATCAGCTGATAAAGTATTTTAAAAGAGGAATGAAAGTATATTCGATAAAAAGGAAACATGATTAAAAGGGAAGACTTTTGAGCAGCACAGATATATGTTACTTTTTTTACCTTAAATCTCATTTTCCCTGTAACCTAGCATGTACATTATCAAGAGGAAAAAGAAGATAAAATAGAATTGCAGCAAGGACTGTGTTTAGTAATGAATATCAGCCTTTGTCATAGATACATACAAAAGTATTAGAAGTGCCTTCTCATTGTTAAGGTTTTCAGCTAGAGTGACCCAGTAAACAAGAATGCAGATTATTAAAATAGTACATTAAAAAGTTACTTGTGTACACTTTATACACACACATGCGCTATTGACTTACACTGTTGTGGGGATTTCTACATTATATTCTAGGACTTGTTATCCATGGTCCAGATGGTACTGTTACTTGCACTAGGTGAGGAGCCAATTCAGGATCCTTTTAAATGAGGCAATCAGTGTAATATTGCAAGGCATCATTTGGTAGTGTTTGTCATCCAGATTCATCAAAGGAGCTATGGTACAAAGTGCAGATAGTTTTGACTGTGTGTTTGTGAGAAAGAAGATGAGCATATATTGTGTAGTAGCAGGTAGAGTCCAGTTCCCGATAGTGTTATCAGGAACTTTCTTTCACACAAGAGTTTATACAGCCTACAAAGGATTCTGTGGACCAGAAATCATCTAACAGGACTATAAAAACATGAGGCTTACACAAATATTTTAGTGCTCTGACATGAACAGAAATCAAGTAATGCTTGGGGACATATAAGAGTAATTGGCCTGGCACATGGCAGATAGCATCCCCGAGTGTCTCGGTCAAACCATCTAGTGTTTATGTGAAGGACTGTCACTGAGACATGTTTCCACTTTCCAGAATGGTGTTCCATTCTGATCTTGATCAAAAGGGACAATTGGAAGAGATGTCAACTGGTTAATAAGGAACTATTTTAAAGCATGTTACTGCTGACACATGCAAGAGGGAATAAATAGCAATATAGTGGTGTTTTCTTGTTGCAATTTGTGCTCAACTATTGTAAGATGTCACTGAGAGTATCATACAGGGGATATATATTTTCTAGCAATATCTAAACATGAAGGTTTTTTTATGTTTGTCACAATATTAGTGATTAGTGCATCAGATTTAACACTGTTCATCAACAACCTCTAAATAAAATTTTAAAAATCATGACTCAGGACTTGTGATTGTGAGCCATCTTGGCTTGTAGAAGATTCACAAGACATCTGCTGAAAGACATAACCAGTGTGTCATTTTGAAGAAGTACATATTCCTCCACTAAGAATGCAGGGGACGAAAAAAAATTAAGAAATCAGGATTGCATTTTTGGTTTCAGTTGTCTGCTGTCCTAGATCAAAGTTCTGATTCTTGAAAAAGTAGAAGCTGCCTAATGATTAATTCATAATTTGTCTAATTGAAACTTGCTCTGTAGACATGATCAGTATGTGGACCATAAATAGTACTGATACATGGGGGTTTTGACCTGAAGGCCTGAAATAGGTTGAAAAGATGTGGCAGAGATGCACTGTTCTGGTTTGAGTTAGAACAGAACTAAATCTTTTCAGTAATATTACTTTTCAGGTAACTTTCTTCTAAGTAACTGCACTTTCTGAAGTTATCAGCATATTTCTGCAAGCAATATCTGCTTCTAGAAGTGGTAACACTTGATGTTTATAGTTACTTTTAAGTATCAGTGAACAGAAAGACTCTTATACTTGCTCCTAGAAAATCATAGAGTCATAGAATGTTTTAGGCTGGAAAGGACCTCTAGAAGTCATCTGGTCCAACCTCCCTACACAAGTAGGGACATCTCTGCCTAGGGCAGGTTGCTCAGAGCCCCATCAAGCCTGACCTTGAATGACTCCAGGGATGGGGCCTCTACCACCAATCTGGGCAGCCCATTCCAGTGGTCTATCACCCTCATATTAAAGAACATTTTTCTAATAACCAGTCTAAATCTATCCTTTCCTAGCTTCTCTTCTTCAATGGCCATCTATGGAGGACTCTGGCCATTCTGCCTTCAATCACAATCCACAGGTCCCCGATCCAGTTACAGAATCTGTCTCCTAAATCCAGTTCCCATCTATTTCTGAGTTGAAACTGAAACTTCCCAGTGTCTGCCCACAGCACTGATGGTGACGGTGATGTAATTTCCAACAGGGGTTAGGTTCAATATTGGTTTTATAAGTAATTGTATAATTTTTATTTTATTGCTATTATTTTCATTAAAGATGTTTTAGTTTTCTAGTCCATAAGTCTCTCTCTCTTATTCCTTTTCTCTTCCTCTTTTGGGAAGGAAGAGGGGTTAATAAAGAGCATACGTCATTCAGCTTTCTGACATATTTAAGGAATTTACATCATCTCAATCATTCCACTCTTCCTGGAAGGAAAAGTAAAATAATTTTATTAATTCCACTGTCTCCCTGCACTGTTAGTCCAATTCTACCTTTTTTAATAGTCCATGTTTCTCAATTTAATTCTCTTATAATATTCTGGCCTACATTGCTTTAATATTGTCTTATTGTTTATAGTCATCTTACTGCATTCTTTGTAAGGGCTAGAAGAATTTCTTACAATGTGCCAAATTCTGAAGTACATTCATAAAAACATACAGCATTGAAAAGATTCTCCAAAAGTCATCCGAGTCCACTGATGCAAATTCAGCATATACTTTATGACAAATAAAATATGACCTCTAACCTGTTCCTGAAAATCTTCTGAGCTTTACCACATGGAACTATTCTTAAAAAAAAAAAAAAAAAGGGAATTAATGAGAATGTTTTTACTATAAATTTTTTAGTAGCCATTTCAGCTTCAAATGCATGTTTAAGTCCTTTCACTTTATCATTATTAGATAAAAATTGTATTCTGTCATCTTTGTTCACCATAAACAAGTGCTTGCTTACTTCTGTATAATGAGTTAATAAATCAAATGGATGAAATCCCTGGAAAATTAAAAAAAAAAAAAAAGAAGGCATTTTTAGCAGATATTCAGGAAATTATTTGATCTTGTTGGCAATGAATGACTTCCTAGATGACAGCAACTACTTTGAACTGAATAACTTACAATTATTCTCTGTCCTGGAGAATAAGCAATAGAAGTCATTTCTTGCTCACAGTTTTGGCACTCGAAATGTACCTGTGTTGTACTGAAGCTGTTTCACTGCACATGACAGACGGTCTTAACTGCCCCATTTTAGTTCTCCATGACAGCTGAACCCCACTGGGACAGTATGGCCTGTACCACTAAGCTTCAGGTGTCTGCGTGGATGGTCCTTTGGGTGCAGATATGCCCCAGGCTTAATTCTGTTTGCAGGGATCTCATAAGCACAGCTTGAGGTGGCATTCTTGGCTGGAGAGAAATTGCCTGATATTTCCCGAAATTGCATTACACTGCAGTTGTTAGGTTTTATAACCAACTGGTCTTGTAGCCGAGCTTCTGTGTCAGAGGCAGGGCTCAGTTAAATGGCCAATATAACTCGTACGTTGGAGAAGAATTGCAGCAGTTTGGCATTTTTACTATTCAAAGTGGTTTACGGTTTTGTTTTAGACTTTGGCATCTCAACTAAGTGTGCATTGGCTGTAGCAGCCAGGGAAATTCCTTTCCTGCTGTTCTGTTTTGGTGGTACTATTTGATTTCTTCACAATTTGTTAAAAAATAAATAAATAACAATCTGGAAATACTCAATGGTTTTAATAGGAAGGAAGAGATTAGGAGAGAATGCGATTTCTGCAAAACAAATCAATCAAGCCTTATAACTTCTGATGGAAACTAAATCTCCAACTTTAGGACATTTTTTGTCTATTCCAAATATCAGTTAAAACATTTGCTTAAAAGCAAGCATTGTAAACTTTTCGCTGCTGTCATCTAGACACAGAAGTGGCACTTGTTCAAATTCAAAATTTAATAGTAGGATCTGTACTCATAAAATTGTGTGTGTAGAGCTTAAGGATTTACTTTGAGGCTTAAAAAAAAACCAAACCAAAACAAAAAAACACCATTCTTTCTGTACAAATTTTGTATCTTGGATGCCGTAAAAGCCATACGAATAATTTGGATATAAGCATGTGTGGTATCTTTTTTCTGGGCTAATTTATTTAATTTGAAATTTGGCCAGTTTGAAAGCCCATCTTTTAATGGTAATTTTATAATAGATTAATATGTTTAATCGCAAGAGAGTATATGAAAAGAGTATGTTAGCATTGTCTGTTGAGTACTGTTGGTTCTGGGGGTGTCTTTTTGGTATGGAGCATGTTACTAACTTTGTTTCTAAATTGCAGCCCACTGACTAGTGAAATGATCCTTTGTCTCTACAGTTACACTCTGCTTGTCAGCCTTCTGCAGAGGGAAATAATGACCAGGGCAAACTGGGAGTGAGGAGAGGCAGGAGGAAACTGCAGAGCTCAATAAAGTGAGTGTGTAGTAGCAGTTGCTGAAGCTGTTGTGTGACTGGAAGATTACTTTGTGTAGTATTTCTAGAGGCATCCCTGGGATCAAGCATAGTTTGTCTTTTGTGTTAATTCTGGGGATGGGATACAGCTTAGCTGTCAGTGGATTCCCGATAGGAAGTTAAATGCACGAAACTGTCAGTGCTTACCAGTGTTTAAGTTACAATGGAAAAGACCACCTTGTGGCTCCCTGTGTGACAGTAAATAGCTCTCATTCAGGACTCAGTCTGAGGAATATTTTGACCCTCTAAGTCTTTCTGATTTGTGGAAGCAATTGCTCTTAAAATGTCAGCCCTCACCAGCTTTGAGGGATTTAGAAGCTAATGTATTTCAGAGGCTGGCTTCCTTCAGAGGATGATCTTGCTTATTGTCTTCACCAGACCTTTTTTGAAGATGAAGAGGAGGAATGAAGTTGTTTAGAAAGTGTCTTTTCCCTGGTGAATATCTTCTCTCCCGTGTCAGAAGTTCTACACATGAGAAAAGTCCCTTCCACATTTCTAGTGGAGATGAGTTAGGTCATGGTGCTGCCCCAGAGAGGTGACTGCCCTCTCTCAGTATAAGGAATTCCCAGAGCAGACGTCTTGGGACTTTCACCTACTCTGTCCCTGCTCTGTCTTATAAAGGTAGCTCTATAAGTGAGATTTCTTGTCTTTAGGGGACACTTTTTTTAAAAAGTCTGTTACTTGGCAAATATGTACAAGCAGCAGACTGTAGGCAAGGGAATGTCACTGCCTGTGTGCAACAGCAAAGGCCCAGTTTTGCGATTCACCTCAAAAAAACCCCAACTCATCACTGAGTGCTGGTAGCTCCAGAATAAATCTCTGATTGTCTGAAATAATCTTAATTTCCATTGCAGTCCCACACATCCTCCAAGACCCTAACCATGGAGGATGTTGAAACTTCTTTCCATTTGCAGCTCAACTCTTACAAATACAAAGATGAAGAGGAGTCTCAGGTATACAACAAATAGACGAAGATCTCTGTAGTTAGGGTTGGAGTGCACTGCTCAATGATTGTCTTCTCTTTATGGCTGGGATTCATATCTAGAGACAACAGCATTTAATTTTCTGGTCAACCTGAGTTTTCTAGATGACCAGATAACAAGAATCTCTAAAGGGCAATTTGCCTAGTGTGTTTTACATGAGTTTTCGCTTGTTATTTCTTTCCACTGACAGCAAAGGATGGAACAGCTGGCATAGTCTTACATAACTAATAAAATCAATGTCTAAATTAAGTAAAATATATTTCACCTGAGGTGCTTTCCTAGTTTCTGTTATTTGTTCAGGGATTTATACCTGTGTGGATGGGAACTCAGGTTTCCTGTTATTTGTTGGTAGATTTCTGGCATACCACAATGGCCTAAACATTCACTTCTCATAAAAATTTGATGTGACAAGATTCACTATTAGTATCTCAGAACTATAACCCATGCAAATAAGATTTTTGTGTTAGGTTTCTTTTTGCTGAAATAACTTGCATGTTTTGAATTCTTAATTCACTAAGAAAAAAAAAATTGAAAATAGATTTTAGCAGAGCTGAAGAGTAATGTAGAATGAGTAAAAGTAGAAAATAGCATGTATTTGCTTGTGAAAGGCAGAAGAAAGTCAAAGATAGTCATGCTGCCAAACAATCTTCTTTAAGTATTTAAGGTTGCCAGAGTTTTCATGCTGGAACAGTAGTGGACTCCTAAAATTTCCTTCTTGAATAAGTGGGGAAAATCAGAATAGTTCCTTCTGCACATAGTTTATTTATCTACACACTTGCTCATACCCCAATCAGCACCAGCTTGTTAGTACATTGGGTACAGGCATCACACTGACACTTTCACAGCAGACTATATCTATCCTTGCCCTTCTTGTACTTATTCTTCATTACAGGCTCTGTTGACTCATCAGAGCTGAAAATCATTCTCAGGAGTCTGTGGTGCCCAGGCTCCCCTGTGGAGTCCATTCTATAGATGTGAGTTGTATCATCAGTCCTCTGGCATCACCATCTTTTTCATGGCAGATTACAAATTGGCCCTGCAATTCCACAGAGCTCTGGAGTGAGTACCAGCCAGCCCAGAGGACTGACCAGTGACAGATTTAGTACCTCCTGTATATTTATGTCTGTGCCAAAGTGCGCTGCCATGCTGTCTTTACTGCTGCTGTGGTTTGCACTGAAGTCCTACAGCTGCACTTTTCACATTACTGCTTTGGCACACCATAGTAAGACATTCAGTGGATTCATTTCAGTGGCTCATGTGATCACATCTAGTGTATGTGTGTGTAAGAGCAGAAACTCCTGAATAGTTTGATCAAGCCCTTAAGCTGCCAGTTTCCTAGCCTAAGTGTAATAGCAGTAGGAGAGGACAATACATCTTTCATGGGATGTGGTGTCTATATAGTGTGACTGTACAAAGTGGCTCAGATATATATATAAACTCTTCTATTTTGTTATCCATCTGTATCAATACAAAATTCAGCAAATTGTGGTCACCAGTATAAAAAAGGTCATCAATATCTGTTCTAATACCTTAGAACATGTGCAATGGCTTCCTTCACAACCAGCAAACAACCCAATGTCAGTGCAAGACATTGCTTCATATTTGCAAAAAAAGAGTCTCTCAGGTAATTTTCTTTTTGAGATGTTCTTAACAGTCACAGCAGCCATCTCTTTTCCAGGCACGTTGTCTTCAGTTCTTGCCTTGAAGCGTTAACATCATGTGAGGCAGTGCAAGTGAGTACATCTGTTAATGCCTCCTTGCCTGGAGAGAATGACTAAGGGGTGTAGGAAGGAAAGGTGTTCATCTGAAGGTCGTCTACTGCTACCATTATGTAAAGATTCATTTCAAAAGGATATTTTGACTCAAGTAGAACTATTCAGATGGACAAAAAGTAAGCATCTTACTCATAAAAAATACTCAAGGAAACAAGCTGTAGCCTTGAAGAAACCTAGCACAGTCATCCCGTGGCTTCTGTCTCTCTTTAAGCCGTGCTTATACAGACATAGTTAACTCTGAGCACATGGAGAGTCCTTTTTCCTTGAAGTGGTTCCTAATTAAGGGGGGGGAGGTGTCTAAATCATCCTGTCTTCATCTAGTGCTTTTGAACTTGACACTCTTTATCCTTCTAATTAAGAGTATTTGCAATGAGGTATTGATATTCTGGGTGTACTCATAAGGGACCAGAGGTAAAAAGCATCAGACTGACTGTTCTAGTGTGCTGAGGAGCTGAAGTATGTCATATTGCCCGTGCTTGGAAAAAAACCCCAAAAAATAGGTACTAACTATTAGAAAATACTATGTTAAATAATAGCAAAATATTTGATTGAAATTGTCAATAATTAGAAACAAGATGAATCCATTCAGTGAGACCTAGACAGGCTGGACTGTTGTGTGGGGAGAAAATTAATGAAATATGACAAGGGCAAGTGTAGAGTCTTGCACCTCTGAAAGAACAATCCCAGGTATGAGTACAGGAGACTGACCTGTTGGTAAGCAGCGTAGGGGAAAGGGACCTGGGGGTCTTGGTGGCCAGCAGGGTGACCATGAGCCAGCAATGTGCCCTTCTGGCCAAGAAGGCCAATGGCATCCTGGGGTGTATCAGAAGGGGTGTGGTTAGTAGGTCGAGAGAGTTTCTTCTCCCCTTCTATTCTACCCTGGTGACACTGCATCTGGAACATTGTGTCCAGTTCTGGGCCCCTCAGTTTAAGGACAGGGAACTGCTTGGAAGAGTCNTGGAACAGACTGCCCGGTGAGGTTGTGGAGTCTCTTTCTCTGGAGGCATTCAAAACCCGCCTGGATGCGTTCCTGTGTGACGTGCTCTAGGTGATCCTGCTCTGGCAGGGAGGTTGAACTAGATCATCTTTTGAGTTCCCTTCCAACCCCAACCATTCTGTGATTGTGTGAGTCTGTGAATCATTCACAGGCTGCTATCTAAGTGTCTTAGATATTATATTAACACACAATTAAAAAAAAATTGTTAAAAGAAGGCCTTTCCCTGAACACCCCAGGCCTCACATTCATGTGCACACTTGCACACCAACATACTTCTGACTGAACATTCCTAAATTGTCACTCCCATGATTTTTTACATTCTTTCTTTATTTAGGCTGCTCCTTCTCTCATGCTCTTTCTACTACATGGCTTTGTGTGCAAACTAGGTATAAACAGGTGTTGAAATTTTGAAAAGCTGAATGTGTCTGAGGTATCTTTAACAATGAAGTAAAAATTATTTGGAATACTTTAAGGCCTTTACTACTGCCTACAGAAGCAGTGAACAGAATCACAGTTATGACAGGTGTGCTGCTTCACCCCTTTTGGAAATACTGATTCTGGAAGCAGTACCCCCTCAAACCTGGCAATCATTTAGATAAATACATAAAAGCTCCTGATTTTTTTTTCTTTTTTTCAGTTCACTCGTCTATCCCTAATTCAGTCACTAACTGATCCTCTGAGAATATTCAACTTTTGAGGGACTTTTCTCATATTCCACTTGGAATAGTTTTCATTTCTACACTGTATTCCTAAGGAGAAATTTGTCCTTTCAGGTAGTTAGGGCATATCTGGAGTGACAAAGAAAATAGTCTGGAGTGGGCCAGGGTAGGAGGGGAAGATTACCAAGCCTATGAGTCATGGTTTAGGGTCAGGGCAGTCCACTAGACCTGTAACAGACCTGCTCTGTTAAATCCCCCACCCTCTCCAAAGGGGAAGAGAAAGGGAATAAGGGAGAGGGACTGTGATTAGAAAAGGAAGCTAGAACATCTTTAATGAAAATTAAAATAATAATAATAATGGAATATATACAAATATATACAAAATCAGTATTGAACAACCCCGCCCCCCGATGGCAATTACATCACGGTCACCACTGATGCTGTGGAGCAGGCACCAGGACAGTCCGAGACTGGGCCCTGCAGCAAATGACAGATGTGTTTAGGAGCTGGAACACACAGATTGGGATCAAAGGCAGAATGGATAGAGTCCTGGATGCTCTGAGATAAAAAATGGAAGAGGACCCAAGCTGAGCCAGGCAAAGGGTGGGCCAAAGGGTGAGACCCTCCTTATCCCTCAGCTTTATACTGAATATGACATATATGGGCTGGAATCCCTTGTTGGTCAGTTTGGGGTCACCTGCCCTGTCTGCTTCTCCCTGCAGGTCCAGCCCTTTTACTTTCTGCACCTCGGAGTGTGCTACACAAGATTGAGCAGTGGCCTTGTTCTGCACACTGATCCTTGGTAGTAACTCTAAACATGGAGTGTTATCACTGCTCAGAAGCAGACACTGCCTGTGAAAGCAGGCTGCTAACTTGAGACAGTGCAGGCAGTTAGAACAACTGAGATGAAAAGTAGAATCACTGAACAGAATCAGTTCAGTTCTCACTCAAACCAGGACACTGTGCCACTTCCCAAAGCAGTTCCTTTCTTACTTCTGCTTTTAAAACAACCCAGAGATGGAGGCTGCACCAGCCCCTCAGGTTGTCTGCTTCACATTTCATTCTCCTTAGCAATTTAAAGTTCATCCTAATATTTAACTCCAATCATTATTGCTGCCCATTAAGCCAGTACTTGTCATCTCGCCACCATGGATAAAGGAATCAAATTGTTCCTTTGTACTTTGCACAACCTTCGAAAACTGTTTCCTCTTCATCTTCCTTCCAGTAGTAAAACAACCTTTGGGTCTTCCTGTATATTTTCTTTGCCAGTCATATTCAGGTAGTTGATTTTTTCACCTAAACAGGCTACTTCTGTGAACTTTTACCCATTTTTAACAGCACTTTTTGCGAGTCAGTCAAGATTACTTGTTTGGGGTTTTGTAGTTTTTGGAGTTTTTTATTTCCTTCCAAAAATCAGAACTTGTGACTATTATTCTGTGGTTTTATATAGACCTCATGGCAATTTAGATTAGGGAATGAGAAACCAAGGAAGGAACTAAGTGGAAAAGGATGAACAGGATGAGAAGACAGGTTCTCTTACATATTATTGTATTAAAATAACTGTTTGTCTGCAACTCTCTTGTAAAACTGTGCAGCAGATGTGCAACATCATGGGATCACAACAGAAGTCCAGAAAATTTTGGAAGAGTACATATTATGTACTATCATGAAAGTATAATAATTAGTCTGGCTTTTTTTCTCCTTGGAATGACATTTTTATAAACAGCCACAGCTGGGCAATTTTGAGGGGAAGGAAGTGTGATGGTTGTGTCTTAGCTGATTGATCTCGCAAGACTCTTTCATTACCTGAGCAAGAGTTTCAGATATCCTGTGTGGTTACCACAAAGTTTACAGACTGGAACCTCATCTTTTCCATTTCCTTGAAAAACTTTCCTTATCCTGAGTGGATCCAGTCCAGAAGCAACTGTTCTCTGTCACTTTCCTTTCACCAAACCTCCACGACTGGCTTCTTATGTCTGCTTTTGCATAAAAGAAGAAATGTTGGCTGGTGAGAGTGGAGGGAGAAGGATGCCTTTTTAGATGCCTTTGCTTTTGTGACATTATGTTCCTGTGTCCTTTCTTGAAGTCACTGGAGTGATGTCAGAAATCTATCACTGTGTTGCTCATAATAAAAGACCCTGAGACAATCAAAGCTCCCCTTCTGGTTGAAAAAGCTCCTCCTGCATACCTTGAAAGCTTGTCCTGATTTTGCTAGGTTAATAAGGGATAAAACTGTTTTCTGAGAGGTTTATGTACACCATTCAGTCAAGTGCTGCATTGCTTACTTATCGCCTTAAAGGTTATTTAAGAGATAATTTCTATTGATTTGAAATATATAAAGCCATGGGTAACCCTGAAATAAATTCATAGCTTACACTGTAATAAAGCATTTAATCAGCCTCCAAAATGATTTAGGGTGCTATATTTTGTTATTGTTAATTAGATATAGTATTTTGGTTTATTATTGTTATATATAGCAATATTTGTTACTCTGTTGCACACTAAAAAAGAGAGGAAAAAGTACTGAATGACCTTTTATGCATGACATCAAAGTGCTGAGGTAAACTGAGGTATTTTGAGCTGTCTACTCTACAACTCAGTTATTCAATACCCACTATGTTTGTTGCACCCATGTTTGACAGACATTCTGGACCCAAGTCAGACCTGTAAGTATGGAATTCCCACCATAGGCAGAAGAGTGACACCCATTAACCCTTGATCTGCTTAGCTCAATGATCTATTTGCCTTTTCACAAGACTGAACTGAGTATTGATTTCATTTGGGCTTCCCTCCCACGAAGCTTCTTGTCTTCTCTAATGTATGAGTTATGGTTTCCACAATAACTGAATTCCTCTTCTGTTCCCCAGTACTGGGTCGAGCCTTGTTCAACATACTCATCAATGACCTGAATGAAGAGACAGAGTGTACTCTCAGCATTTTTGCTGGGAGGAATGGCTGACATGCCAGGAGGCTGTGCTACCACTCAGCAAGACTTGACAAGCTGGAGAGTTGGGCAGAGAGTTGTGCACCAGACTGGTCTGCTAAGACGGACTTTTCCCAAACGAATCCTCAGAAAGCTTGTACATGCTGGCAGCAGCCTTGCTGATGTGTGGTCAGGACTGAGAAAGCCTTTTCTTGACCTGGAAGACTGTAGTGTATTTGGAAATCCCCATCACAAAGGGGAGATTTTCCCCTAGCTAACAAGAAGTACAGTCCTCCATAACCATTCCACATTCACTCTCAAGAAATTAAATTCTTTCTGTGTGCAATGAGGAAAAAATTGTTACTAATTAGGCCTTAAGCTATCACCTTTGACAATGTTAAATTAGTCTCCAAATGACTCCCTTGGTTTTTAAATAGGAAAAAAACCAAACCAAACCAAACAAAAAAACAACCAACCAAAAAAAAAAGACAAACCAATAAAAACCCCAAACAGTACCAAAAAAGAAAATTGGATGCAGATAGCTCAAAAAATTTTTCTACCATAGTTCTCATTTGAGTCACTGCCCAACAAACTGTTAAAATCACAAACTGGACTAATATTCAATGCCACTTGACAAAATAAGAGTGTTTGTTCTCTGTTTTGCTCGTTATTTCCTTCAGAATTAGTGTGTGCTTACTGGAATAACTTTGTAACTATAATGTTGAAGAGATTAAAGGTGTTCTTAAATAAAAGACATAACGTATGGTCAGGACAGACTTCCCACTTGACCTTTGCACTCAGTTCTGGGTATGTAGAAGCAGGTCATCTCTTTCCATCATAGTAACTTTACCCATACTTGGCCCCTCACATCGCTGCTTTTTGTTTATTTTTAACCACTGCATGTTTCTTGCCCAGTATAATGTCTCGGTAGATGATTAAATAGCTTTTTCTGCAACCTTTGCGGTCCAGTACAGTGGATGAGGAAAGATCAGTGAATGTATTTTTACTCTACTTTAGCAAGATGTTGATAGTCTACCAAAGCTTCTTTGCATCTAGACTGAGCACACATTGGCTGGACATTTGGTCTACAAGTTTTGTGAAAAATTTCTTGGACCATTGGGCTTAAAGCATAGTGGTCAAGGGATTGAAACCTAATGGACAGCTGATATGAGTGGTGTTCCTTAAGAGTCAGTCCTGGAAGTTGTGCTGTTAACATCTTTGTTAGGGACCTGAACAACAGCAACAAGCACACTGTCATCCATTTAATGCATGACACTAAAGTGTGAAACTCAGAAGAGGTCAGCATGCTGAAGGACAGAGCTGTGATTCAAAGATATCTGAAAAAAATGAAGGAACTGGTCAATGGACATCATGATGCTCAACAAAGACAAAGGCAAAGTCTTTCTCTTGGGACTGAACAACCCATGCAGCACTACAGGCTGGGCATTAGCTTGTTGAGGACCGTCTCTGAAGGACCTGAGGATCATGGCCTTCATTATTCAGGAATTCACAAAGAAAGGACAAAAATCCAACTAAATATGAGGAAAAAGAATTACAGAGAGGCTGACTAAACCTAGGAGCACATTTCTCATGGACACTGTGGTGCCTCCACTCCCAGAAAATTTCCGAACTTTAATAGGCCTTGAAAAGCCTGACCTAACACAAAGCTAGCCTTGGTTTCAGCTGAGGGCTACACTAGATGCCTCCGAGGGTCCCTTCCAACCTGAAGTATTTTGTGATGATTTTTATAATTTGTCCAAAAGGAGCTGGCAGTTTGCAATTTACCTGAGACCTGACAGGATTGAAAATATCCCCCCCTAAACCGTTTTCACAAATGCACCTCTACCAATCATTTTTGTCTTCAACAAAAATATTTGTGACATTAATTTCCTTTTCTGGATTGCAAGGCAAATTTGCAGACCAGCCTTGGAGACCTGATGTGCAATATAACCAAGTGATGTGGGAACAGAGATGACTTGGCATATCTGTTGTAGCTGTGGTTCAAAACAGAGGTGTTCACAGACTCCTCAAATTATTTTTGTGATATATATATTATATCACATCACACAGATGTGACAGGGAGAAGTTAAGCTGGGATTTCCCTCTAACCTACTGCAGAAAATAAAAATGAATGGTAACTGTAGAAGTCAGTAAGATTTATTTATTTTGTACCAAAACCAAAAAAAAAAAAAAAAGTTGGGCAGGGCAGAATTTTTGGGCTGTCATATTTCTCAGCAGTGGGAAAGGAGGCATGTTTTAAAGTCCA
The DNA here is from genome assembly GCA_013399075.1 of Chloroceryle aenea. Classification (NCBI taxonomy): domain Eukaryota; kingdom Metazoa; phylum Chordata; class Aves; order Coraciiformes; family Cerylidae; genus Chloroceryle; species Chloroceryle aenea. The sequence continues at coordinate 352,486 of VWZY01009531.1, forward strand.
TCCATCTGCTCTACCTTGTCATGAATGTCTTTGTCTTTCATAATGCTCTGTCCTTAGCAACTGCCATGGTGGGTTTTTTCCCCTGTCTCATAAAGATACTCGACAGAGTTGGCAGTGAGACATTTTCTGAATGACAGCCTTGGTTCTTACCACTCAGAGCATTTCCTTGTAAGTGTATTTTGAAATGTTTCTGCTAGACCTGAAACTGATGTAAAAAAATTCTCTGTAGCTGAATTTCACATTCTGGTTACACTGTAGGAAAAGGGAAAACTTACCACTACAGTTCCACTAGATGTTTTAGTGTCTGAAAAACACATCTGCTCTACCAGTCTTGTGTACCCTGCTAATTTGGTGATTTTGGAGGAACATGGCTACTCAACAGCAGTACATATCTCTTCAGCTCGCTCCCAATCTTTGCCACACTGAATGCTGTCCATGTGTTCCTGCTGTGTTTCCTGGTTCCCACTGACTAGTTTATGATCTGTAGCAATGCCTCCCCCACTTACTGCTTGGGTTAGCTTTAGCTGTAGAGTTAATGGGTATAAACAGGTTGATCTTTGCCCACATGGAGAATCTCAGTGCTCAATGAAGATTCATGCAGTGGGTTTAGCAGTACAAGCAGCTTCATCCCACTGCATGAGCAGCTTTCAAGATAAATCCCTGGTACCCTAAGCCTCTGCCTGAAGCCCTGGTTAACTCAGCCCAGAGCTCAATATGCTGGTGCCATATGGGCAGGAAGAAGTGTTTAGATTGTCCCCACACCTAGCTCTACCAAAAAGATAAGTTTGTCCTATGTTCTTGTGTTTGGAAGAAAAACAATTTTAATCACCCTCGGTAAATACTCCTTCCATTTTTAATTCTTGCTTTTCTTCTTCTGCACAAGTCCTTAAGTCTTGTCTTTACTGCCAGTGTACAATGCTGTATGGTTTAGCTGAAGACAAAGACATTTTGAGAATCTCCAGATTCTCAAAAACAAAGGGGCAAAAAACTACAAAGGGCATGTAAAGAACTATGCTGTTTCTCAAATGATGGCTTTTAGGACACTGCCATAAGGAAATCCAGTAGCTACCCTGCAGCATCCTTGTCCTCATGCACTTTCCAGAGAGGAAGAAGTATGGGTTAGGCTAGAAGGTGTGTAAATACTGAGGATATAATTATTAACACAAAGCAAGACAAGCATACCGGCCAAGGAGGTGTCTGCTCTGCCTTCCCTGTCTGATATTTCAGACTTTACCATTGCTAATCATGCGTGACAGTTGTAACATAAATTTATTGTGGTAAAGGAATCTTAAAGCTCACAGCAGCTGTTAATTCACCATAGCTAAACAAGAGCAACTGCAGTTGCGGAGACATATCTTAGACTACAATTCATTATGGTTTTGCTGAGTAGGAGCAGAATGAATATGCCTGTAATTAGTGCTGGTGGCAGCAGCAGCTGAGGCAAACCTGAACCAACTTCAGAAGTACCCCAGATAGGGTCACTCAAGCAGGCTAGTGAACACCTAGACAAAGACAAAAATAAGCACCTAATATGATTTTTTTTTTCTTTCACATCTTCTTTTGACGGGGCTTCAGGTTGTTGAAGATGGTACCTTTTTGGACTGTGTTTTATACCCACCCTTACCACTTGTCTACTGTACCTAAACTCTCAACCGTATTGATCACTTTCAAACATGGACCAAACATCTAAAGCACAGTTCACATTTCCTTTTTCTTGGCAGTATTCATCCTAATTTTCTCAAATGAGGCTAACTTGATTCAATATAGTAACTGCAGCCAACATTTATCCCAGAGCAGTTCTGTTTTGTACCAACAATAAAGTTTCACACATGGGTTTTGTTCCAGTTAAGGCTTTTAAAATTTTTACATGAAACTGGAATTCTCTCCACATTAAAAAGCAAATATCAAAAAACCTTTTGTTTGGAAGAAGGTTGGACACTATGTTGATACATTTCCTGGGAATGTAGGAAAGAGGCTGTCAGCCCCTGACAGAGCAATATCTGCTTTAATTCTAACTCTGATGACTCGAATTTAGCTCATCAGATCACAAAATGGAGGGGGAGAATGAAAAATACTCCCATCTCATAAGGGGCACTAAGGCATACCTATTTTTGTTATATAGGAGACTGGTAACAACTAAGAAGTCCACACCTCTTTGGCAACTTTATTTTTCCACCCTTATTAGTCAGGTATCTTAACTCAGCAGCACTGACATGTAATACTGTGTAATTTGACATGCTTGCTCTTTGGAGGTTACTGCTGAGTTGTAGAAATAATAGAACCATGCCCAACCCAAATCTGAAAGTTGAGAGTTTAAATTTGGAGCTATGTACTGCTCTTCTGCCTCAGCTTAGTTGCTCATAGTTAATCCTTTAAAGGTAAGTTGCTGGGAGTTTATCTCACTGCCTTCCTATCATCATGTTTTGAAGGTTGAAGCTATACTCTCACTAAGCAAGAGTGATGGAAAATTAATGCTGTCTTAATTGCAATGAAATAATATGTTAACTTGTTAACTCTTCTGTATTACCTCATCACATATCTAAAGGATGTAGCCAGAAGTGAATGTATTTCTTTCTGAACTGGTAGATATTTTCAAGGTTTGAAGTAAATATGTTCCTTTGAGAAAAAAATGTGAAATGGATGTTCATTCCTTCCAAGACAAAAAAGGGAAACAATAACACTTATCAGGGCTCACCAGGTTTATAGCATCAGTAGGGTATATAATGTATTTATTCTAAGTATAGCATCATATCTAATAGTAGAAAGATACAGAAGTGATACATAGCACCAAAGGGCATATTACTAGCTGACTTCTTTGATCTGAGATAAATTAATGGGTACAAAAATATGAATTCAAAACACTTGTACTGCCCTTAAGGCATAGAAAAGCATCATGTATCTTCCAGGCTGAGGCACTATCCTATTACATTTCTTCTACTGGCAATTGTTTTCTTAAAAGTAATTCCTTCAAGGAACTTGATAATCCTGATATTTAGTTGGAAAAGCTTTATCCTCCAAATGGAGAGGCTAAAAATTGCCTCTTAATCTTACATTTCCATTACAAAAGTCTTTGTCAATTTTCCCATGCATGGTGCTGGAACAAGTGTGGTGTGATGCCAATATTTTATATAACAAATTAATGGCTGGACATCTCACCATGAAAAAGACTGTAATCCATTTGATTTGACTTTTTCAGTCCTAAACAATTCTCTTATTTCCAGGAGTGTGGCTTAACACCCTGAGCAGCACCAGCTCTTGGGTGAGAGCACTTCTTGTTGAAGCTAGGCCAATGCTGAAAGCATTTATTTACTCTGTGTATGTGTGTGTATGTAAGAGGGAGAGGAGTGGAGAGACAATATGGTTACTGACTGCAGCGCAGTGATGTAGGTGCTCAGATAGCAGTGGTGACATTCCTGTGGCTGCACCTTCCTGAACCCTTTCTGTATTTTAGCCAATAGCTACTGAGAAGTGACTAGTAAGAAGCCCTCGTTTAAATGTGACATTATTAAGAAGACAGGCACTGCTAGCTCTTGTTACCTGTGCATATTAAGCATCCTAAGGGCACATCTCCTTGGTTATGCCTTTGGGTCAATTTGTGTCATATAGAAGATAGAGCATCTGAAACAGCCTTACATATATGCTAAGGTGGACTACATGCTTTTGTTCTTCTAAGGCATAATTAATGTTAGCTTTCCTTCTAGATCTCTTATGTCCAACAGGACCTTTTATAACTAGCTGTTCCTCATGTTCAAAGTCTGATTATAAATGGAGAAAGATTACTTTCTTGCCCTACAGAATGCCCTGTGTTAGTCCAAGGATGAAAAAATAATTTAAAAAAAAAAGGCAACTTATAGCATTTTCATCTTGCCACACGATGCCAGTATTCCATTGAATATGTCTTGATTGGGCTTGCAGGCACAGCAAATGATAAGTAGCTTTCTGTATTTATTTAGATGATACGTTATTGTTCCTGTTACCATCACACTGCTGCTTGTGTTGCCTTTCTGCAAACCGTGTGCACGAAGGTTCTACCAGTAGAACTGCTGTCAGAAAGCAAATGTGAAACTTTGCATTGCAGTCCTTGTGGGATATGCATTTTCAATTTTGTTTCTATGAGCACTGCCACCTGCACATTAAGCACATCCTTCAGCCTAGCCTTCATCAACAAAATACTTAAGGATTTGGCTGAGTGCTCTCCTCAACTGGGGCCTTCAACTCCAATTCTGAGTTCACTGCAGTCAATATAAGCTTTGACAAGAGCTGCAAGTAGAGCAGCCCCAGCCTCTCAGCTTCAATAAATATGTAAAGTGTTCTTTCCTAACCTTGATTGTCAATATCTCCTCCTACTGCAGCTCTTCTTAAAGTACTATATTTTGTGATGCTTTACTGGTTTTGCCTCTTGATGTACTAAGTGGACTAGAATAATGTTCCCATACAGATGGATGCAGAAGTTTCAACAAAGCACTGTGCAGCTTCACTGTTCTCATGCCTAATATAAGGCATGTGTCTGCAGAAAATCATCCATCACTGGTTTGTATCACACCTCAAACAGCAAGGTAGAGGAGATGCTCTCTTTCTCTTTTCCTCTCAACTGTTCTACACCATTTTTGTCAATTACTAACTGTAATCACTCCAAATATTCTGAGAAAAAGATGGTTTATATACATCTGTAACTTGTTTTCCCTACTTTTGTTAAATGTGAAATATATACTTTAGGGTTCTGAAGGCTGAAAAGGCCTCAGGAAAGCAGGCAAACATAGACCTATCTTGAACCAAAATACTGAGCCCTCATTGAATTAAAAGAAAATTGAACATGTACTTAAATGCCTTCATGAATTAAGGCTAAAATAATATCCCAGCAATTGAGTTAAATTTTTCCGCTGGATCTACAAATCTTGGTATAAAACAGGAAAGGCAGATACCACGTCCTAAAATATTAAAGATAATGTCAGTTTCAACTTATATAGTCCTAAAAGTGCATTTTAATTTAGCTGTGTTAGTGTGCTAGTTAGCTCTGTTAGAGTGTTAGTTCTTTCAAAAATAAGGCTTAAAAAAGAATTACTGTTTCAGTTAATTGTCTACTGTATTTATTTAATATGTGAGTCAGATCAAGTGCAAATTGTCTTTTAGAAGCTGATGGATCAGAAAGCTTATTTTGTCTATGGATGACTTTTCCACTAAGGTTCAGTAACTTTCTACATACTGAAAGGTGCCAAAGTTCCCCTTTTCCAATGCTACTGTGCAAAAAAAAAGCCGTATCTCTTTCTTTCTGCCTTTTTGTTCATAGCCACTGAAATACTGTCTACACAGAAGTTTTTCCAATCCTGGATATAATTAATAATGATTTACATGACATTTAATAACAGTATATTTAATCACAGTTTAAGAAGATGGAAGTTCATGACCATTATTGAATTAATCTCCTTTCAAGTTCTGTATGGCAGCTGAGGAGTTGACTTTAACATGCAAGTTGCATCCTCAGCAACATATTTCAGTCAATTTATATTGATGTTCTGAGGTTAGTCTTGTTCTACATGTCTCTGTTTTTTCTGCTAATTTAGCAGCAGTGAGAGGCTAACCAGGATTTAAAGGAAATACAATAGACAATTTTACCTTCCATTGAATGCCTAAGCCACTCACAATTATGAGTGGCATTGAATTATTGTAAACTGAACTTCTAATTGAACTTCAGCAAATATTTGCCATCACTACATTTTTAAAAGATAAAAAGTCATACATAAGGTTAATTTTTTTTTTTTAATATTCATTATTGAGCAAGATAGACAATGTTACCTTTCAATTTGCAGTAGAAAAGTCAGCAAGGAGACATTAGAAAAGTTAATACCAGCAATAGACCCTCTGCCTCAGAGGTAAATAAGATACTTCCATAAATAATATATTTTTAGGTCTTCCAGACCGGATGAATTTCATTCTTTGATAGAAGTAGCACTGGCTATAAGGGTCTCAGAGGCAGCAGCACACACCTCTGGTAATTCATGAAGGATGTGTGAAGTGCCATAAATTGACAAAATCATTCTTGTTTTCCCTCATTTCTTTAGAGGGAACAATGGTATGAAGAGAAGCAAGGGAGATAAGCACTCAGCATAACTTTAGAACACAGGAAAACCCTGGAACAAACAATTCAGCAGCCTACTCATAAGTAAGTGGAAAATTATAATGAGGTGTATTGGCACCAGTTCTCTTCTCATGTAACTTGTTCTTAGCAAATCCAAGTAACTCTCTTTACAGTGGGATAATGGCATTTCTGGATAGAATGGGAGCCATGAATATTTTATACCTTGGTTCTTAGCAAGGCTTTTCACAGTGTTTAACATGATATTCACAAGCTAGCTATAGAATCATAGTTTAGATGAAAGAACCCTAACCTGCAAGCAAAATCATGCTCAGGAAATACTTTCCAGTTTCTGAACAAAATGGGAAGATATATTTATGCAGCTCTGCAGGATTTTGTCTTCACTCTATTCTCATCTGTTTTCACTAGCAGTCTGGGTGAAGGCACAGAAAGGGTGCTTACACTAAAAAAAAAAAAAGACAGAAGTATTGCATCTTTATTGCAAGTAAGAAAAGAGTAGAAAATACTGCACATTCAATAAGGACAATTGCAAAGTGCTACACACAGGAAGGAATAATCAAGTGAACTAATAGGGAATGGGGTGAACTGATAGGGAATGGGGAACACTGGACTCCACTCTCCAGTCTAGATAGATGTGAACTTTGGTCAGTCATCAATGACATGAAATTTAACACATCTGAATGCACCTGGGATGGAGTAATGCCAGGCACATTCTCCCCATTCTTTCAATTTTTGTGGATGAGCCTTTTCCAGATGCTGTATGTAAACAAGAAAATCAAATATATATGTATATTGGCTACACTCACTGTTATTTTTACTTCGTTGTTGTGGTGGTGGTTTTTTCAGTAAATGCAGATATATTGTTAATGAGATACTGTCATCCATTTTAAGAGGTCAAACCAGAGCATTCTAGACCCAGGAAGAGTGATTGCAGTGGACTTTTAGGACCATCTGAGCTAGCTGAACATTGACTTGCACTACATTGGGAATACTGTCCCTGACACTATTCCAGAGGAAAATGAAAAGCTGAAGTGACTTTGGTTATAATATATTTCTGTTTTGGTTTTTTTTTTTTTATAATGAACAATACACTGGACAACAAATGTTTGCCTGCCTCTCAGATCTGCTTTGTTTTTGCCGTGCCCATGGTGGCAATTAGTGTGATAGTGCTCTAGGCTCAGCAAATATTTATTCCAGCCCAGAATGAATTGCAAAATGAACTTTCAGTGTGTCAGGTTCCCTCTCCCAAGGAGAAGGGGATGAGAGATGGGTTTCTGGGAAGAAAATTTAGGGAGTCTTTTCTCCAAAAGCAAAGAGGATTTGGAGTCCAACTTTGAGTAATCTGAGGAAACATACAGTGGTTTACCCAGAGCACCTGAGGTGTTAGCTCAGTGCCTAACATTGCAGTCTGACCCCTAGAATGAAGTACTGAATATGGATGGGATATCTGCATGTTGTATATGGCTCACAGGGAAACTAACTGTCTTGGGAGGACCCCTGCACAGCTATTCTCACTGGATTTCCAGGGGACTGAGTTTGATGTGTTGTATTGTCAGTTTAAAGCTTCCTGATAGTTGCCATGAGGCCACATGGGCCCCACTTGGGATTACATTGCCTAAGACCACCCTCTTATCTTAGCCTGTGACAAAGCATCCTGCTTCTTGGGAAGAGGTGTGCCGGCCAAGAAGAGGATGGATTGATATTGCGTCTATGCAGCAATGAATAGCAACATGTTAAACTGGCACAGCTGTGCAGCTCACATCACTCCAGGTCAATGTGTTGACAGAAACTCTTGAGTCTCTTTATATGGACATTCAGAGATGTGTTCACAGTCTGTAACTCCTTCCTGCAGAATAACACCTCCTACCCAAAACAGACCTCTCTGAGACCTGCATTATTGACATCAATGACTAGAAATATTCATCATCAGAAGAGTGGGCCATGATTCAGTTTTTTTACTCATTAGTTAAGGATCTTGTTGCCAACTGTTGGGAACCTTATCAGCTTTCTCTCTCACTTAGGCAGCCCACTTGTGTCAAAATGAAGGCCTTAATAGGGTGTTTTGCATTAAAATGGAGATAAACAGTGTATTTTCTCAAAGCAGAACAAGACGGAATAAGCCAGATCTTCAGCTGATATACATTTGTCACAGCTCTATAAAGATAATGAAGCTCTACTAATTTACATTAGTTAAGAAGCAGAGCTGCTGTCTCTCATACAGACTCCTCTGCAGATCTCCTTCATGGAGATAAGGAGAGATACTGATGATGACTTGCAGCCCTGATGGCCTCCAGCACATGCCTCAGATAGGTCAGAAACAGTCTGAATCATGCCTCTACTGAAGATCGCTGATAGGCAAGAATTAATTGGAAGTAAAAGGCTGAATTCATATACTTTTCCCTGGACTAGTTTTTGGTACTCTTAGGCAAACCTGCTCCATCTTACTTTTTCCTTTAGGATGAGAGGTTTGCATTATTTCAAGACTCTGTGAAATTTCACATGTGCAATTAAGAATCATGTGTTACTCCCAGTCTAGCTGGGGAAACCACTCCATCCTTTTTGGTATTCACCTCTTCCCTGTCTTCTTTTGCTTCTTTATTGTTAGGCAGTGAGGAAGTATATTTTAGCTTTTTTTAACACTTTTTAACACTCTTTCCACCCCCTACCTTACTCACTTGACTCAAATTTTCTTGTAAGACCACATGCTAAGAAGGTCAGTCATCATTAACCTTATCTGCATATATTTGCAACTGATACCATTCTGCCTTTTAAAGTTACAAAACAAGATAAATTTCAATAATTTGAATTGTGAGTAAGTAATAAATGTTGGAGGGGTTCCTTATTGTTTTATTATTCTGAAAACACAGCCATTGGCCTTTAGGCGCCCGCAAGGTGAGTCTACAGCACTGGAGATTCTCCATTTGGGTCACAAGTATGTAAGTCCCACTTAATATCAGCTGAAGTTCTCAAATGCTTCTGCAGACATTGCTGTTTAATTCATGAAAACTGGATGAAAAAGTGGTGATAACCAAATGTATTTGTCCCTCCTGTTTCTCTTCTCTGGGAAGTTCATTGAGTTTTCATGTCCTGTGACATTATTTTGAGTTCTAGTGAATGACTTTGTAATCAACAGCCTGACAGCTGGGGGAAGTTGGAACAGAGATGCTTAAAATCCTGTGACTTCAAGTCTGGGACAAGGAATACAGGGCAGTCAATGAAAAAATTTGCAGAAATGCAGCATTTTTATTCTGTTCAGTAAAGCAAATTGTATCCCTTCCAAACACAAATTCTTTTAAGAAATCAAAATATTTCTTTTTAATGAAAATTTTCTGTGGATTTGTGTGTGTGAGTGCATAAGCTGTATGAAATACTTTTTCTTCAAAATCCAGTGTGGAATATTCCTGTAGCTGCAGGTACTTTTCTACCTCTGAGTCAGAGTATGCACTGAGATGTAATATTCATTTCATTAGGCTCATCAGTGTTAATGCTGTTCAGCTCCATTTAATGAAAACAGTAAATTAGCATGTGCAGTAGTTCTCTTTCATTAATTAATTGATATGTGCTGAAAGTTCCTATGTTACCAGCTAGTACATCTTCAAGGAGAGTAAATAGAAACAGTGGCCTAAGGGGTTTTTAAAGTGCATGCTTTTAATGACAGTGATAGCCAGTAGATACTATTTAAGAGATAAAAGAAAAGAGAAAAAAAAAAAAAAAAAGAAAGAAGTGGTACTGCCTGATAACTAAATCTTGTCCAATTTATCTTCTACCCTGGGAGTTTGAGTAGCTGTTGTTCTTATGCAAGAATGGTCTTTGAATACATATTTCAGCAGCATTATGCACTATAGCATAAGGTTTAGAATTTTGAAGTCTGCTTTCATAGTCTTTTTTTTTGGGGTGGAATTTTAACTTTTGATTGTGTGCTAGCATCTAATTGAAGAAGTGCTTATACAACCATGTCTGCTGATTGCTAGTCAGTAAAGACCTGAATTACTAGCTGTTTTCCAGGATGTTAAAATGAAGCATGTCAGATTCTCATCTGATGTTAACCAGTTGATCTGTTTAAAATTGAATTGAATGGTGCTGATTTGCATCAAAGATGGGCAAGAAACCTGGTGAGGAAGCACTGAAGGAGGCTTCTGTCTAGAACAGAGGCACTACAGCACTTCAGAAACCCAGGAGACTTTCATCAGGCTACAGAGAAGCCACAGACAAGCACCTGTTTCCAATGGAAACACTGAATTTCAAAAATCATGTACGTCATCAGTATTGGCTTACGGATGGCTTCAGCCCTACTAAAGTCAGCTACTAATTTCTCCTTCTGTAGATACATAAACCTACAAAAGCTTCAGAGTGAAAAGTTGGAGACAGATGAGAATGAAAAATGCAAAATAAACTGAAAGTAATCAATTCTGCTGGAGGAAGTATGAAAAAAACTCCCAATACAAGCTTCCACATCTCCCAAAGCATCATGTTTTAAAAAGGGTGTGGGTCAGTGTGAAGAGAAAGCATCTTAGCAACTTTGCAGCCAAAATGATCTCCTCAAATTGCAAGAAATCTCTAACTAGGTCTTGCAGCATGCAAGGCACCCAAACACCATAAAAACTCTACAAGGCACCAAATTGCTTAAAAGTAACATTTCCCTTGGCAGTGCAATGATGCTCAGTGAAAACAATGAAAAGCCAGGGCTTCTAACAGTTGTGTTTTCTGTGTTCACATGTGCTGGGAAACGTCATTTCTTTTCCAAGACAAACATGTTGCCAGCTTCATTCTGCTGCTCAGCAGCAGCTACTCAAATTTTTACGGTGCCAAACCACATGGTCCTCACAAGTGAGGTTTATCTTGGCAGGAAAACACGGGGGTGCTCAGCAAGATAACCCAAGGACTGCTGCGCTCACTGCATTTGTTTAAATTGGGTTGGACAGCCGTAATACTGTGCAGAAATAGGCCAGGCCTTGCAGAAACTTCAGAGACCAAACACTGTGGTAGATAGTTTTTATTTAACTAGAAGTAAACTTCATAAATGGAAAGGTTTTATTTTATTAACCCAAACTGATTGCTCCCGATTACTTTTTAACAAGCATCTCGGTGTTATACTCCATATGGACAAGCCAAAAATTCTGTCCCATAGACAGATGGAGCAGTCTCTTGATGTGTCTTTCTTTCATATGTGATAGCTCTTATCATAAGGCAGTGGACTCCTATTTCATTTTGTATTGGGTCTGACTGAGCTGGAGTTAATTTTCCCCATAGGGGCCCTCCCAGTGCTGTGCTTTGCATTGAGAGCTGGGAAGATGCTGACAACACACCTGTGTTATAGCTCCTGCTGGGCAGGGCTTGCACAGCACCAAAGCTGGCTTTTCAACATTCTGCACCCCAGTGAGATGGTGTGGACAAGCACTTGGGAGGGGACATGACTGGGACAGCTGACCCAAACTGACCAAACGGATATTCCATACCATATGATGTCAGCTCAGCAATAAAAGCTAGGAAAAGGAGGGTGGCGGGGCACCCACTTTTCTTCCAGTGCAACCACTACACTTTTGGAGCCCTGCTTCTGAAAATGGGGCCAGATATCACCTGCTGATGGGAAGCAGAGAATAAATCTTGTTTTCTTTTGTTTCCACACTTGGCCTTGACTTGCTTTTCATTAAACTGTCTTTGTCTTAGCCCACAAGTTTCATCTTATTTTCCTCCCCCTTTGCAGCTGAGAGGAGGAGGTGGTGGGGAGTGACAGAGCAGTGTGGTGGGCACCTGGCATCCAGCCAAGGTCAAATCACCACACAGTTTTTACTTCTTTATCATATATTTTTAGATTAAATGTTAAGTACTTTTTGAACTCAATGTGGGAGGATTAGATCAAAAAAAAAAATATGAGTGTATGGAAGTATCTCTGTGTTTCTTGGATATATTGTAAATCTTATCATGTGGAGTATAATCTATCATATCCCTTCCAAGATGGAATGTGGAGTAGTACAGTCTGTGCCCCTGCTTTCCAGAAAATGTTACTTTTTTCCTCTTTATTTTGGATAATTCTAGAATAATTTTAGATATTGTGGAGGACTATAATGATTCCATTTCAAGATACAGACTTCTGAGTACTTTTTGTGTTCCTCTGTATCGTTTATATATAGTGATAAACTGAGTATCTGAGTGATACTTCCTGTTGCTGAAGTTTAAAAGGTTTGTTTGTGAAGACAGATAAAAATGGCAAAAGACATGACTGTTTCAGGTCACATATTTTAGACTCTTCACAAACTTCATGGTAAATTATCACTAAGCAAGAAGCCACATCAGTGATTTTGTAAAAGATTCATATTGATCTGCACTTTTGGAAGAGATCAATGAAGTGATGGTGAAAGATATGAAGGAAGACATACTGTTATCTATGTCCTCCTTTAAATGTTATGCCAGGTGATGTTTTCCCTTTATTTCTGTTAGCAAAACTTCTCTGCTCTTGTAACAGTTTGTTTTATATTTTTTCACTTGTAATTAAAATCTCTGAACATGTTGACTGACAGCAGCATTTCAGTTTCTTTAGCTGACCTTTTAGGGAACTGCTGAGTCGGTTGCCATACAACTTCTGCAACAAAATAAAATAGAGATTTCTCTTTATTTTTCTGGGCATTGTATTTTAAGTTAGCAAATGCTTAACAATTTCCCTAAAGCCTTTCTGGATAAGATGGAAATTCTGGGATCTAGAGCTTCCCTGGAGTGATTTTGAGTGTTTCATACCTACAGTTCTGAACATATGCTCGTTTTGAACAGAATGGTTAATTATTTTTCCATAGCCCTGAGCCCAGTCAGGTAATGTGTAACCAGTACTGCAGTTCACTAATGGAGTAGTGGTAAACATGACCTTGCCTCTCATTATTTTTATTCTTAGTGTGCAAGTAGTGTTATAAAACATGGGATTGTGAGTGGTAATTGAACTACAGCAGGGTCTGTTAAGAGGAAAATTGCAATTCCAAGTGCCTCCCTTCTTTCCTTCTCCTCAGGAGACATGTTCCCATGTAGTACAATGTCTTGTGTACTCTTACATCATATTTAACTGTATTAGGTAATTTAAGAGCTGAATAAAACAATTGGTATTTGTCTCATGAAGGAGAAAATAGGCTCTTAACACCTTCCTATTTCTCTTGCTGTTCATTTTGGCAAAAAGATTAGGGAACCCACATCCTAGCAGTGCACAAATGGTAGGAATGCTGCTCTTTACAAATGCCCATTATTCTCTGGATTTATTACATAAATAACCTTTTCTGTTTGGTGTTTGTTTTGTTTTGTAGTGGGGGTGTTTTGAAGCAGGAACACTGATTTATTTTTTTACCCTGATTAATGGCCTATTTCTTATGTCTGTTTCAAGCCATTTCCATGACTTGGGGTTTTTGACTCTGGCCTCACTCCACTTGAATGTTAGCAACATTGTATTTTAATGTGAGATACTGATCAAAAGACTGGATTATATTTAGCCACTCTATTTACTAAATTTCGTTGTCGTACCCTGGTACATAAAGAGATATTATAATGGTATTCCTGCTCTGGTCTTATTTAGTTAAGGTAACATTTACTGTTGGGTACTGGACTAGATGCACCATTGATCTGACTTAGTGCAGTCACTCTTGTGTTATTATTGATAACTGCAGGTAAAAGTGTAAACTCTTAAATTTTATTTTTGTTTTCTTTTTCACTATCTCCTCAAATTACAAAGCATTAGACTGAGCATTGGAAACAGGCAAATTACCAGAAGTTTGTTGAGATCCATGAGTCTCTCACTGTTTAGCTTGTGCTTTCGATGCTGAAAAAGGACCCAAACATAACCTGTTTTTCTTCCCATACCTATTAGGTTACACGAAGATGTTGTTTCACCCCTTAGTGGTCCAATCTGCCTCTCACCTCTCAAAAAAAGGAACTAGTGGTTTTGTAATAGTCCCTTCGAAAGATTTAAAGCAGCAAAGGGGATGTGAGGTAGCCTGCTTCTCCAACATTTCCCTGATAGGGTCACCTTACAACTGAATAAAATGGTATTTCTAATCAAATTAATGATAGAGTGAACAAGCTTTTAGGTTGGGATTATCTCAGTGCCTGTAATACTAAAGGGAAAAAAAAGCAAATTTTATCAGCCTGTGTGATTTGTCTAAGCTCAGATTCTAGAGGTGTCACAATCACAGAATGTTAGGGGTTAGATGGGATCTCTGGTGATCACCTGGTTCCTCCCTAGGTGCAGGACCCTACACTTGGTCTTCAAATCAAATTCAAAACAAAATAGCTTGTTTTCCCTAAGAGTGTATCATTTAGGATACAAACCCTTGGTTTTTGCAGATTGTGGCACAAAGGGAGGAGAAAATGCATGATATTGTTCAGCTTTAATATTTCCCCGAGATCTCAGGAAACAGGTCAGCTCCTGAGATCACAGCAGTACTGTTTCCCAAGATGAAGGACCATTTCCACCTCTGCCTGTTCTAAACTTGTCTCTCAGGAGGAGGGATAACAAAATCTGGTTCACTGCAGTTACCTATTCTTTAAATTGACTTTTTTGGACTACTTTGAATACTGATGCAGGGCATCCCAGCAGTCTGCTGATATCAAAAACCATCACCATTTTCTAAAGAGCCCACCTCATCAGAAGCACATCTTCACCAGACATACCTACTTCAGGGCTGTGGTTACACCTAGTAACTAGATATAGCACAGATTATATAAAACTATCAGTTTGACCTTTTTAAGACTCCTGGGCAAAGTTCAAAGGGAAGTTTATCAAAGCCAAGGAAGGTAGCTATGGTCATCCATCATCCTGACTCCATCTCTCTGAGGAAATCTCTAGCAGAGTTCGAGGTGGACAGTCAGGGGTGATCTGGTTTGTAGGGCATGAACAAATCATGCCCTCTTTAGTTGATGTGCTTTTGGCAATGAACAGCCCTTGAGGTGCAACTTCATGTCCCAAATCACCACTTTCTGAAGAAAGGATGCCCTGAGCTCACTTCTCCTCAACAGGAGACCCTCAGGCACCCGCTGTTAGATATGAATCTGATCTATAACATGGAGTCCCTGCAGACAGCTTGCATTTGCAAGTCCTTTACTGCTTGTACATCCCTCCTTCTGAGAACTTCCAGGTGCCTTTCTGATAAACTCTTTTTTGTTTAATATTGAAGCTACTTTCAGATAACCTTTAATAATAAAACCACAAGGTAGAACTCTCTTACTTTTCCCCCTATCTTTTTACTGTCATGTTTATGTATAAAGCAAATTATAATATTCAATAACTTTACAATCCTATGAGGTTTTATAAATATTTAAAACCATTGCACTCTGTTTAAAATTTCCCATGCATTAGAAATGCAGGAGACTGTAAATTAAATTTATATTGCATGTTTGAATATTGGATGTCAGTATACTCTAAAGTTATTTGGACTAAAGCAAGTGAAATAAACTACCTAATACAAATGCAGTGATTTGCCTTGACATATTTTCTTGATTCATTGGCAGTTTATACAAGTACAGATGAGAGATGACATACATTTCAAATTGTTCACTAAAGTTAACAATCAGGTCAAAATTGTAATTTGAAAAGCTAAATAAACTTACAGTAGGCAGGGAAGAATATCAGATTTTGAGGTTATTTCTTTTCCTTTCCCCTGTTTGGCTTCTGTTGCTTATTTCCTTGCATCATGGATCTCTTTTCTCTGTATCTTATACTGTAGCCAAGTCACATAGGTAGTGGATATACAATATATATTTATTTCCATCCTCTTTCTCATACAAATCATATTTCTTTTGCTCCAATTTTCTGTCCTTGGAAACAGAAATTAAAAGATGCCCTGAACTGCCTTCAAGAATTGTCCTAGCTACTGCTATCTCACATTAATGAAAAGTGTAGTCAATACAAATTAACACAAAAAAAGAAACAAAGGAAAAGTACAATTTGTGATGCTTAAACTATGTCACTCATTTCCCTTCTGTTCCTTACTTATTTTAACACTGTCTTCAAAATTACACTGGTAATATTTGCACATATAGCAAAGGAAAGGCATTGGTCAGCCTTTCCAGTCATGCAGGTGCTTCACTTTCTTCTTGACAGATCCTTACAATCAGGTAAGAAACTGGCAGTTTTGTTTCTTTGTTATCTTTGTTGGCAACTATTTCAAATTCATTTCAAAATGAATTTACTGGACCGAAAGATGTGCAGGATAGAGGACACTTGTAATAACCAGAAATATATTCAAGGATTTTGAAAAAAAGAGGCTAGGCATGTAGAAAATTTATATAGGTTCAAGATTTTAAAAAAAGTCTCGTTTACCTTCCTCATTGCTGCAGTCAGAGCATTTCACACACTTTGCCTTCTACTGATCCATGCACTTTTAGTCTGACTTAAAGCAGACTTTCAGAAGGCATCCAATTCTGGTGGAGGCATCAACAGTTGGAGAAACTAGTTGTTCTGTGAGTTACCCTTTCTGTTCTGAAATGTGCAGAGAATTTCAGTTGAAGTTTTTCTAGTTTGAGTATTGGGTTTTGTCTATGTTCTAGCAGGAGATTAGCATCCTTAATATAATATAATATCCTTTCTGTAATGGTAATCGAGTTGTTTCCCACCCTTCTCTGTTACGAACTGAACAGGCTGCCCTCTGACAGCCACATTGCATCTTGCATGGGTGCTATACTCTAGGTCACAAAACCTGGACTGGTTAATCATGGGCTTTGGGAAACAGCAAATCGACTATGTCCCTGCAAGGCACATACGTGGTGTTTGGTTCACAGCCCTTTCACTGCAGAAGTGTCAAGAAGTGTAGCTCAGAGATGATGTCTAGAATTACAGATTAATGAACCCTGGATTTAAATCTTTATGGTAGTTGCCAAGTACCTTAGGTCTTGCTTTGCTACATTGATAAGTAATGGGAAAACTGAACAGTAAAAATGGGAGTAATTAAAATAATGTTGGGGAATTTAATAGAAAAGAACTATTTATTTCAAAAGCACAGTTGCTGCCACCTAAGAGGCACTAATAATTATATGATTGTGAGAGTCTAAAAGTGATCCTTAATCACCTGTTCTGTCAGAACACTGATGGCCATTAAATAAATGACCCTGGTTAGTAAAGGAAACATCATGTCCCAAAATCCACAGAGTCGAAAAGAGAATTTAAATTTATTCAGCTCACAGACTGGAAAAATGTAATTAAGCACAAGTTGTGTCTCCATTTCACATACTACAGCTTGTAGCAGTGGATATTTTAATAAATTTCACTAGGAAGAAAATAAAATGGATTCTGTGAAAATACCTGAGGTGTTTTGAAGATACCGGAATCCAAGGAAATATATTTTATGGCAAACATCCCTATCAGGCAGAGAAGTAGGGGATCATGTAAGTATGTAATGAATATAGAACAGGCTTGGGAAAATAAGTACTGGTGAATTTAAGCAAACTGTGTGCCTTGAAATGTAAAACAACCAATGTAGATTTCTTCAGTACAGCAGTGAGTGGTAGCATGCATTTATTAGGTGCAGAGTAACTGAACTCCCTATCATGTTAAATGCAGAGTCCCTGAAGGAATATTTTGATTGAAAAGAAATAAGGCCTTCACAGAGTGCAGTCACACACATTAACAACCAGTTTGCTCTTAAATTGCCTTGCAGGGGTGCTGTGATGTGTCCATGCTACCCCAGCAGGCAGTGGACACCCAGGAAGAAGTGGGTGTTAGACAGGTGATGGGAGGGAAGAAGGTGACATGGAGGGTGGCAGGGGAAAGGCAGCGATGAGGATGCATCACCTCATTGCAGTGGTGATGGTACCACTTCTGCTGCTACTGTGCTGGGCAACACCAGCAGCAAGTGAAGATAAACTGGTTTTCATAGAATCATCAAATCTATGAAATCCAGTTTTAGGCACAGAAGCCTTAGAATTATGGTAGGTCCAAGGCTACCTGGCAAAAAATCTCCTTTCTTGGAGGTCTTTTGTTGCTACTGCACTAGGTAACTCCCTACTTGGCTTAAGTCTCAAACCAGCCCCAATTATAGGTTATTTCTACTTATTGATACAAACTTTTCCATAGCACTTTGTAGTCAAATAGTAGAGGAAAGTCCTTCCTGGCGATGCAGCCTGAACACCATAACGATATCTGACAAATAAATGCACTAAACAGAGTTAAGTATTTCTTCAGCATCTGAAATTAACTTAATCAGTTTACACATGTCATTGGATGTGAAGCAAGAGCAATGCAAAACATGGTGAGGCCATGAGAGAGCAGTTCTTCAGCTCTCGTGCAGTGGAGCAGTGCTCTAGGGACCGTAACTCCTGGAAATTATGGAGAAGAGCACTCTTCATCAGCTTTTCTCCCAGCTAAGTCCATAGCCACATTAACTGGGCTATGCATAGCTGGACATTGATTATGCACGTTTTTTTCCCCAGGAGAGCACAACATTTTAAAGGCTGTGTATTGTTCTCAGGGAGAGACCACTTTGTATCTTTACCCATTTCTTCCCCCTGTAAACTTGAGCCACTTCAAAGATAGTTGTTATTGACATTGTTTCCCTGAGGGAGCTCATCTTACTGATGTAGGAACCTGGAGGATTACCTTGTTTATGCTGCAGGAAATAATGCCACAAGCTCCATGTGAACCCTTACAGGAGTAAAATGTCATCTTATTTTAAAAGCAGTATTACTGCACTAACAGTTTCTTCGTCCCCTTCTCATAAGCACCAGGACAGGTGTCTCAAGGTGGACACCAACTCCAAGTCTTCACCATGTTGACAGGGCTAGGGAGGGTGGCAGATCTTGGAAGTGTCCTTTGTGCCCTTTAAGAGCTGGTGATTTTTTTTTGCCTCTTTATCACATCCCACCTCTGTGAGTACATAGGATTTCATCACTGTCCTTTCTCACTTTCTCTGGGTAGCCAAGGGCTTCATATTGCTCTTTATCTTCCCACCCTCATGGGAACCCTTACTGGTATGTTTTAGTTTGGGTGTTGGCTGTACCTGGATTTCTGGTTGTCCTGATAAAATGCTAATGGCTGTGCTGGGATGTTCATGACCTGTTAATCTGGGTGACACCAACACATAGAGTTCTTAAGGTCCTTCTTTTGTTCCTTCTGATGCTCCCACATCCAGACCTCTTGTTACAGTCTCTGTTCATGCCAATCTTGATTTTTCTGTTAAAGTTCTCTAAAATACTCAACAAAGCTCTTCAGTAACCCATGTCCTCACTGCTATGCTACTATGCAGTATCATTTTGAAGTGAAATGAAAGTTCAGATCCAATCTTACCTGTCCTAGCTGTTCCTAATAATTCGGAATGTAGCATTCAGCATCTGCTTTTGCAAAATAATTCAAGTGGTTAACAATTTGAAACGAAGAATACCGCAGGAAAAATATTAAGCTGCAATGAATATATATGGTGAGAGGAAGCAGAAAACATCCAGGTTTGATGAACGACTTAATTTTCATCTTTGTTCTGTTGCATGTTACAGTGATTCTACAAAATAGCTTTGATTTGATATTTTCCATATTTATCCTTCCCCAAGCAGAGGGATGCAGCTCTATCGTGCTTTTAGAGATGTTTGCTTTTGTCGTTGATTTTGAAATTGAGTTTAATGTAGTTTTCTCTAAGTTTTCTCAGCTGGAACAAAATAATGTACTGCAGTACATAGCTGGTACACATGTTTAGCTATTCGGACAGAACTAAAAGAGCACAAGCTGCAGCCTGGCTCATTAGGAAATTTTACGTAAACATAATGTTGATACATAAAGGAAAATTAACTCAAAATTTAAAGGGTCTATGTGTCAAACAAAATTGAGTAGACTCACTGGTTTAGTAATATTAAGACCTGGCTAATAAAAAAGTATTGAGTGTTTTAGTTTTAACTGGCATCATTCCCATATATATTTACATTCTTATGGCTACTCTGCTGGTATTTCTTCTGCCATGTTCCTTTGCTATAACAGAAAATGGTTTCTGAAACATAATTCCATGCAGTTTCTATGGCCAGAGATGAATCTTCTCTCAGAAGTACCCTAGGATGTTTGACATTAATTTAGAGTGCAGTGTCATTTCCTAGGATTTATGTGTTAATTCTGAAAAATATTAAATGACCTTCTGATACATGTTATATAAACTATTCTCACTCATCCATATTCAAAACAAGACTTTTAAAACAGGCTTCTTGTAGGTCATATCAGAAACTGTGATCTCAGGGAAAAATAATTGCATTTGAAATTGCAGTTACTCAGCTAGAGGCAAAATTTTAAAAATGTCTACTTCTTTAAACAAATCATCTTGCATTTTAAATTTATTTTCAACTTCCCAGGTGATTATCTTTGTCAGTGTTTCAGGAAGCAAAATAATATATATGAGCCAATAGGCACTGCATAATTGGGGCCTCTGAAAAAGACTGTCTCCTGTGTATATAAAAATCTCAGCAGTGCCAATACAGGTGAAAGTGTGCTGAAAAGCATTTTTATTGCATGCCAGACAGTCTCAGATAATTGTTTTCCATGAATTCGTAAGGAAGACTGTTATTCGTTTTCACGCAATTTAAACACCCACTTTATTTTTTGTTAAAAGTAGTTCTTGCAATGCTTTAATGCACTTCCAGGTATTCCTGAAGGAAAGCAGAGCTGTTCCTTAAAAACTCTGGACCGCTTCAGAAAACTGTCAGAGCTTAAAACATTCCTATTTTATTGTGAGAGTAAATACACATTTTCCTTTTGAACAAGAACCAGCAATTAATAAAATTTCTGCTTTCTAGATGAAAATAAGTGGATAATAACAGTTTAGATGTATAGATCCCTCAGCTGTTTAATAAGAAAACACTTGTTTGGATGGGTGTTTTTCCTTTTTTTACTTCTGAAGACTTTGGGACAGACTCTTCACTCCCAGAAAAATGTGCCGTCTGACATCTTTTTTTCATCCTATGCCTCACCCTCTTTTTTTCAGAAGGCAGAGTAAGCATTGTAAGTACTATGTGAGAATTTATGACACTTTCAGATGAGTTTTCAAAATTTTAGCCAATCTGTGCTCTGCAACAGCTCTGTCTGTCAGCTTTTGAGTTTGAAGGTGCAGAACAAACCCTTCCCATTTGCATGATGTGACTAATACAGGGAAAATAGTTATGCAAAGTAGAAAAGGACTGTATGTAGGTTATAACATACATATTGCAGAACTGCATGCCAAGGCTGACGACAGAGTAACAACATGCCTTGCTTCAGGACCAGCAGCTGGGATGTGATCAATTTACCCCGGCTGAACCATAGTGGAAGTGATCCCCCCAAGCCAGGTCTGTGGTCACTGCCTCTGTGTGTCTGTTCCCAGATTCACATTCTGAAAGCAGCAATTTCGATAGTGCTAAAGCTTGTCATTCTGTATCATGTGAATTGACAAATCCCAGAAATCATCCCACGCTTGTCTCACAAAGCTGAAGAGATGGTAGAGCTGCATGACATGATATCTTCTGGGGAATATTTTGTTCTTCCCTAATTTCACAGCTGCTAAAACCAGTTTCAAATCCATCCTGAATTTAGCAAACACTTCAAGCTGAAGTTACAAATGAAAATTATCTGAGTCTTTTGGTTTTCTTTTTAAAGCTTCGTTCCTTCTGAAAATCTAGTTATTCTCATTTCTGAATAAGGTCAAGGATATGAAGGCCCAGAATCTCCTGTCATGGAAGTGTCAACCCTCCCACACCTAAACCAGTGTCTTGAGGGGCATTAACCACCAGTCTGTTTCTTTCATGTGATCCTTTTCAGATCCTTTCCATACCTGGAAATGCATGTTGCTTGGTGTAGAAAGATCAGTGCTAACTGCAGGACAGTAAGGACTGAGAAGAGTTGTCAGCACCTCTTGTTTTACCGAAGGAAACAGTGACCAAATGCAAGAAAATAAGAAAGATGGATGCCACATCCTTACAGACAGTTCTAGGTAGTGCCTGCTGATTTCAGTCCACTTTGTGTGAATCAGACCAGAGTTCCAGCCTCTGCCTCTCGGCCTGTTGAGAACTAAAGGGAACTGAAAACAACTTTCTGGAGCTACAAGAAAAACAACAAAATCAACAACAAAAACAAACTCTAGTTTCTGGCACCTACTTGTACATACTTTTCTGTCTTATCTGCAGATATATAAAATTACCCAGTCCTGATTTAATCCTTTATCCTTTTGTGGTAGGTGATATGTTGGTGATTGTAGAGACAGAGGCATGGACATACTTGTGGACATAAATAGATCTGATTCCATGTCTTGTGTTTCTTACTCAGTTCCCAGCTCCCCTTCTCTAAAACCACCTGTCGTCTCTCAATTAAGGGTCTGTAGAGAACAATCTATAAACACATCACTTTGGCTTTCTGTAATATGGACATATGTGTCATGAGCTCTAGTATAAATCTATTTAAAAAAAAAAAAAGAAAAAAAAGAAAACTATTCTATAAGGCACAGGGAGTAGAGGGCCTGAGATCGGGACATGTGAGTTATCTGTACATTTCTTTATAAAGAGAATAAATTAAATGTGTAGAAGAAAAGGGCTTGAATTATATACCCTGGAAAATGTTGGGAAGTGCAGGTGGCAGGAGAATCTGGTATATATTGTCAGGCAGTAAGTTCTGTTTTCCTGAGCAATATGATCTTTCTGAATTATGCTGGTCATTGTTTCAGGCAGATGCCAGAACTTCTGCCCACAAAGTTGAAAAAAAAACATAAGTAGGAAAGAGCCAGTGAGAGAAAATGCATAACCAAAATTAAATTTGAGACTTCATATGTTCAAAGAATGAAAAATCCCCCAGTAATGGTTCTTTTTGGTTTATTAGTTACTTTTCATGTAAGAAGTAATATAAGAAGTAATATTTTTTATTGATTGGCTTGATTTTTGCAAAGGTAAATTATGCTTAATTTAAAAGAATGTTATTGCCAAGTGCACCATTAGTTTAATTTAGGGCAGATAACTGCATGGTCACAACAGCATTGTTCTCAGAGCAAGTATTCTAAACATAGGAAATTTAGAGATAAGCATAAATTTAAAACAAAATGATAGGATGACATCTCAAAACCAAGTTTAAACTTATCTATATTCCTGTTAGTACAATGTGTGAGGAGAAAGAGGAAATCTGACAGCATGGAAGAGCTCTGAAATGATACTAGGTTTCATATTGTTACTTCTCTGTGTCTGTGAATAATGAAACCGTATCTTTCAATTTTTTTATTTTTTTATTTTTTTACAATTTTGTAACATAATCCTTGTCCAGGAATTCACTTAGCATTGATATTTTTCAACCTTTTATTTACACCTGACACTTGTAAACTAATTTGTGTGTTTTTTTCCTTCATGAGCCACATTCCATATATGACAGTCAAAGAGAAATTGAATAGCTGAAACAATGCACAGTGACTTTCTTGTTCTCCTGAATATAATTTTAATAACCGTATTGTTAATTGTGTTGTTCAAACACTGCACAATCTGCTTAAATATTGAAGGTTTTATTCTTTTAACACTATTTTTCTATATTGGGGTAATTCTAATGAAAGTCTTGACTTTCATTAGAATAGTCCATTTCCAATCCACATGCTTTAAAGGCTGTAGTAATGCTGTTACATATGTATATTTGCTTCCAGTGAATAAGGAAGAATTTTTTTTAAATGAGAAATCCTTATGTATTGGAATGATAAAATGAACCTTTTCACTTATAACACCCTGAGGAATTCCTCTTTTAGTGTGCTGGAACTTAATGGAAAAACTTTTGTTAGCCTTTAGTTCAGACATATTACTATGCACTGTAATTATAACAATTTGCTGATTTGTTCATTTAATTTAAAGCTCTGTGTTCTTATGGCCTTTTTGCAATATTTTCAGTTCAGGATAGTAGGTTAAAGACAAAATAATAAAGATATCCACTTTTATAGGATATCTCTAGATATTTCTGGTTGACCCATTGACTCTAGCTCTCTGTATAGGTTTTACCATGAGACCCATCAACTGCCTTGCAATTTCCTAACAAGCAAAGTATCAATATCCATACCTTGACAGTGCAGCATTTACCATCCTGGAAGGAACAATGCACGAGGGTTGAAATAGTACAAGGGATATTGACTTTCATCTGAGAAGTGAAGACAAGCAAAGGCTTACTATTTTCGTGCATTTGTTTTATCTGTATTTTTGATCACCTCCATGAGGCTGGAGTACAATGGCTATGCTAGATTTAGGACTCTAGCTTTAAGCAAAATAGACCACTGAGGATATATAATGTTATATTTGCTAGTGGCTTTAAGTCTGCATTGTAGGTTCCTTTTTTTCAGTCCGTAGTGGGACTGTACCTTGTACTTTTAGGAGTTAATTGTTTTGAAGACACTTCACCCTTTCCTCATCATATTCTTCCTCGGATAGAAATTTCAGAACTGTTCAAGCATCAGTTTTTCCATTTATACAAAGAAACCATTTGAACAGGCATGGACCCTGTGCACGGCAATATTTATTTGATTTATGTGACATCCAGGTTTGCAAAATCCTGTTGTTTTCTAGTCCATGGAATTGTGAGAACCGTCTTGCAAGAGTGGATCAAACATTACCGATGCTATGTATAAACAACCCAAAACAATACTCCAAGGAGTGTAAATAGATCTGGAGCTCATTAATCCACATAAAGTGCTAATACTGAAGTATTGTCAATGAGACACTGTTCTATTCAGTCATTCTATTAAGTCATCTCAGTACTCCAGGAATTTTGCCTGAGGCACAGCTGCAAATATCCTGCACAAGATTTACTGCACAATTACACAGCACAGGGCTGTAAAAAGAAAAGAAAACATCTGAATACAACAGAATGGTGCATGGACCAGAAATTTTGGAAGAGATGGCACAAAATTCATGTTCTTCTCTCATTGACAGCACTGGTTTGAATTTACTTGTCCATCAATGGAAGGAAAATAGACATTGGCAGCAAAAATAGGCAGCAACGTTTTCGTTTGTTCATAAACAGAAAACACGAGTAGCATCCAGACTTTCCACACATGAAATTTAGAGGTTTCTATGCCAGTGAACGCAGTATGCTGAGGGTTTTCCAAATTCCCAAGGACTGAGCAGTAGTTTTTTCCATAATTATTTGCGGAAAAAAATCCATTAGTGAAGATAAAAGGATGTCTAAGGGCTCATTGAGACTGAAAGTCTGGAGAATATTCAGGGTTTGGGTTTGGTATTGTTTTGTTTTGTTTTTTCTCCTTTTTAGACACAACAGGAAGTTGAGACAAAGCATAATCACAGTTTATATCAGTGTAACAGGTATAGATTGTGTCAGGGCAAAGATCCATTCCATTAACTAGTTTGCCTTTTGGGAGTGCCCAGCAGCAGTTGCCTGAGGAACAAATGTAAGCAACACAGGTTGTCTTAGTCCCTGTTTCAGTAACCTGTGACTGGTGACTGCAACCTTCAAGAACATGCAAAGACCAGAACGAATGTATGGGGAGAGGAAAACACTTGTAAAAAGACACTGAGCTTGGTTTGAGATAAAAATTCCTTTTTACCTGGCATTTTAATTAGAATCACCTATTTTCAGCTATTTATGACTAATGAGAAATACTTGGATAGAAATCTTTTATTTTTCTGCCTAGCACAGAGAGGAATAAAGACCTCCCTTAACCTACTGGTGACACTTTTCTTGATGCAAGACAGACTCTTACTGAATGAAGACAGTGATTAAATCTGCTTCTGCCTTAGTTTTCCTCAGACTACCTCAGCCTCTCTTAACATATCCTGTGCTCCAGTCCCTAATAGTTCTAGTAGCCCTTCACTGGCTGCACTCTGTTTGCCAGTTTCCCTCTTTTTCTGGAGGGTACAGGCCAGGACACAATGCTCCAGGTATGGATTCACAACTGCTGAATAGATGGAAGTCATCTCTTCCCTCAACCCACTGGCTCTGATTTTAATGCAGCGCAGTATGTGGCTGATGTTCACTGCTGCAAGGGCATACTGCTGCTGGCTCACTTGCAGCTCCAGGAATTCCAGACCTTTTCTGCAGAGTGGCTTCCTAGATAGTCGTTGCCCAGAATGTGTTAAAATGGCCATGCAGAGTGGGAGAGAAACATGCCCAAAGGCAGAGGAAGCAAGAGGACATACTGTTAACTTTAAGTCTTTGTGCCCTGTTTCTGGTCTTTATGTTAGGTTGTGATCATGCCAGAGACTGATGAGAAGCCTGACTACAATTTGTGAAGCCCTCAAACACTGAAACAAGCACCACAGAAAAGCTCATAACATAATAATTACTCTGCCTTCAGGGAAAGATTATACTACTTTATGGACCACATGGTGAGAAGACACTATAAAATATTTATATTCTGTATATGAAGCAAACACAAATCATATCTTGGGTTGGAGTGGGAAGGGGTCCCCTGTAAAGAAAACATAACCTTATATTTATTGTCTATATCACACTATACACCTAAAGGCAGCCTTAATTTTGGTGTTTTCTATCTGTTGAACACTCTGTACCATTCTTTTAATTTTAAGAGGATATTTTATTTCTTCTCATTTAATATTATCTAAAGTGCAGTTATTTAAAGAATCTCAAATGAGGTTGTACCTAGAGGTCAACTAATATCAACTAATAAAGCTGTGCAGAATATAAAATATTCATATATCTTTTTTTTACTATTTTATTATTATTTGGTATTTATGATATTTCTCAGAACCTGCACTGAATTATTGATATTGAAATATCCTCACAGTATAGCTACTTAAGGGTGAATAAAATATATCATGGTACAAATGGACTTGGAAAAATCACCCAAAGACTAGAACCACAGAAGTATTTCTATAAAGTCCTAAGTACTGCTACTGAGCTGTTAATTTGGGATCTGAATGTTCCTGAAATCTCAAGTAAAAATTTAATTGATCCAGGTCTGTCTCAGCACAGTCAGAAGCACCTCTACCCAGCTGGTGTTGACTATATAGCCTGGCATCTGGCTTATATACACCCTTAAGGGAGTATGGAAACCAGGGACTCTTCCAGCCATATTGTTTAGCTCTGGGTGGTATTCCCAAGCTACTCCAAAGCATCATAAAGGGACATACAATGGAAAATAGAAGATGCCTTCTAGTCCCCTTTTGCCCCGTAGACTATTTTACCAAGAACTGTTATCCATGATGGAGAGAGAAGTTCAAGACCTTTCCCTCTCTATCCACTTCTGTGAACTAGACATCCACTCCTTCTCCTAAAAAAGTGTTAGATGGAGCAGGAACTAGAAATGTATATTCTCAGATACCAGGTGATAGCGTATGCCAGGATGTGGAACTGATCTCAGATCCACAGCTGTGCTCTACGCATGAAGGAAATACATGTCAGACAGGAGAAAATGACTCTGTAATGACCCCCATTAGATACTAGGTCATTTGCCTGCAAGGGAAGGTTCAAGCTATCTCATTAGAGAGCCCTCCCTCTCTGTGCCCTCTGTCTGAGCAGGATGAAATCAGACTTGGTCCTTATTTACTAGTACTTTATTAGCACTAAATGCTACTTCAGTGTAGTAAATATTGAGCGGTAACACCAGGAAAGCCCTCAGAAAAGTAATATGCAATAGCCCAAAACACTCTTGACATGATAGATGTCTCATTATTTTTTTGTTTCCTTGGTTGTTAAGACAAAACTAGGTGGCATGATACCTTTGAATGTTACCTTGTGCATCTCCTCCCCTAGGGTGTTTGTCATGCCTATGTTATTCTTGATCAGTATTTGCCTAACCTGTTATTCTTTAAGACTTTCTGAGATATCTGTCTCATAGCCTTTCCACACCTATTCCTATGCTTTGTTAACAATCCTATAAGATTTTCCTCATCACACTTCAGTTTGAGCTTATTACTTCATATCATATCCAGTCAAAGATATGAGGAACTGATTATTATTTTTGTTGTTATGGTTTGATATATGTTCTCCAAATTCTTTTGCTCTAGACTAAGCTATCTTAAATTATTCAGCCTTTCTTCACTGGTTGCATTTTTTTACTTTGAACTCTTCACAGTTGATCTACATGTGTTTTTTTGAGCATATTTATTATTGCCTGAAATTGAATGAAGACTGAGGTAGGAAAAAAATAACAGAGAACAGCCTGCTGTATCTGGTAGATTATTTTCTTGTGTGCATGCATATGCATATATATGTGTGTGTATCCCAACAGACTGCTTGTCTGTTTTTCCCAACAGTATGACCAGTTTGTTTTATGTTCAACTTAAGATCAACCTCCTTCTCAAACTCAAATCCTTTCCTTCAGAACTATTACCCAGGCTTCTCCTGCATGTGCAGCCTACTTATCTATAGTACCTTTCATATGTCTTTATTGAAGAGCACACAGTGCAGTATTTCTTAAGTTTACGCAATCATTTTAAACTCTAACACTGTTCTTCTGTATTCTTTCATCCCCTCCCAGTTCAATGTCATCTGCAGACTTCATAGTTATATTCTGCTGTACAAGTTCTTAACAGAAGTATTAGGCTGTACTCACCTCAAGAGAGACCGCTACAAACTTTCCACTGACACATTTTCCATTTTAACAAAGAACCATTAATACTTGTAGTGGTTTCCAAATACGCCAGCTTTATACTCTCTTATCAAAATCTGACAGATTTTTTTCCTAACTTGTTTTCAGGAATATATAAAAGTGTCAAACTTTGCTTAAATGACAACATGACATCTTCTGGTTTTCCTATATCCACAAGGCCTATTATTGTCCCATGGAGCCCTTAAATAAAATTTACAAATTCTAAACTGGCTGGTTTGTATCTTCTTGTCATCATCCAGATGTCTATAAATCACACTTTGATTATTTGTTACTATATTTTTCCATAAGCTCCATCTTTCTGGTGTCAAACTCCTCAGCGCTTACACTTTCTTTAAAACTTGCAATATGTTTGTTTATTTTCAGTCTTTGGACCACATCTGTTCTCCATGAACTCTAAAAATTGATGGTATTTTTTCTCTGAGATGGTAGTTTTTGTCTGAGATCATTTCAGTCAGTTCTCTAAATGCTTTAAAATGAAGCTTGTCTGTCTTAGACAATTTTAAAAATTATAGCTTATGTAGATCTCTAAAGTAGATGGAGATTTTACTTGCTCATATTTATTTATTTATTTTTCTACTTGCTAGTAGCTGTGTGTGTGAAAATTACCTTTTTAGTCAAGGCAAATGCAAAGAAGGCATTAACCACTTCAGTCTTCTCAGCAGTCTTCTCCCTTTTTCTAGCTTTCTCCCTTCATGTCTTACTCTCCCCAGCCCCTTGCTACAAAATGTAATAGTGCTCATGGCTTAGATAAATTAGCTTCTTACTATACATGGTATCCTACATTAATTTGTCCTTACACCCTTAATGTCATTACTTTAAGGAATTGCAAGCCCTTAGCCTTAAGTCACCTTTTTTTTTTTTCCCTCTTACTTTGCTTCACTTGAGTTTTTACCTACCAGTTCTTTAACAAAATCTATCTTCTTGAAGTCCATTCTACAGTTTCCAGGGAATTGTTCCATATAAGGGAGAATATGACTTTTTTAAAATTAAAAGAAACTCAAATCTAACTTTTCTATTGTATCTTTTAGTAAGCATAAGAAAATTCACCTCTTCTCTCAGATGAGTTTACAGATGTGTTACAGGGAAAGTATTAAGCAAAGAACTGAATCACATATGGTTTTTGTTGTTTTGTTTGGGTTTGTTTTTTTTTTAATGTTCTGTGTAGGTGTAAAGAGTTGTGAAGACCACCTTTATGAAAACTGGGTCACTGTCCTTCACCAGCCTAATTTTAGTCATAGCAGTCTGTCTTTATTATCAGGTCTACAGTTGACAAAATAATATGTATCAAATTATACATATTTCAAGAACCACTTCTTGGCTAGATGCAGCAATGAACCCCCAGCTGGGTAGGTCGACACAAATCTATGCCCCTACAGAAGTGGTACAGCAGATTTGCTGCTTTTGTTTATCTGTTCTTTGTCAATTTTTCATCTAGATAATTTGAAGCTAACACAGATGAATCTATATTTATATACATGATCAAGTGTGGGCATACCTGAAGCTGCAGTACCCACAAATAGATAGCAGGTGAGTGACTCACCAGTCTGTTCCACCTACTACTGACTATGCTAACAATAAAACCATATGTATTTCTCTGAAGTCCAGGTATGTCAATGATATATGAGAACACCACTATCAGAGCACCTTATTGGAACGTCTCTTGACACAACTAAATTGTAATTTAAGTATACAAAAATAGGTATATTCAGACAGAGAAGAACAACAAGGAAAAATATACTTGCAAATGTTAGGAAGAAATGTCAGTACATCAGCAGCCTAAACTACTGAGATGTTTACACATGTCACGAAGGAGGAGTTCTGAAACAAGGATCTGAACATAATAGAACAGTGAAGTCACATGGAGTGTTACTCCCAAGGGTGAGAGGGAGACATATAATAGACATAAAGTTTCCATTTAAAATTAAAAGTAAAGGCTGGAGCATCACAACATAAGCTGACTTATGGTAGTAGCTGTCATTGCAAAATCAGAGCAGTTGGTAGTAGAAAAGGGAAAAAACCTAAAAGGAGAAAAACTACTAGGTAATACTTATTGCTTTGAGAACCAAAAAAATGAATGTGAAATGAAAAGAAAAGCATAGCATAAGCAGAACAATGCTGAGAAATTATCTCATTAGTAATATGAACACACTGAAAATACATGATCAAGGCAAGGTTGATTTCTTAAGACTGAAAGTAATCATGTTTATTTAGTGTTGTAGTAATCAAGTCTGATATGCTGAGAACTGAGATGAGAATTGTGTTTGTGTTTACACAAAAGTCATGCAAAACAATCAGCAAAAGCAAGCTATCATCCAGATGTAAGGAGACAGTTTAAACATAAGGATGTAAAAATTGTGTAAGGCATGTAATCGTGGTATAAAAATTAGGGATGATCTCTGTATGAGTCAAGAACAAAATAAGAGGGAAGGATTGAAAAGAGTAACTCACATTTTAAAGTGTCTTTTGTTTGTTTGCTGTAATTTTTTTATTTTTTATTAGCCCGGAAATTTTTACAGAAAAGCCTTAAACACATTTTCTGTACCTAGAACATATTCAGGTGCAATGTCATTACATTTTCAGGTGTTGTGAGATGCTTCCCTGAGGTGAGATGTACTCAGGAGAGCTGGTCAATCTTAAAGGGCAGCTTCCTCAAAGAATATGAATGATCACTTTTGATGTGAAGAAGAACAGCTAGGGGTGAAAAGAGACCAGCAAGGGTGAGCAAGGAACTCCTGACTGAAATCAAGCACAGGAAAATGTACAGTAGGTGGAAGCAGGAATACGCTACCCAAAGGACATGCAGGGATGAAACTGCAAAAGTGAAAGCCTGTTGGGGTTGAAACTATCAAGTTTTCTCTTAAGCAACAAAACCATCTTATCTAGGTAGTTTTGTGGGAAAAGGAAAATACTAGATTGATGCTGAATGTGTGAGAAACCCACTGAAGAAAGATTTGGAAAGGGCTGAGGTATTCAGTGCTGCCTTTTCCACGGTCTTACGGACAAGGTCTACTTTCATGCTTGCAGGTCTCCGTGCCTTGTTGGGGAGAGCAGTACTAACCAGAGCAGGGAAGGATTTACTTAGAGACCAGATAGGGTAAACTGGACTTGCAGAAGTCAAAATGACCAGACAGGACTCATGTGAGGAAACTCAGGGAGCTGGCCAGTGCCACTGTGAGGCAGCTCTATAGACCTTGAAACTGATTGCAGTAGGAAAAAGAGAAATTTATATCTGTCTTCAAGAAGGACAATGCAGGAAGGCTGTGGAGGAGATCCTTCAGGAAGATCTGTCCATCACATGATAGTGACTGAGAATAGCTAGCTCATATTTAGCAATGGCAAATCATACTTGGCCAGTCTGAGTTCTTCTTGAGCAAGAGTAGCAGACATCTTTTATCTTGACTTTTGACAGTCCCAAAGCTTCCTTTTAGCCAGAATAAGGAGATACGGACTGGACGGGGTAACAGTGAGGTGGCTGAAAACCTGTCTGAATGCTGCTTATGAGAATAAGAGAAAGACTGGCACAGGAGTGAGATCAGTGGAGGACTGATCTCTTAATGGATGATCAGGGACTGGAACAAATGATGTGCAAGGAGAGGCTGATTGAGCTGGGTTTCTTTAGACTGGAGAAGAGAGAGTTAAGTTGGGGGCAGATGATACACAGTCTTCAGCACCTGAGAGAGGAGAAGCAGGCAAAAAAAGAGTCAGACTCTTTTCAGAGGTGCACAGCAATAAGACAAGAGGCAATGGACACAGGTTGCAGCTAGATATAAGAAAAAAAAAATAAAATCACAGCTACTGTTCCTGCTAAGCACTGAAACAGGTTTCTCAGTGAGGTTGTGGAGTTTCTATCTGGATAAGGCCCCAAGCAACCTGAGATAATGTTGAAGCTGGCCCTGCTTTGCCAGGGGTTGGGGCTAGATGACAACCAGAGGTCTCTTCTAGCATACACAGTTCTAGTACAATGTATTGATTTTATTACTTCTCCTTTTTTCCTCTGAAGATTAAACTGAGTTTTATCTTTGATGTGTGAACATGATCAAGCTAGATGTAAGCATAGCAAAATGATGGCTTAGTAACAACCGACCTCACAATTTTCAGCTGCTTACACTTTCTTTACTCAATGCCATCAGCAGTGCTCAGTCTTTTTGTGTCAATTGTTGCTACTAATCAGCTGGGCTTCCAACTGTTTTGGGAATAAAATGCTTGAATGACAAATATTTGTAAATTGTCTCACCATGGTTATAAGATGGTGTTTAATGTCTCTAAGTCTTCCTCTTATAATTGGTTTTGATGCTTTTCTTATCCATATCATACTTCTTTTAATTAATTTCCAGCATGATGCTATCAAGCATAACATGAATGGTAAGAAAAAGGCTTTTTTTGTGTGCATGTTTAAAGCCTAAATGTGTTATATTATAGGCCTAGGCAAAACAGTAATTAGTATCACTCAATTAAACGGATGAGTCAAAGCACTCTCCTTTATCTGTATAAGGTCAGATATCTTGAATCAGATCTCTCCCCTGGGAGGTGCACTGGGAGGTCAGCCCATGCTGTGTCCTGAGATTCATCATTTATACTGTAAGTAAAACCAATTGATTGCTTCCTCTGTCTTTGATGCATTTTGTCACAGCACAAAGGGACACTGTGGACTGATGGGTTTCACACCTACTTGTTAAAAGTCTTGATACTTAACTAGGCTTACAGTGTTTCCTGCCCCTTGCATTTCTTTGAGCTCATCTTGCTGCAGTCAGTTTCTAGGAGAGAATACAAAGCTGTTTTCGTTCATCCCCCCAGGTGTCACACTTGAGCCCTTACCTTTATGCGTGCAAAGCCTGTATCTGGTTTGCCTGCTAGACAGCTTTTCCTTTTGTGATAGCTGCCGTGTGCTTGGCTGTAAATATAAGAGGCTTGGTCGGTGCAGTCGCTGCTTTATAAACCATTTGTCATGGCCCTCAGTGTATTGTATGTGTCCTTTATGAAACTAAGCACACACAGAGGGAGCTACAGAATAATTTATTTATTTATTCTGAAGTGTAATTTCTACTGAATAAGACAACAGCAGAGACTAATATATCCTGCCAGCTCTTGGCAGGCTGACCAGCCCTGCAAGCTGACCAACCTGACAAAACCCCTTGTTTGTCATGCACTGAACAGAAATGTCTTTCAAAACCTCTTTTTGAGCACTTTGTAAGTTCATCTATTTTCATTTTCCCTTTAATATCTTTCCTTTATTTATTTATTTTCCAAGAGCAAAGCTGTGTTTTTCTAAGCTGTACCTCTAGCAAAAGTGCACAATTTCTCCGGTGGGGCATTGACATTAAGGGATGAAATGCTTTTTCTGCACTGAGCACTCAGATTTATTTTTATTTTGATAATAACTTTAGAGTGTGTACATATATGAGTTTACTAACATTACACATTAACATGAGAGGACTTTATGATATGTCACTTTTCACATGCATCTCTAGAAGCTTGTTAGCTTGCAAATCCAACAGCTAGCTCATCTACTGTCTTATCAAAACAGCTCACTCAAGTGATTCACATCAGTTCAGATGTCTAACTTCTTTTTTTAAATTATGCCAAGGCTTCCTGAATCATTATATTTATCATATTCTACTAAGCATTCCTACACTCTGCCATGCTTGAAGAATGACACAATGATATGTGAACACGGCTGGCAATTGTTGCAGTGTGAGTAATATTTAAAGAAACATTAATACCTTTTAAAAGAAAAACACATTTGAAAAAGTTATCCTAGTATAGACATTTCTAAGTGAAGTCACACCTATATTGCTAACTTATTATCCTAGTCCTAGTTATAAGACTTTGAATTCCCTTTACTCTTTCCACAAAAACTATGGTAAGGATCTCCTAGAAATATTAAGCTTTGTGTCTCTATTTTGAGGTAGTAGCATATATTAATTTAGAGATGCTAAACACATCACAGAGGCAAGAACAGTCGAATGTTAAGGTAGGTCACTTATTGCCAAAGCACTAAAGTAGATGCCCTTGCACTCCTTTTCCTAATCCAAATTTGACATGTAGGTCCATGTCTTGCTACTCACTTATATGAAAAGACAAATGGTTTATTTTATTGCAGTCTTAAGGGACAGCTCAGGAAGCAGAGGCAAAAGATACCACTGATGTATCCAAATGGAATCATAGCCTTCAGTGCTCACTAATAATTGTAAGCAGCTCTTCAAGCAGCATATGGACTTTAGGAGCCCTGAGCAGTAGATTTTCCTGATGTGATGGAGGTCTTGAATCACCCTGATACACTGTATCCTCCAGTGTATCATAATGAATGTAATAGCAGAAAAAAAAAATGAAATAAATACTGAAGCAAAGGTGGTTCACTAGAAAGAGGTCATAAAAGGACTTTCAGTGGCGTATAAAGGCACAGTCTGGAAAAGTAATTTATTATCTTGTGAATTGGATAGCCTGGAACATGGGTCCTTAACTGACAGGTTTGCTTGGTTCCTGTAGAAATGTTCTTTCATTACTACTGTTTTTATAAAACCTCTTCCAGTGGTTAGTTTAAAGTGCTGTCCACAGGCTGTCCTTTCTACTAAGATTTCAAATTTATTATGGTCTCTTTTTTTGAGCATGGAAATCCATTTTCTATTACCCAGAAGATGTTAGCTTCATGTGTTTTCTGAAAGAGCACAGTTGTGGTGGTTGCTGCTGGAGAGTGAGTAATTGACCAGAGAAACTTTCTGTATCCACTTGGGCATGATAAAAAGCTAGTGCTGTTCAAAGAAAACATTATAGGCTTTTTCTTTGTACAGAGAACTCATTCTTTGTCCAGATAGTAAGTGCAAGTAATTCCATGCCATTTAGTAGAATAAAAAGATAGATGACAGAAAATAGGAGAATACTAGAGAAAAGAGAAGAAAAATAAAAATTCCTATGTAAAACTCATAAATCATTTTTACTTAGGCAGAGGCATTAAGATAAGAGATAACAGTCTGCTTGCCTGCCCTAAAAGGAAATCGATCTTACAATTACTACCACATCCTTACAAATTAAAAGTAAATGATTTTTTTTTATGTCTTACTCAGACTTCCCCGGTATGAGCTGTTACAGCTTGAACTCTTCTCATTGCCATGTGCTGGGCTGTGCAACAAATCAGGATTGGTGCAGCCCTGATTATGAGATGGGGGGGCTGGGCATCAAGGGAAAAATCTCACCAAACACAGAAAGCGAGCTGAGACCTTGTGAATCATCACATGCAATGCCCCAACCCCTCTGTGGAGCTCAGTTATGTATACTTCACCTCTGGCTCTCTTGTCTTTCCACTTCCGCTCTCTCCAGCCTGGTAAAAGTGATGGTAGGTAAAGGTCACATTTCAGATTAACATATATCCTCTAAAGTGGTTGTTTCACATTAATTCTGTTATGCTTACTTTTTTGACAGTAGAAAGAGAGGAAGGAGCACAGGGCCTGTGACATGAAAAGCATTTTTAGAGACCACAAGTAAGGCAGACAAGAAGTTGCTCAACAGTATCAAATTCCATAGCCTCAGCTTCTTTATACAGTGAAAAGATTTTTGCATTTTATGTTTTACAATTCATGACTCAGTTTCGTAGATTAGGAGTACTGTTCTTTTTCTTTACTTTGTAACTGAGCATAACAAAACACTAATGAGCTACTCTTTTACAACATAAATTCAGTTTTCATATATTGCAGCAAAACATTGCTCAGCAATTTAATACTGAATAAACACTGAAACCCAAAAAAATCACTATCAATTAGTAGAAAATAATATATTTTCACAAGATAGTGAATCTCAGTGGTTATGTAGCGAGAAGCACTGAGGGTATTTAAATACCATTGAGGAGAATTTTTATACCTCATTAAACAATCAGGGAAGAAAACTTCAAATTAAATTCCCAAGAGTAAGACAGAAGAGAGGAACAACAAAAAAAACCAAACTGCCACTGAATATAAAGCTGAAAGTCTGATTTCGGTCATCTGGTAGACAGGAGAGCTCAAAAAATGTATAATTTAATCAAATCTAGTTAGCATAGATCCATCACTAGGAACTCAAGATTCAGAAATTCACTTTAATATTTTGGTATATACTACAAAAGAGAACAACATGGGTGAAAGTCATAATGTATGTGTATTTCAGGAAGTATTTAAAATCCACTCTGCAGAATATAAGGCAGGGTGCCCAGGGCAGCTTTCAGCTGAGAGTACAAGCCCTGCCTCAGGGGCAAGTGTCCCCAGTGGCACAGGAATGCTTGTCTACTGAGCCATATGTGTGTACATGCCCAGCAGGAGGTAAAGGGAGGATGTGTGTACTGCAGTATGACCTACCATGAGAAAGGATGCATATTGCCTTGACAGAACGGCCTAAATCATCTTCCTATCAATAGAGTCAACCACATCTCTCCTGCCCATGTCTAGCAATGGGACATTTCATTAGTCTTTTTATTAAGATACCACGAGGTAGATTTAGTCTGCTGAGACACCTACCGTAGAGCTGTATTTTTGGTTTT
The DNA here is from genome assembly GCA_013399075.1 of Chloroceryle aenea. Lineage (NCBI taxonomy): Eukaryota > Metazoa > Chordata > Aves > Coraciiformes > Cerylidae > Chloroceryle > Chloroceryle aenea. Next base: position 389,591 of record VWZY01009531.1, read on the forward strand.
CTGGTGAAGCACTCTTTGAGCTGAATGCTGCTTCTTTAAACAGTCAGTGAAATATGGTTAACAGTTTTGAAGGCCTCCATGGGGACATTTGTTCTTCTGGAGCTTAATTCTGTGTCAGAGTTAGGAAGAGATGACTCTTCCATTCATGAGTTGCATTTACAAAACCTACTGACTCGACTGGGTAACTTAATTCCTCTTTCCTTCACTTATCCAGATTCAGAATAAGAGAAAATATGCCTTGGACTCCTTCTGGGGATTTCATCTCTTTATATAAAAATGACTTTATTATTACTAAGCATATTTTGTTTGGAAAGGCCACAATGAAGGAAGGTCAGTGCTATGGCAATGCTAATAGATATTCATCAAAAAACTGTGTTGTTTTTATTATGGGTCATGCCAAAACTAAGCTTTTCATATACTTGAATAAAGGAGAAATATTGTACTCTCTTTGTTGTTATGATTTGTCTCACTGTCTCATTCTTTGAGCAAATTCAAAGAGGTTGTCTTTGCCAAAATTTTAACAACATTAAACACTCTACTAAATATCCACCTTGTGTTTTGACACCTCACATGATACATATCATTCTAGGCTTATTTAATCAAGGTTATGCTAATGCAGATAGTAAAAACTCTCTGATAAAAGATTTTCTGTTTGAAGGATTTTTGTCATTCAAATATATGTTAGATATATGAACAGTTCTCTTCTTTAACTTCCAGTCTTCTTCATAACATCTTTGATTTGAAAAACATCTGGAATTGACTTTTAAACCAGGCAAGTTTATTTGTTCATGCTGTTGCTACAATCATGGAATCATAGAATGGTTTGGGTTGGAAGGGCCCTTAAAGATCATCTAGTTCCAACCACCCCTGCCATGTCAGGAACACCTTCCACTAGACCAGGTTGCTCAAGGCCCCATCAAACCTGGATGTGAACACATCCAGTGATGGAGCATCCACAGCTTCCCTGGACAATGTATTCCAGTGTCTCACCACCCTCAGTGGGAAGATTAAACATTCACATTGCACAAAAAAATAAATTTACTGTAGACAACTCTTTTCTGCCTTTCTTTCTCGGTCCCTTCAGCAGAATAATTCATTGCTTTTGAGATATTAATGTAATTTACATAGGCAGTTTCTTCCCAAGTACCACATCTATCTTCATGTTCAAAGAAAACAGAAGTCTGCTTTCTGACATTCTAATACTGATTTCTGTTTGTTGGCATATAATGCTTCCTTTGGATGAAGATTCCATATTCTCTTACAGAGAATAGAAAATTATAACAAACCGTAAAAGAAAGAACTTGTACAAGATTCAGAGAGAAATACTGTATTACTGATTCAGTTGTCATACTCATTTATGATATTACATCTGTCAGTGAAAGCTAGTCAGAAGTTCATGTTGTAAGCTATGTTTGTAAATGGTGATGCTATTTCATTATTTTCCAGCCTGTCTGCAATTAACCTCTTATTTTGAGCATAGTGAAAATGTGAAGTAACAGCATGCAATGTTTCAAACACTTCAAAGTCAATCTTTGTCATTTCAGTCACTTATGAGGGAAACAAGTGCTTCCTTACTGATTTGCATGCATTCTAGTCATAAATAATTCTTATCCTTAGAATTATGTATTTGAAAAAAAGAAATAAACTTCACTAATGGATTGGTTGTGTGTCATCATTTTCTGAATTTTGATAACTCCTGAATCTTGAATGTAAATACAAGCAGTACTGAACTGACTGAGAGCTCTAAGGAGATCATCCTAACTCTGGAGCTGCCTGTGATGAAGACTGGCCAGATGCTCATCCCAAAATGAAGTCACTGTGCTGTCACTCACATGCACAGCAGAACTTGCAGTACTCAAATTTACTATGACTTTGGGTATGCAATATAATGTGGAGTTACTGTGTGGTAACATATCTGTTTCAACATTTACATCCTAACCAGACCAGGTGTTTAAAAATCAGTCTTATGGACTTAAACTAAGCACACGAATCTCTGTGCTGGTACAGACACCACCCCCCACCATACCCTGGGCCACTTTGCAGTGAGTGTGGCTCCTAGGCTGTGTTACAAAACCTGTGCCGTTGTTACCCAGTTTTGCAAAGCAGAAACCTGGGAAAGCTTTGGTAGATCCTGGTACTTGGTACATTCTGACCTTGTGCATCCACCTGGAATCAAACGATTTCCCCACACCACCTGAAGACACAGTCATTCAGATGTAATAGCTGGGCACTTCACAGCTATATCCCTAACTCCTGAATACCTTGGACAGGAGCCAAAGAAAGACCACAGCCCCATCAGAAAGAGCCAAGTTGGCCTGACAAGATTAATAGCCACAGTGCAAAACTACTAGCCTCGTACTGACCGAAGTCAATTATCTAACTACCCTATAAATACTGATCTTAGTTGAGGCCCATGGCAGCTCTGTGGGATCTCAGTGGGCTGAGTCTCTGTATCTCCCCCTGAGCTGGGACACCTCTCAAGCCAGACTCAGATCATCTCCGGTAAAGTCAACAAAGGGGAACACTGTCTGTCTGCAAACTGACAAAGGAGACCACTGCACACTTGTAATATGCTGACAAAGGAAGACTGCCCACTTTTAATAAGCTGATGAAGACAGACACGAGTATTTGTGATCCCCAAGATTTTTCAAAAAATCCTGGAAATGCCAGGTTACCCTAATTTAATCTGCAGAAAGGTACTATCTTACTTTATAGGTTAACCTCTGCAACTGTATGTAGCTCTCTGTGTGTCTATGTGTGATTTGCTTCTGCTTAGCAACTTCTGTTGAATGTTAGGTGAATCATTGTATTTACTATAATCAGTAGTTGAGTTTGATTGATTAAGCACTGCTAGTTTACAAATTACTTTATCAGTGTTAATATACTAGAACTGCTGCTATCGCTTACATTAAAAGCACTATGTTGCACTAAGCACTTCACTAAAGTTCTAATACCCCAAAATCCCTTAGACATAAACCTTTGACCAGGTCTGGGACTAGAGGTGGATCTAACTTTATTCTCTGAAGGACTTCAGAGGGCAAGGGAGAGTCTGTTCTGAATCATATGACTGAACAGGAGGGTTTCACTTCATTTCTAAGTTCTCCAACATCCCCGATATCCTAATCATAAACCATAGGCAGTTTGACACTGGATTGGGCCACACCTAGGCTCCTCTCTGATAAGGAGTTTAGAAAGGAAGGGTGTCCATCCTGAAATCCTGGTAACTCAATGAGAGGGTGTCCCTTACCTCCTTCCACTCCCAATCCCCGTGAAAATCATCCTAACCCAATTCCAAATCATTCTTGCTGTGTACATACATTTACCCACAGAAAAATTGTGATCATATTGCCTTGTTTAGCTGCATATATATTTACTCATATTAACTCATGTAAATGTTGTAATGCTGCTGCTTTAATTTGCCTTGTAGTAAGTAACGGAGTGACCTTGCCATGAAATTGAGCCTCAAGTAATCTTTGTTGATTCCTTGCTATACTTCACCAAATTAACAAATGTTTTATACAGTTGATCTTTCATAATAAATTGTATCATTGCTTCATGTCATTTCACTCATCTACAGCAAGCAGAGTCTTAATTAGGATTCTGCAACAAGTGGTTTAAGCAGGTGTAAGCAATTTAAAGGGGAAGTGCTCTTCTACAGCCCCCTCCCTCTGTTGCCAAATACAACAGTCCTTCAGAAGGCAATTCCTCTCATCCTTTCATGGTGGTTATGGAAGGTGAGACAAATGGTGGTTCTGGAGTTGCCTGTTTTCCCTAAGAATGGAGTTGGGAGTGGTAAGCTCCAACCTGGGCAAGGACTTCTAACCTCCTGATGGTTTTTATCTTTTCTTCTGCAAGACAACTATTCTAAACTAATCATCTGGTTTCCCACCTACAGACAGCAGAGAGTGAAGAGACTCTTCAGGGTATGATTCATCCTCTCCAATGATAAGTATCTGACGGAGGTGGGTGTTAGCTGAAGTAGAAAATGTACTGTAAATTCATTTCTACTGGTATTGCTCACTACTTAAACAGTCTCTTAGGATGAGAGCTTCTTACCTGAATTTTGCTTTGGAGAAGAGAGTCCCCTAACCATTGCATTGCTAGAGGATGAAATCTCCTGGATGTTAGCCTGAGCATTGTTTCAGTGTAGACCACATAAATGAAGGGAGCACATGGAGGAGAGGAAAGCCCTTTGGAAAGGCATGAGAAATTAAATCTGGGAATCTAAGAGGGTACATGTGAGAGGTAGTGATTACTGAAGCAAATAAAAAGAGATTTTTAGAAGAATAGTGATGAAAATCAAATAGAGCAGAGATTAAAGAACACAAAAGTTGTGGGGGAAAAAAAAATGAATGCAGACACCATGGGAAGTGGATAGTAAATACAGAATAGTAAATACAGGTTGAAACTGGTAAGTAAAAAAAATTACAAAATTAAGAATAAATAAAATAAAATATTAAAAAAAAAATAAATTAGAAACCTGCTGCCAGCTAAATAAAACAGGTGATGATTTATTCCTTACATTTTAGGATAAATGTCTGGCAGAGTCAGGTAAAATAGTTGGGAAACATGCTTTTTCATATTCCTATAGCAAGCTATTAGAAACAGATGAATTCTATATTGCCTGAATTAGAACTCAATAAACTCCATTTACATGCTCTTACTCTATGAAACACATCACTGAGTCCTAAGTATATGGCTATCTAGGAATTTTTCAACTTGATTGTAAGCCCCAGTTCTCAAGCTAGTATGCATTAGGAGTGTGAATAGCAGACAGGAACAGCATCAAAGTGATATAAAACACCTAAGGTGATCCGAAAGTCAAGGATCTTTGTCAGGAAGACTGAGGTCTTCAGAAAAGTGCAAACGTAACTCTGGGCAACAGTCCCAGGTACTAATTCAAAGGTAAGAAATCAACTGAAAGGGAAATAGTAGAAACTCAACTTTTGGAATTACTGTTGTTTAGAAAATTCTGTTCCTTTTCTCAGGCCTTCTTGGATTGTGCTACCTCCAGAATGATATGGTCTGCCTCTGCAAACATGTGTGTATTTGAAAATTATTCAGGGTCTCTTCGTATTGGAAAAGTTGTTATTAAAAAAGTAAATGAGAAAGCAGTCCAGTGCTTAATGCCTAGTTCTAATTAGCAGTTTTGAGCTTATCCTGACTGCATCGCATGTATTTCAGTCATTCGACAGCACAACACAGCAGTACCTAGTCAGATGTGAGGACAAAGTGACTTATTTTAACTTTTGAAACAGAACTAACAAATAAAACTAGATAAAAATGTGACTCCAGAGAAGTGACATTTTGAAACTTAAAATTACTTTAATATCACATACTGGAACAATTTTGTCTTTATAGTAAGAAGACTGTTTTGTCCATTTTCCTTTCCCTCTCCTTCCTCAACCACAAAACTTGGTAACTGAAAAATATTTGAATGTCTAATGAAAAAAAGTCTTTGGAAGCTAGAACTGGAAGCAGGGTTTTACTCCAGCAGATAATTCTGTTTAAATAAGCGAGTGTGTGGATATCCTCACATCATATGGTTGGGGCACTGAATATGGTTGCAATTCTAGTTTTCTCTCCAAGGCAAAGGAGGGGACTATCCTTAGTATCCTTTGCCTTGCTGGTCCTGTAATTGCCATTTCCCAGATCAATGGAAGTTAAAAAGGAAAAAAAAAAAAGTCCACTCTCATTGGGAAAATTTTTCTCACACTCACAAAGCATTTTTAATTAATGTCATGACTACATGGATATAATATGAAAGGACCCATATCCTTTCCACCTCCAGTGACTGGGCAGCTGCTTCTGATGTACTCAATACTTTTAGTAGCAGACATGTTACTCCTTTAGGGTTCATTCATGATAGGAAGGACAATTATCAATTTCTCAATTTTTGTGCATCTATTATGATTACAGAAATATGTCCCTACAAAGAAAACCAGAAAATGGGGGAGGTGTGGATTTGGCAGCAAAGAGAAAGTCATGCTTTCCTCTTCTAGCAGTATGAGGAGGATGCAGGAAAAAAACTCAAACATTGACAAATATTGTCCTGATTATTTTTTTTTTAACCATCCAGGCAATTCCGGGCACAAGTGTACATCTGAAAGGTTTGGAGATGTCCATGAACCTATACTGAAGATTTTGCCCAAACAATTTTGTCAGTAGCATGATCATCCTCCATGTGGGATTCAGTTCAGGACTAAAACACCAGAATTGAACAGTCAGTGGGGGTTTGGTGAGGTGAGGTAGGGGTTCATCTGGCCAGCCTTCTGCTTTGCAGATAGCAGAAGAACTCTTGTATTGGTTGGATCTCCATTCACCGAAGTGGGAGTTCAGCCCCCTAATAGGCCTGCAGACACCTAGAGGAGGAGTTGGATCTTGAACTGAACCTTACTCTCCTAAGATGTGCTATCCTGCACACACAGACCATAAACGTAATTATATTTCCCTTTTCTTCATTCCTGTTCATTGTTACTGGAAGGATTTGCGGTCTTGGGCAGTAGTAAGTACTTAGACACAGCAGTGTGGATTCGCAGTGTACCAGCTATGATGTATTAAGTCCATGTGGACAGAAAATCTTGCTTCAATGTAAGGAATAAATGAACTGTTGTCCATTAAGACAAGTGAATGCATTACTTTTAAATAAGATACATCAGAAACCAGCACTGGGAGTCAGTTCATCTGATTTAAGCACATCACTAGTCATTCGCTTGAGTTTGTACACCACAGACAGAAAACTACACCTACACTGCATCTATGGCATTACATACAGTACAGAGCTTCATTGTAACCAGATTAGACTAAACTAACTATTCACACACCATTTTTTCCTACCTCTTGACATTGTACTTGACACTGGAGTGCAGGCTTGATTACTGCCTTTGGATGCAGTTTTATAAAAGAAGAAACAAAACCAGAAACAAAACAAAGCAAAACAAACCCCAACAGTTTGACAGTTGATCATAGGGGGCTAATGGAGCAGGGACACTTGCAACCCCAACAGTTTGACAGTTGATCATAGGGGGCTGATGGAGCAGGGACACCTTGAGTTCATGTTAGAAGTCACAGAAATGAAACTGCAAATCACTTAAAGTCTCTGAATATCTGTAAGCCATTTTTAAGTATGCTTTAGCTATTAGTATCTGCTAGCATTACTCGAGTCTGAGAAAGAGCCTCCTTAAGCTGCCTATCAGAAATACCAAATGGTCAGCACAAATCTACATGAGTGTTTTGACAAAGTGCTGAGAAAAATGAAAGTTCTTATCTTTTTGTTACAGGATGTCAGCTGTTTTTTTTTTTTCTTACTGAGAAGGAACACAAGCACAGTCTGTCTTAAAGTAGAAATCTCAACATTAGAAGTCTAGCAATGACTCTGAGCTAAAGCTGATACTTGAACCAACAGAAGCTTCAAAAATAACATTAGTTTCCTTATTTGAATTAAGTCTTTCATCAGTCTTCATTCAAAATGCTTTCTACTGTTTCTGTTACACCTCTGGCATAACAAATCCTCTATTTCAAGATTATAAATCATTCCTAAGAAGAGTACTTAACTGAAACTTGAGCTCCTTTTTCTGTATATCTGAGAGTCCAGCACTTATATATGTGAGTGACTTCCTTCCTCTGGAGGGCAGGATATCCCATGCCTTTTAGACTCTGGAAGCTCAAAGAGAGAAATAAAAGGCACCTTTACAAGTTACTTCGATTCACACATCATAGCTAGCCTAAGTGACCTCTGCTATTGGCTTCAAAAGCTGTAGGCTCTACATAGTGCAATGAATGTATAACCATGGCTGGCTATATCAAGCTATGCATGTAGACTTTCAGAGTCTTCCTCATTTCAAAAAGGACTCTATACATTAGTATAACTTTTATAGCAGCGTGACAGCAGGGGGTTGCTAATCAAAGATACTAGGTCCAAAAAAGTGAGATGCTCATATATGAAATTGTCTTGCAACAACATCTGAATCTGCTATCAAACAGCTAAGACTTGTATGAGAAAATCACTCACCATACACCTCATACATTTCAATAACATGGCATATTGGAATAAAGCACTGGGAATGGACTTTTGAACTAATGTGCTTGTTACCAAAGGATGATTTAAACAATGTAAACAACTTTAAGAGAAAGACTTTTTAATGTAGACTTACTCTGATTCTTCAGTACATATGTTTTATTGCATAAGAAGAAAATGTTAGATCAATTACTATTAATTCCTACAGGAATGTATTTGTTCTGGATTTTTTTTGTTTGGGTTTTTTGTTGTTGTTGTTTTTGGTTGTTTTGGCTTTTTGTGTGTGTGTGTGTGATGGTGGTATTGTTTTTTGAGGGGGGTCTCATTTTTTGTTTTTTTAATAATAAATTCCAAATACAGAAAAAAAATACACTTACATTCTGGATGTTACAGAACCAAATGCACACATAGTTTATGTTCCAAAGGACCTGTCCTCTGTAAATGGCAATGATGGGTCTGATAAATCAAAGGAGTATCAAGAACCTCCAATGTATTATGCATTAAAATAAAACAACAGTCATACATTATTTTTAAAGTAAATTACACATAACCCTCCTAAAATGCCATCTGTAAAGTTCTAAGCATATCCCATTATCTTTCAGGAAATAAGTGATTTCCCCCAAACATCTTCTAGTCTACAGTATTCTATTATATCAAATTCATTCATTAGTTTCGTCTTTTCATTTCTGAACATTTGTCAGTCAGATTTTTTTTGAGGGAGTTTTTCACTCTGTAGATTAAAGAAATATTTTCTTTTCTTAAGTTCTTTGGTAAACACCTCTACACAGATTGTGCTAGTGTTCCTTAAAATCTCATCACAACGGTGTATTACTTCTTCCTGTAAGACCTAAAAATATTGTACCAAATTCCCCTCTTCAAAAAAAACAAATTAGATCCAGTTATGGCCTAAAATATTTCCTTGGGTGAATGGAAAGTTATAAAGATAACTTACTGTTCTATTTCAACTGGTATCTATATTCACTGCAATGTGAAGGAGGGATATGATTGTATGACTCATTCACAGAATATTAATTTGGAATACATTGATTTGCCCCTTAGATCAATACCCTCATAGCATACATATTTTAATCTATATGCAAAGTTGATGGTATTATTTAAAAAGCAATACAGGCACAATTTATTTTAGGGAAGTCTTGAATGTTAGCTATTTTATTATGGCCACCAACATAAATGTCCATATTTTTTTTCTCAAGTTTATTTGTTAATCTTGTTTCCCACATATATTTAGAGGAACCTGTGAAAATACTATGCTATATTCCATTTTAATTAAAGTTAAAAAGTGTTTTCATATTGTTGTTGCTTTCAGGCAGTGGACCTCAGTGCAAACAACCTAATGAAGTTGCTTGTATGAAAACACTTCAGAATGAGAGAAATGTAATGGAACTAATCAATTTGTCATACATGTGACTGTTTGCTAGGTTTTTTCCTCTTCTTTGGGCAATAAAGGGGTGGGGGGTTGAGTGTCATCATCCTGCTTATTCAGTACAGATACTAGAAATCACATTTCACTGAAGCAGATTTACTGCAGTGTGTTAGTAATCACCGTAATTGATTTAAATGCTTGAATTGAATGAGAACATTCATAGGTTTATTCACAAACTGACTGCGAGATAATGCTGGTTAAAACTGAAACAATTTGTTATACTGCACAAAAATCCATAGGAAAGTTTCTGTGATGAACAAATTTGGTTTTTCAACCTCCTCTTCTAAATATTTTTCAAGTGAAGTTAGAGTCAGGCACAGCAAAAGGTGAATGTATCATGTTACTTTAGGAATACACTCCATGTATTTTAATGGAATGGTAACGTAACAAAATCCAGCATTTAAACAAGCAATGCGAAACAATATTTGTCAGCACATTTCAACATCCTGAAGTTTCCTCAGGATGCCACAGGGATCACCACACTCAGTAACCAGTGATTTTCAAGAAGTTTAATGTTCTTGTTTGATAACTGATAAACCCTTGAAGGCCATCAACTGTTATTGTCCTCTTTGGTACTAGCACTGTCCCAGCCTTCTGTGGGGACAGAGGAGCACATTTCAGTCTACATGAACTCCAAGCATAACCTAGGCTTTCTGTTTTTAAAATGGTCCCTCACCTGGCATTTTTCACAGGGCAGTTACAGGAAGTAAAAAGTCAAACAGTCCATCCTTCAGTCTGGACAATCCCTACAGCAAAAGGATCAAAAATAGTAAAAAACTAAAGGTCAAAGCTGAACAGGATACAAGTTGGGTTCCTTCTCCTAGAACAAGTCACACATAGGAGCAAGAAAACCAAGAAGTACAGGAGGAAGTAACTGTGTTCCCAAACTTCATCTCTTCCCAAGAGGCAAGAAGCTGCAAAGTGAATTCTTCTGTATGGAGAAGCAAATAGGAAAAACAAACAACAAAACAAAAATCAAACACCCTAGTGTCATTAAAACTCAAATGATTAAATTTGTTAACTTACTGACTGTTTGCAATGACAAATTTCAAAACAAGCACAAACATGATTCTTGGCTTGCAGATCAAAACTTGTCCCTTCTCAACATCAGCATTGCCAACACAGAAATGTTGGGAAATTCTGAAAGCTATCTTAGGAAAGATTGGTTGCAAATTCAAACCTGAGAGGGAAATAGAAAATGTAAGTCTGGTAGCATCTAGCAACCAGAGGGCTGACAATGTGGAATCAACCTGCTGCAATAAATGAAACTGGATTTTTTTGTTAATCATTAAGGTCAGTTAGTGATTTCTACTTAGGTAAGAGATAGGTTTCCACAAAGGTTTTGCTCTTTATTGGTGCTTAGCAGCTGTTATGTTAAAGGGTTGGGCTTTATTTATTTATAAATATTCAAAGGTCATGTTCTGCTCTCAGTTAAACTAACAATAAAATTCAATTCCACCTTCATAAATTTGTTTTCACAATAGTTAACCTATATAGAAATAGGTGCAACTGATGGAGGTATTTTCATGGCTAAATGTAATCTGTTAAATTGAAACATCTTTACAGACTTTTTAGAATCATAAACTCTCTAGTTAGATTTCCATTTGCCAGCTACATGTCTCTGGTACCTATTTCAGAACTTACAGGATTCTGGATTTAGAAGGCATTAGGTTTTATTTTATATGTTAATTCCTATGTTTTTAAGAATCACTGATACTAATCTGTACTTGTTCAAGCTGGCATCGTCAAAAAAAACAGTAAATAAAGTGATAAAGGTTCCAGTTAACATAAATGGTGCATAAATCCATTCTTTGTTCTTTCAGTAGTAGCCTGTGTTGCTTTCTGACTGCAGGACTTCTGATTAATACTTGAGATTCAGTCTTTCCTACCACTTACTGCCAAAGTTATTTTCATATGAAAAACTTTTAAACTCTGGTGATAATTTTTAATGTTTAAGAGCCTCAAAGTTATTTTAGAAAAGCCCTCTGGATTTTATTCTGACTCTAGGGTTTGTTTAAGCTGCCCTAGTGACCACAGTTGTAATTAAAAAAATTATTGAATCTCAAGTTATTAGTAAGAGTGTTCTCAAGAGAAGACTCTCTCCTCCTCTCCTCTTATAAGCATTTATGAAGGAACAATTAGAACCATAACAATATCCATAAAAGTTAGAAGTAGCTAAAGAGGCTTTGCAGTAGGTTAGGAAAATTCTCAGAACTCAAATACTCAAAACTTCAGTGCCAATGCATGGCAATATGTGTTACATAAAAATATATAAAGGCGACTTTTATATTTGAAGTCTTTTCCATCATGACACAGCTGTAAGTTTGGAGTGTTTATCAACCATGTTGGAGTAGGGGGTAAAAATTTCCTTTTTCCTCTCACAGACTTTCTGCTGGGGTACAGCACTGATCTGTGCTGGATAGTCCCTTCTCTAAAATACATATCATGCTAATCTTTAAAATATTTACGTTTCCTTGCCAATAACTCCAGTTAATACAATCATTATTTTACACAGTTTAAAGAAAGGATATCTGTAGATTGTTTTTTTGCCTAGCTGTGAAATAGATATCAGTGCAGATATGTATTTTTCTCACTACCTGAAGTTACTGGCAGTTTCTTACTTGAATCCACCAATGAAATTCTTAAAGAGCAAACTGAATAAACATCTCCCATCACTATTAGTGGAACTGTCCTGGCTTGGGATGGAGGAAATAGAATTTGTTAGCATCTCTTAATTCCCTGTTACCTCTGTCTTACTCTGGGTCTGTTATATGTCCTTTGCTGTACATAATACTCTATATATTGTTGTTTATTATTCTCTGAGCCTACCTAATTGCTGGATTATGGAGTTCTAATTTCCTAAGGAACTGTTCCATGTGCCAGATTCTTACTCGCAATGTAAACGTGCACTAGCTGGCACAGAACCAATGCTAACGGTCTTGCTTCAGTGTTTGGGTTTTAGGGGAGATTTTGCCAGCACTGAGCACTTCTGCTCCATTGAGCACAGAATTGAAACTACAAAATCCTCCAGAAACAATTTGGGAACTCCTGAGAGTTTCCTGACAGCTGCACATCATTTCTGTGCTGACAAAAGAGATCCAGAGGTCTCTAAGCACATGCAGGAATAAATTGGTCATCACAAACATTTGTGATCTGAGGTAAATAAAGCTTCCTCTCACCATTGGCAGTATTGCAACTCCATCAGAACAAAGCTCAGGTAGTTCTACAAATGCACAGGAAATTTCTCCTACAGGAAAAAAAATAATGGAAAAAAAAAAAAAAAGAAAAAAAAGATAAATAGCTCCTTTCCCCTGCATTGCTTTATTTAGGGAGCATGCTGCCATATCTGGGAGCAGAGTGAGGCAGCACAGGAACAGCAACAAAGGTGGGGGCTCCTGGGCTTCTGGGCTGGGGAGAAAAGGTTATCCTCCTGACATGGGAGGGACAACTGGATCACAGCAGTGGGATGCAAAACTCTTAACTGGGGATGGGTTTCAACTGCATAGGGCCAAACTGCCTCAGTCCTGGCTCTGCTATTTAATAAAAATATCTTGTTAAAAAAGATGTAAGCCATGTTTTCAAATGATCATGTTTATAACTGAGCTGCAATCCTTTGTGGTTTCAAAACAAGTGAGGCCTGATCTGTATTTCATGTGTTGGTGATGTTGTTAATTAGAAAATGGACTGCAGGGGATCTCTTAAAATGTCCATTACTGAGTTGTAGGGAGAGTTAAGCTGGTTTTACAGCCCTGACAAACACATCTTAATTGTAACTCAAAAAGGACAGATTCCAGTCTTAAAAAAAAGAACACAACATATTTGGTGTACTTCATCACCCTCCAAACTGAGCACCTTATTATTCTTTCAACCATTCTGTGAATTTTCCTAGCAAGCCCTGGTTTTGTGGCACCTAACAAAGAGCAAACTGTAGTACCAGTTTTAGGAGCTCAGTTGATGCCATGGCTTCCACAGAGGACAATTTAAAGTTTGCACCTCATGCACCTAGGTAAGAGACATAAACACCTTGATCCACCTTGAATATTTTAGCTGTTACCTTCCTAGTCAGTTTTGGCATCAATTTTAATACAAAATCTAATATATTTCCTAAATATATAGATACTTTAAATTTTGTTCAAGATGTGCTTCACTTAATTTAACCTGAAGTAGCGGCTTCAAAAACTGCCTTAGAAGAGTATCTTTCATACATGAGTCTCTTTATGCCACAAAAACACCCACCCACCCAACAACAAAGAATAACAACAAAAAAACCACAAACAAACAAAACTCAAACAAAACACACAAAACCCCCAAACTACATTATATTATTTCAATTAGAAAAAAACTCCAAACAATTAAATACCAATTATGTTTTGTTTCTCCCCGTTGATTCCTCCTGATAATGTTTTTGCCTAGCTGTGCAGATGAAGTACGATTTGCCTATGGGGACCAATGAAGTTGAAGTTACTTCTTAGCACAATTATAAGAATATATCTTCTGTTTTGGCTGTATCATCCAAACGTTTTTTGACTCTGTGAAGTACAATAATTAAGTAAATGCCAATTTCACACAGGACAGAAATACCTCTTTTAAAATTATTGCAAGTTTTTTTTGTGAATATCCACAGTGCATAGATCACATATTGGTTTACCTGAGGGGTGAAATTATGACTTGATTCCACTCAGCTTTCTTTAGAGCTTCTTAAGACCTCTAAGAAATTGTCTGTGATAACTTTTTATAGATAGTATTTTTTTATAAAAAAGCAAAGAAGCTGAGATTGAAAATTGTTTGCTAGAAACCCTCTCCAACTCAGCAAACAAAACTACCATGATCATATTTCCCTCACTCTGAAGGGAGTTGTATAAAGGAGGAATTAAAAAGCTTCCACTGTCATTTTGATTTCAAAGATAATATGGTTGTCATATTCTTACTTTTATGGCAGGTCTTTAATGTAGACTCCTTTATCATTTATAGACTTGTAGAATGGTTTGCGTTGGAGAGATCATAAAGATCATCTGGTTCCAACCCTCCTGCCATGGGCAGGGACACCTTACACTAAACCATATTGCTCAAAGCCCCATCCCCCTCTTAAACACATTGCTTTATGCCATTGACAGGTGTCTTGCTTCTTTAAAATGAATTTTTTATGTTGCTTTTTAATGTGTGTGCAATTTTCACTGAAATGCCAACACACAGGAAGCAGTGATGAACATAGATCTTCACACATTTGCCTCTCCTTGATAACTAAGGGGAAGGTGATCCCTCTCAAACCCTGATAACACTGGTTTAGGCCATCTGTGTAGTACTGCTTCCCGACCCACAACTAGCCCAGGCTTTGGCTTCATGAAGGATGTTAATCATGTAGGCATATTGCTGTGGCCAGTGTGCAGCAGTACATCTGTAACCACCCAGGAGCACTATGTGTCAGCAAGGTTTATGCTCTGGAGAGGTCTAGCACACTGTTAAAATTAGTTTAGTTAAAATATTGCTTCAAATAAATAACCAGAAAGAGCTTGGGCATTTCAGACTTCATAACAATCTGCATAAAGTTTTGTTCAAACTACTTTTGTTCAGTAGTTTTTTTCTTCTATTTTTTTCTTTGCATTTGTTTTCTGGCCTAAATAAATACAGTGTTCCTGACACTTGTCCTTATTTTTGCCAATTTTACTTGGTAACTTCCAAAAATCTCTTGCTGTGGCCATCACACTGATGCTTCAGTGAGAGCATAGGAAAATCCAGACCGTAATCTACAGTGTGCCAGACAGAAATTAATAACAGCTGTTAGTTTGTTACTTCAAAATTTGAATTATATCACTTTGGGGCAGTGTCCCAACTTACTTTGTTCAGAAACATCATGTGGAGATGGAGTTAATCTTACATGGAAAGTTGCAACTGCAACATCCTTTAGCAGTTATTAAAGAACACTGATTCCTTTCTTTCTCTCTTTCCTTCCTCTAGCAAAAATGAAAAATCACCTTGTGATTCTCCCATCAGAACTATAAAATACAATTACTCCCGTCTGCAAACACATTCCTAAAGGAATACAAAACGTTCCTTCAAACACTGGCTTTGTAATGAAAATGTGGACAAATAGGTAGATGAGTATAGCCATATCTAAATGGTGCTTTACAGCTTTAAATGGCAATGAGGAACAATAGAACAAGTTACTAGCACCACTCAGAATATTTCAAATCATTAGAAGATAAAGGGGCTCAAGATAGCTGGTCAATATTCAAGGACCACTATTTGCAAGCACAGGATCAGAGCGTCCCTATGGTTAGGAAATCTGGTAAGGGAGCTAGGAGACCAGCATGGTTAAAAAAGGAACTGCTGGGAAAACTTAAGTGGAAAAGGAAAATCTACAGATCATGGAAGGGGGGGCTGGTCACTTGGGAAGAATATAGGACTGTTGTCAGAGGATGTAGGGAGGCAATTAGGAAAGCTAAGGCCTCCTTAGAACTTAACCTTGCAAGTCAGGTTAAGGACAATAGAAAGGGCTTTTTCAAATACATAGCTAGCAAAACTAACACTAGAGGCAACATTGGCCCACTAAGGAATGAGCTGGGAGCCCTGGTGACAGAGGATATAAAGAAGGCAGAGGTGCTGAACGCCTTCTTTGCCTCTGTCTTTACTCCTGCAGGGTTTTCGCATGAGCCCCA
>VWZY01009531.1:406180-416500 GCA_013399075.1 Chloroceryle aenea
GGAGTGGAACATCTCCCTTATGAGGAAAGGCTGAGGGTGCTGGGTCTCTTTAGTTTGGAGAAAAGGAGACTGAGGGGTGACCTCATCAATGTTTTCAAATATGTAAGGGGTGAGTGTCAGGGAGATGGAGTTAGGCTTTTCTCAGTAGTGACCAGTGATAGGACAAGGGGGAATGGGTGTAAATTGGAGCATAGGAGGTTCAAGTTGAATATTCGAAAAAAATTTTTTACTGTAAGGGTGACAGAGCCCTGGAACAGGCTGCCCAGGGGGGTCGTGGAGTCTCCTTCACTGGATACATTCAAAACCCGCCTGGACATGTTCCTATGTGATGTACTCTAGGTGGCCCTGCTCTGGCAGGGGGGGTTGGACTAGATGATCTTTCGAGGTCCCTTCCAACCCCTAGGATTCTGTGATTCTGTGATTCTGTGATCAGAATGTGTCAGCAAATAAAGGCACATAATTTCATTTGAATATGTTCCCTTTTCATCTGAGCTCCTTTGTATGTAATCATAAAATTTCATTAGTGGTGTAACTTGGGAGTAGACTACACTTGTGCATTAGTGTTGTGTATGGAATGGTTCAAAAAGTTATCAAACACACAAGTTAAATTCTCCATCTTCAGTGCCAAGACAATGCCCATCTCTACACTTATTATACTCTGAGCCTGAAATGGAAGAGATAGCAGCTGCTTTTGATGTTATCCATTGCAACTCAGACAGATGGTGATGAACAATGTGAAATCAGTATTTCCCAAAAACATTTTATAATTGAGGATCTTTACTGCTTGATTTGCCACCAGCACTCCAGTAAAAACATGTAGATTTATGCTGTAATATTACAGTTGGTCTTTGTGAGATGTAATTCCTCTGATTCTTTCTTTCACTGATGTGTGTTGGAGTGGCTGACGTCTTCAGCATAGACTGGAGATAAGTGATACTGATATTGTTCTTGCAGATATGTGCAGGAGATTGGAACAGAGAACAAATCTCTTTGAAAAAAACAAAAACAAAAACCAAAGCAAAAAAACCCATCCCAAACTACACAACAAAACAGCTGTGCCAGCAGAATTTTTCTTCCTTGCATGGAGATTTATGAAATTTTACTTGCTTAATTGTTTCTTTCACCTTGGCTGTCTCATTTGCCCTATTTATTGCCACCTTGTCTTTTTCACTTAGTCTCAGTAAAAATGAATCCTTCAGGGAGGTTTCTAACACTCCCAACGGTATAGAGTAGAAGAATTTTTCCAGTGTTTCTGAAATGTGATCTGAGGTGTTAAAACCAATCACCTGTCCAGAACATGGAATCACACCTCTTTACTAAGCATTTTGTTTGTATTCAGTACACTAAAGATAGGTTATATATTATAATGTTTTTATGACAATAATTCTATTATATTGGGTAATACTTAGATCACAAAAAAATATAAATAAAATATAAAGATAAATAAAGAGTATTTACTTAATAAGCTCTTTGTAGAGCACCGGATGGGACTCCTGGAAGTGGTATTAAACACTTGGAATGCATTCTTCAGGATGATCTTTTCAGTTCTTAACATGGATACTGTAACAAAAAGCAGAGAATAATGAATTTTCTTTTTTCATGCTTATGTCCATTAAAGCTTGAAATTTGGTTAGATTCTTGTTATAACAGTGCTGTAACATAAAATTTGGAGGAATTAGGTGCAAGAAGTGGGAGGTAACGTTATGTAGAAGAGATTATTTTCATATTATTTTGTGTAGTCATTTCTGTTGTGCTCACCTTATAAGCAGATGTTGAAAATTGGGAAGTGTTTTAAAAAAAATTACTCAAGCTCTTGGAAACTTTCACTATACCAAGACCCTAAAGCAGCACAACCTATTTAATTTGCCAAAGAGAGAGTTAAGAATGGAGCCAGTAGTTTTCTGCACTGAGACATATTTGATGGTAAAGAGTTCTTTCATCTATCAGTCCAAGTGTAATAAAATTCTCTGGTTCTGAGTAGATGCTGGATAAATGCAGTTTAAAATTAAGGTTCAGGTTTGTAGGTAGGTAGCTGCTGCAAAAGTTCCATGAGCAGTACAATGAACACATTTGGTCTCAATAATGCTTAACCTGGAATGTGTCTTTGAAGTATAAATTATTTACATAATCAAAGCTGAAGGAGGAATTATTTGAATTAAATTCTATGGTATATATTGTGTAGAACATCAGATTGGGAATATTATATATTCCTCCTGGACCTAAAGTCTATGAACCTAGAACTAGGATAATTAAGGGCCTGGTTTTAACATAAATCATAGGTCTTTAACACAGTTGTGGGAGGATAAAGTGTCCTTTAAGTGAGAATAAATTAAATTTCTGTACACTTAAAAGGTACTTTGCACTGCCTGAGGAGTGTGAAGAGGCCTTGTTGTAGTAACAATAAATCCACAGTTTTTAAAAATAAAAGGGACACTCATGATCATTTGGTGCAGAACACAAGCTATAGGACTTCCTACGGTATTTCCCACATCAAGCCCAATGATGTGTGCTTGATCCTTTGGAAAAGTATTCTGTTTCATGTGTTCATATCAGCGTCATGATTCCTTGCACTCAAAATCAGACACACTTTTAAATTTATTTTTCAAAGAGAAGCCTGTTAGGTGAGGAGTGGAAATTTTTTCTCTGCCTTTGACATCCACAGACTGACTTTATCTAGTGAATTTTCAGGAAAATGAAATTAAAAGTAGGTGATCTGCTTTTAAGAGAGGGACTGAAAAATGCATTTTCTCCACTGCACTAGTTTTCCTCTGAATAATCCCAATGTGTTAGGCTAGGCTATCTTCCTGAAATTTGTAAATATAATTTATTGTAGAGAGAAACATGGTGATTTTGATTCTGATTAAAAAGATTGCTTTTGTTTGACTGAGTAGCAAAGATGTAAATCATAGTCAGAGCTAACAGCATAACTGGTTTTGAATAACTGTTATATCACACTGCATTGCCTTTATCTGGAGCATGCAATAATTTCCTTTAAAAATTATCAGTTTTAGGATTATGTTCTGTCCTGGTACAGTCTAGGGGATCATTTTGTCTCCTCCTGAATGTTGTCATGTTGTGGGAGCTGGATCAGGCTCTGCTGCCATTAGATGGCCCACCAAGGTTTCTGGAGGTCCATAGATATGAACAGGTGCCTCTGCTCAAACATCCCTTTCAAGGAAGACAAAAACAAATTAAATTTAATATTTTTATTTAATTTATTGTACTTCATTTACTTTCATTGCACCTGTTTTGTACTGCTGTGTCTTGTCTCTCTGCCCACTGGCTTCTAAGTTATCCATATTTTGCAGAAGGAACAGTCTTTACTGTTTGTTTGTCTAAAAATAAATACATGCAAGAGAATTGTGAGAGGTAATGCTGGCAACTAGTATTGTTAAAAAGTTATTTTCTGAAGTGAATTAACAATACCTACATCATCAATAATGTCTATAGGGTGTCTTACTATCTGCTTTCCTGAAGCTGAAGGAAGTTGTGAAAAGCTCAGATTAAGTTATAGATTTCATTACCTTTCCTATCAACACTGAAAAAGGCTGGAAATTAATGGGGAAGTAATTTGTGGCCATCACTTTTGCCTGCTGCTTTAACTATGACAGTGACACAGATATCTGTGTTATGAGGAACAAGCAAAAAAGATGCTTCTTACCATTGTCAAGGTGGCATGTGTAAAAAGGAGCTTTTACTGTGAAGGTTTGTAAGACCTTTACTGAATATCATCTTAGTGACCATGGTAAGTGTTGAAAGATGAGGAGAAAATAATTTTATATGCAAATTAAAAAGTCACAGAAGAACATAGTGGAATGAGGCCTCATCTGAACTAGGGCCTTGAATTTTTTAAGTTATTAATTTTTTTTAAAGTAAAATTATTAGACTCTTTTCTTTTAACTTACTAACCAGGCAAGTTCCCCTAACTCCTTTTTCTGTCTATTTGTGTAGTTAAGATACAGTTATTAATGTTACATGATTTGAAACTAGTTCTTCATACCAGCTCTTAAAAGAGTACATAGATAAAAGGGGAAAAGTGATCATAGAGAATATGTTACATAGAAATTGAAAATCTCAAATGGTAGGGATTATTGATGAACTTTTGAAGTGTTGCCAAATGTTACCTCAGTGTATTTTATGGATTTAATGCACATACAGGATACTTTGCTTGGGAAAGTTCAATAGATATTGCTGAAAGTTCCTGAATCCCGAATTAGCAGAGTGCTTTGCAGAGGCTTTTTGGCTGAAAGTCTCTGAAGGAGAGAAAATGACAATTTACTTCACAGTAGCCATCAGGAACTTTCCTGGAACTGGGCTCAAGATAAGAGCAGTAAAAAAAAGGCTCTGGCAGGGACTGGGACACCTCTAGCAATGCTTCTTCCTATCTTTCTCAGCTACCTAAAACAGTGTTTTTTCTCTGATGAACAGTATGATGAAAAAAAAGCTTGGAGCTCTTTGCAGAAGTTTTTCCTTTCCTATCAGCCCCAGGTCTGTTCTGTAATATCCATGGTTTTTAAATCCAGTCATGGGATACTTGCTCACACTTTGACTTGAAAGGGTGTGGCTTACTAGATACTACCTGGTTTGGCATTTCATATATGTATATGTCAGACATGCAACCAGCAAAAAGTGCAATCCTTAGTGAAACTTAGAAATATCTCTCGAAGGGAGAGAACACAGAGAAAATACTACATTAAGGGTAAGAAAGACAATCATTAAGTTGAAAAAATAAAATGTTGAGTTGTTTCATCTAGGAAAGCACCTTCAAAGCTGCAAGAAAATTGTATGTTAATGTTATGACTAAATTCAAGTGTCAATAGCCAGACTATGATGGCAGTGTTAAAGTCAGTGCTGTGCACTAAAAAAGTTCAGCAGTATGTTGCTTTCTGTATATTCCCATGTAAAGTAGAAATAGTCGGGATAACTGACGTAGTGCACTACATTCATACTAAATATTGCTACAACTTCTTAAATATGTTATTTTTTTCACATAGAAACTGTCCAGAAAATCAAATTCATATTTCAAAGTTTTATAAATCATGCTACAGTGAAAGTGGGTAAAAAATATTTTATTAAATACTTCTCAAATAACTATTCTGCAAGAGAATGTTCGGTGCGCTCTTGTTCAATCATTCAGTATTAAAAATCCATTTAAGCTGTTTTTGAAAGCTTCCATCTACTATTATCTAACTTTTTAAGAACTCCTTATACAACATATATGTGCCTTCTGCAGCTGAAAAAGAACACCACTTCCAATAGGTGAAACTAAAATAAAAAATCCTCAGATAAAACCTGATAAAATGTAAAGAAAACCTCGAGAAAGAGACTGTCTGATGTTTATCCAGAAAATATGTACTCAGATAAGTGAAATATGAATGACCTGAAGTAATTTGTAGTGGATAAGAATATCCATATTAATCACTTATATAACATTTAAATAGGAGAAACACATATTGCGGAGCGGCTAGGGAAGATGCGGTCAATCAATGTGATTGATAAGCAAACTTCGTTTATTAGCTATCAGTGCAGTACTTATACACAGTCACCTCATTAGTAGTCACACCTGTCCATCCTCTATTCGTTCAATCCACAGGGTCTCTTAGCATAACCCAACCCCTCTCACGGTAACAGAAGGCTGCTACTTTCTCATTCCACACTATTCTATTATTGTACAACTTATCAGCTCAAGGTCATGCTGTCCTTGCATGTTTCTTGCAAGGATTGCTGCTGGGCTTAACAGCTTGCTTCAGATAATATTTCTCTTAAAGGTACATGACCCTTTTCTTTTAGCCATTCTACAACTATTCTACTTCTATTCTTCTGTTAAAATACTCTATCGTACTGCTTGACTGAACATTTTAAAGCATGACAGAATGAGACTAACACCAAAATACTGTATTCTCTTGGTGATGTAGAAATAGGGTGATGAAAAAATCAGCATGCTGAGTAATAGAAGTTATCATATTAAAAGTGACATAATTTTTTTGGTCAGTGCTTCAGCTCAAAATACCACAACAGGTCATCAACCTAATCAAAATGGTGATACTTCACCTTTTTTTTTAACAATGCACTGCAAAATTTCTATTTTAATTAGTACTACCTATTTGCAGTTGGAAGACCTTGAGTTCATGTTGATCAGGTTTAAGAAACAAGAAGCAAAACACATTTCAGATAGTTTTATCAGTTCTTTGGAGGACCTTCCAGTATTAAATAAATATTTCTTTCAACAGAAGTAAGTGTCAAATGATCTGTTGGAGATCTCGTATGATTTTGTAGATCATTGTATGTTCCCCTTCCTCCTTACTTGAAAACTAACCATTTGGCACAGATTCGACACAGAAATATTTTGTTAAACAAGCAAGGAATGTAGTTGGTGCTGGTCACTGTCTGAATGCAACACAAAAAGCTACAGTGTTTCTAAATTATAAGATAATGTAAACCCCTGAAAAATGGTAAAAAATAAATAATGTCTGTTCAAGGTTCTTTTAAACTCATAACACAGTGAATCTGAGATAAACTTCAAAACCTAGGGGACATAAAATTACCTTGAAAGCTTTTTGAATTTATTTTTTCTTATACAAATGTGACTTCAGAGAATAATGATATTAGCTGGATGATGGTGCCTTCCACTGTATAGCAAGCAAAAATGCTAAAATGCTGGTCTTAAGCCTGTACTTGAATGTACATTTAAAAAATTCAGAGAAGCTAAGTAATTTATTATACTTCTGTTGATCTCCCACCACCCATTCTCTGTGAAAATTTAGTGAAGCTCTAAAATGCTTAAACATTACAAACTAAGGATAAGCACAAAAGGTTTATCCAGTATTGCACATTTAAGGAATCAATAAAGACCATTAGCTGTTTTAATTAAAAATAGACAATAGATGGCTTTCAAGTAAAAAAATAATTCAGCAACTTCACTTATCTCTCCAGACTGGTCCTGCCAGAATAAATAGTACTTTTAAAGTATGAACAATTGAAAATTCACCGACTGCCGTTACTATACCAAAGAAATAAACCCATGAAACACTAATCAATGCCTGTGTGTCTTCAAGAGATAATCGCAATTGCTAAATTTGCTTACTTGCTTGCTTTCAGTACTATATCATATTTGTTTCTTGTTAGAGTTGTATTGATCTTCCATCACACAACAGTTTTTCAATTACTTAACGTGCTGACAAGGCAGAACTGTCACAATGGATGCGGGTAATTAGGCAGTCAACATTGTGAGAGGCATAAAATTTACACCATGTCACTCTTAATAGATAATGCTATTGATGAGGTGTATGTACCTTGAAACAAAAATACTGAGTATTGTTTAGGAATTCCCAAACTAGCAAAGTCACATGCTTATTTCATCACTGTTAGCACCTTATTAGTTCATTTTATTAGCTACTTTTAAAAGGTTGGTTATTTTTCTCTTTAGGGGATAAATATGAGTTTATCCACCATTGACTTAGGAACCTATGAAACACACTGGCTTCTTTCATGACAGAGGCATTTATATGAACAATTTGCATCTTGCTTGAACTTTCTAAAATAAATGGAAATGCTAAAATCTTGTTATCTCCTCATTAAGATGTTTGAAAGGTTGGCAGGGTTCATCACTGCCATTACCATACTTCTCAGATACTTCTACAATGTAAACAGGAAATTTCATAAGCATGCACACACATCACTTACCTTTTTCAAAAACTAATGCAGAGTTATAATTCCAGTTTAGGTAATTTTCTACCACTAACAATATAATTACCTCTACCTTCCTTCACTGAAGCAGACCATGCCTCTTCCACTATCTGAATAAAACATTTATTAAAGAATACAATTCCTTCAATGTAGTAACTATGAACAATACTCCTGGTTTATCTCCAGGAGTCATGAAAAGAAACACACTGAGAAGTCTGAGGAAGTGATGGAGCCATCCTAGGTCCACACGTCAGCCAAGTCAACCTGGCTTATTTGCCTCTGCCTTTCAAGTAAAGTCCCAGGCTGTCAGTCTGCACTCCTATTGTCTAGAAATTAGCATCTTGAAGGCAGATCTTTTTCTGTTTCCCTTTGTTCCCAGTCCCCAGGCTCAAAATGTTCCCTCCTCTCTTGTAGTGGTGAGCTATGAACCCACAGTAAAGTGAGGTGAGGTGGAAATGGGCTCTGCAATCCTCAAGGCTGTAATGACTTTGTGTCCATAAGTGGCTACAAGCTGAGATGTGGGCAAGGTGCTGCAGCCCCACTGGTCCTAAAATTACATCTCATTTCTGCACCCCAGGACCCCTGTCTGGAATGGGACTGCTCTGAGAAATGAAGCATGCAGACATCATGAGAAGGAGGACAACACCCTCATGGTACCTTGTGGGGTCTAGGGAGAGCACTCTCTCAATCATTTCAAGACACCATAAAGGGGTGGGAGGAGCTGTTGAAGGTGTTACTCTAGGACTGTACCCTTTCCAGAAGAAAAGGAACAGTGTGGGCAACATCACTTTTTCACCCAGGTCTGGAGGCTATGATGGAAGTGTTTGTCTGATATCTCACTCTTTCCAAAGCTTTGGAGATGTAAGCAGAACTACAGCAGGCAATTCTGCCTCATTTAGAGCCAGGACCACTAGATGTCTTACCATTATTTTTCAAATGACTGAAAATTGTGCTTTCTTTCTCTAATGTTTAATATACTCTATTTGTAATGAATGCTCGGGTAGTTACAAGCTGTGGCTCTTTTCCACCTGCAGAAGTTCAAACACACATCTCCCAGAAGTGCACACTCACCACCATGGCTAGCTTGCGGGTGAATTTCTGGGTTTTTTTCCTGTTCAATCCATGCCAGCATGGTGAAAGCAATAATGATCTGGTGATGATGTGCAAGGGGAAGGTTCCTGAAGGATGTGGTGGCTCTAGCCTAGAAGTTAGGGCACTTGGGTGAAAGCAGAAAGTTTGGAACACTCTTCCCTATTCCCAGGCTTATTGCTAGGGTGTTTCAGAGCCAGACTCATGTCTAAGCTTTATTCAGAATCGCTTCAGACTTCTACATTCTGTCTAGATCCCAGTTCAGAAATCTTTCTTCAAAAATATTACTACTTTTAATCCTGGGTGAAACCAAACTGTCTTGTAAAGGGAGCTTTCTGCTATGCATTTGTTCATGTCCAGGAGACAGCCTATGTGTCCTGATGAAAAAGAAGGCAAAGGATGAGGAGAAGGCTATGGAATAAGATCCTCTTTCTTTCCACTCAAATGGTTAGAGCAGTAAACATGATATTTATTCTTTCCTGTGAGAAACTCTGTCAAGACTTCACAATGGACTTCTTTTCCATAACCTTTTTCTGATAGTGTAGCTTCTTTTCAACAGTCCTGATGATCAGAACATGGAACTATTATCTAAATAATTACGTGTTTTGACTATGGGCTGAAAGAAGTATGGGATGTACTCATCTGAGCTGCTTCATATCCCAGAGGCTTTCAGCAGTTTTTCACATGGTGATTTTTATGCTTGTTTTGTTGGCACCAGAAGCCCATCTAAAGTAGCTCTTTTCACCGACTTACAGACACTGACTTAGAAGGGGATAACCCTTAGCATACTCCAAAATCCACCCCTTCCAGTGCAGATGTCCTTCCTGCAGCACAAGGTGGGTAGAAAGCACAGGGTGCTATAGAAAGGGTAGGCCAACATGGAATTAAAATCTCCACTTTTGTGCATCAACTATAATAAATAATCACGCCCTAATCTAGCATCTGTTACCATCTGATCTTTATCTGGATTTCTCCCCACAAAAATTTTCTTCCCTCCTTATGCCTTGACAAGCCTGCAGGTGACCGACCATGACTGAGTGGTGCAGCATGTTGAATAAGACATTGATTGCTTTGGCAATGACTGCCATGTTCATGATTCCACTTATTGAACAATCTTTAGCTAACAATCCAGCATGCTAAGATGGTGCTAGTATTATTTCAGCATAATTTTTCATTTGCTCATGTTCTTTTGAAAGCATGAAATCTGTCCACTTTACAATTCTTATTGCATATGATACTTAGCAGAAAATTCTTTACAGCTCCTAATTTTAAAATTCAAGCACCTATTGACAGAGAGATACATTATTGTAAAAATTATTCTAAACATTTACTATTTCTGTAGGTCTCTTAATATATACTACAACTCTCCAAGATTTGATCTGACAAAGGACAGAAAGTTATTTTCATCCCACATTGTACAAAAAAGAAAACTGAAACATGGAGAAGTTACGAGTTCAGTCAGGAAGCTAGCCATTAAGAAAGCAATGGTTAGTACCTAGGTCTCTAAAACCCCAGGCTGCAGTGCCTAAAAAAAGATTAGCAAGA
>VWZY01009531.1:416567-428093 GCA_013399075.1 Chloroceryle aenea
AAAAAAAAAAAAGAAATGTATCAAAGTAATGGAAGGTTGTTTGTCTTCTCTGGTGACATAAGGGAGGACATTTCAGTCCTCATCCACTCAATTAGTCCTGGGACCACTTCTTTTAAGGACCTTTGGTGCAATTTCCAGAAAAACAAAGATCAAAATAATGGAAGCTAAGACCTTCACAGACCATCTCACTGAAGAATTTGAATGCCTGATGAACAATTTACCAGTTTATTTATTTATAGACTCCTTCTTCCACCTAATCATCAGCAAAACTAATCCTCAAAAATTCCATTATGTTTTATAATTATTATTTATAGTAATTCTAAATGGATCCTTTACATCTAGCTTCTTCTGTCTCTTGAGTAATTGATCTTCAAAATGCCTCTTTTTGGATTATACATTGCTCCAATCCATCATGAGAGAGTTGAATTAGTGCAATACATCATGGAGGAGTTGCTATTCTATTATTCATTAATGCAACTACCTGACAACAGCATCTAGGGAATGCTCTGGTTTTATCTAATATTTGACTTCATCATTAAAGTATTTAAGGTTATATTTTTTAAGGATTTAATAAATCAAAAGCCATAGTGAAAGGAATAGATCTTTGGTGGAAAAAGCCATTCTCAGTACAGGAAAAACATGGACCTGTTGGAGCAGGTCCAGAGGAGGGTCACAAAAATTATCATAAGGATGGAACACCTCTCTCCCATGAAGAAAGACTGAGACTGTTGGGATTGTTCAGCCTTTGGAAGGCTTATGTGTGCGTTCACACATAAGAAAGATGGGATCTGTAACAATAGGAGAAAGGGTAAAGGTTTTAAACTAAAAGAAGGTAGATTTAAATGGGATAAAAGAAAGACTTTTTTTTACAATGAGGGTGGTGAAAAACTGGAACAGGTTGCCCAGAGAGGTGGTAGATGCCCCATCCCTGGAAACATGCAAGGTCCAAATGTAAACAGTATCGATAGGATGCATAAATTCCAGTGACACTGTGAATTCTGCTCATGAGGAAAATACCTAAATAGCTTGTGGAAAATTATTAAGTCTTCCTGTCCCTTGTGGTGTAGTTCCCAAAACTCTAGTAGTTCATTAAAGCGTTTGCATAAATATAGATCATCCATGGAAAGTAATTAATCTTGTTACCTGTTTGGTAGCATGTGTGTTTTATCTTAATAAATATGCCATATAAATATTAACAGTCTAGGAAAAATACTTACGAGAAAGTTAAAATTTCTGATTTTTAGCTGCTTTTCTTCTCCCTGGTTTTTGGTTGGGCTTTTTTGGTTGTTTGGTTTTTTTGGGGGGGGGCGGGGAGTTGGTTGGTTGTTCATTTGGGGTTTTTTGTGTGTTTGTTTGTTTGGTTTGGTTTGGTTT
Source organism: Chloroceryle aenea (assembly GCA_013399075.1). Classification (NCBI taxonomy): domain Eukaryota; kingdom Metazoa; phylum Chordata; class Aves; order Coraciiformes; family Cerylidae; genus Chloroceryle; species Chloroceryle aenea. The sequence continues at coordinate 417,942 of VWZY01009531.1, forward strand.
TCTATAATAAGCAACTATGTGCTTAGTGCCAGGACATCAAGGTAGCAAAACAAGGCATTAATGATAAGTCATGACATAGTGAGGCTAGTCATAATCCATTGAACTCTGTGAGAGATTTGCTATTGATTTCAGTGAAAGAAAAGCAAAGCTAATTGAGTTTCAGGAAAATTGCTATAAAGTATCCATTAAATAACAAAGGAGATTAATAATAACTGGATGCTTTCATTTTTCACTAGATTAATAGTTTAAATTATTTTACTCAAGTAACAAAGCATTGCAGCTTGTCTGCAAAAAAGTATGTTGTTAAATAATTGACCCAGCTGAACTTGAATGAACGGTCTTCCTATCAGTAATTCTAGAACAACTTAGAGCAATAGATAATGTCTTTCAGACCTGTCGGAAACTTTGAATAAGTAAAACATATGCTATTTATCTATACAATACATGTTTGCAAAGAGAGAAAAGTAACAATTAATATGTGATAAAGAGTAACTCCATACATCTTTTTAGGCTTCTCTGCAAAAATCCTTCATTTATCCAAGGATCTTAAATTCATTAGTATTTTGTACTAAATGCATAAGGAAGGACTTCAACATCAAAAAAACATAAAGTAAGATAGATAATAGATTAAAAAACCCTATAAACACTAAGGTTAAGTAGGGTAACTGCCCTTACTTAAGGGACAGATACAAACAAATCAGCTGCTTGAAAGACTCTTGAGAGATTGCAAAGATTACCTCCCACAAGGTCCTCATGAGAGGTGGCTCCAGCCCCCAACCTCCCACGTTTCTCTGCTGTCCCATTGACCCATCAGTCATCTAGCACAACCTCTTCCTGAGCATCACCCACCTAGTAAATGTCCTGTGGAAGAAGAGGAGGGCATGTTGGCTTGCTGTAGGAGGAGATGAAAAACAGAGGGACATTTACAGAATCATAGAATCATCTGGGTTGGAAAACACCTTCAAGGTCATCAAGTCCAACCAATAACCCTACTCTACATGTCCACTGCTAAAGCATGTCCCTAAGCATAATATCTACATGACTTTTAAGCACCTCCAGGGATGGTGATTCAACCACTTCCCTGGGCATCCTGTTCTAATGCTTGACAACTGTGTAGGTGAAAAAATTCTTCCTAATATCAAACCTAAACCTTCCCTGGCACAACTTCAGGCAATCTCCTCTTGTCTTATCACATGTTTCTTGAGAGAAGAGACCGGCTCCCATATTGCTACAACCTTCTTTTAGGTAGNGTCCTCTGTGTAGCTTCCCTACCCACAAACAGATCAGCACTCCTTCCCAGCCTGGTGTCTTCTGCAAACTTACTGGGGGTGCATTCATTCTATCTTCTCATCATAATCATTCATAAAGATATTAAACACTGGCCCTAATACTGAGTCCTGGAGAACACCACCTGTGACTGGATTCCAGATGGATTTTATTTCATCCACTGCCACTCTTCGGGCCCAGCCATTCAGCCACTGTTTTACTCATCAGAGTGTGCACCCACTCAAGCCATCAGCAGCTATTTTTTTTCATGAGAATGCAGTAGGAAATGGTGTTGAAGACTTTACTGAAGTCCAGGTAGACAACATCCACAGCCATGCTGCTATCTACACATCTGCACTTTCCTTTCTATTTTTCTGACTGATTTAAGCTAATTTTAAACCAGCGAATAGTCTTTGGCTGCACCCTTAGGCCAAGTATTGCAGGATGTAGTAGACAAGAGTCACCCTTATCTACTACAAGTTGCTTCTTTGTAGAAAGAGAAGACAAAACAGGATACTTGCCCGGTTACAGATGGACCAACTTTCAATCATCTAACTGACTTTCAGGTGTTCACACTGTTGTATTGAATTGCAAGGTGAAGATGACCACCGTTATGTAGGATGGTCAATACCAGCAATGAGCAAGTCACAGGACACAGATGGGGCAATAATGTCACCAATTACCATGATAGACCCAGGAGAGTGACAGCCACAGCAGAAAGCAAGCCATGACCCTCAGACTAGAGCTGACCAGTACTGTAAAATATGAATGAGATGGATTCTGGGGTGACAGTTCACACACTGGGACTTAATCTGGACAAGACTAAGAGAGTAGCAGAAGAAAGCAAGGAATTTTTGGCAAACATGGGCATAGTCAACATGCAACATGGATCCTAACATCCTGCTCTCCAAAACAGACCCAATGTCTTCAGCACAAGACAGGACTGGAAGAAATTTACATTTTATTATTTTTCTCATCTTTTAAGATAAATATTAATCACTCAAAAGATAGAAGAAAAAACAAAACTAGCCCTATAAGTTACATTCTGAACTCTGATTTTTTTCATTCACAGTCCAAATAAATTTTATTGAAGTGCCACTTAGAAGCAAGCTCCTTGAGGTTTGGTTTTTTTTCCTGACATTCAATCTATAATGAGCTGTCTGTGTTACTTATTTTTATTTTAAAATGAGTGAGAAGTTATTTCATTTAATTCTTCATTGATTATACAGTGTACCAGTAATGCCAAAATATAGTTACTTTTTTTTTCCAAATACATGTGTATTGTGATATCAAATGCTTGTAAAAGCACACAGTATTGAAAATTTCCATTACAGAGCTTTTTATGTTAGCTTCCCAGTGATGAATTTGCATTTCATTCTCCCTTCAGACACATGAAAGACACAACTTTGTGTTGTATCCTCAAAAAGTACAGCAAGTAATTGTGTATGTTTGTGTCCTTGCTTGCATTTAACTGTATACCATTTTGAATGCAAGCACAATGAAAATGTGAAATGAAAAATCAAAACAGATCATGTGAGACTTAACCATATCAAATCCCTGTGGACAATATTATTACTTATTATATTCAGATATTCTTCTCGACAGTCATTCAGTTCATGACTATTTAGGTACATCATTGCCAAGGATTAGTTCCCACTGGTGTCCTTTAACTGCTTTATGAAATGGGCATAATAACGGTATGGATGAGGGGAGATATGTTCTATATGGAGAAAACATCAAAGACAAGAAAGAATTTCATATCTCTTTGATGACACTCAGCTTCGGGTAGAGAGCATTACAGCTTGCAGGAGTGATAATTAAACCCGATAGTTATTTGGTTTACTTGACATGCTTTTAAAATATCTTGTAAAACTTGCCATTCCTGACAAAAGGAAGATCCTGAGTCCTGAGCATGTATGATTTACAAAGTTTCCTTCCTCCTTTTCCCTTACAGACTTAAATATAATGTTATTTGGATGTAAGAATCAAAAGATGGAGCTGTGCATACTAGTCTTAAAAGCACAAAAAATTACACTAAGGAAGATCCTTTTCTTTTCCTTCCATCTTTGGGAGATCAGTGAAGGAGAATTGATTAACTTAAGTTTGATATTGACATTGTTTTCCTTACAATTGTTTCTAACAAAAAAAAAAAAAAAAGAAAAGAAAAAGAAAAAGTGTGTAAAAAAGAACATATATAGAAGTAACTCCACTTCAAACATTATTTGATGGTTATCTTCCAGTTTCAGCTATCATGAGCCAATTTGACAGAAAACAATAAACTTCTTCCTGATACCATGGCATATTTCTCTTTAATGAAGACTTGAGCCATTGAGCGTAGTGTCAAAATGTTGTCTTTTCACTCAAAGTGAAGTGTAGGACAAGTGGAGTTTTTGACAATTTTGGGGGGATTTTGCCACTTTGAGTGTTCTGTTTGTAAATGTTTCCAGCTAGATAGTTTTCAGTTGTGTAACTTGGAAGTACTTCCATTGCTTCTTTGATTTTAATGGTATAGCCCAGAGAAATGCAAGAGTCAACAGAGAGGTGATTTGGACCAGAGTGCATTATTAACCTGCTATCAACCATTAGATTGTACTGTATTTCCCTGGTTATCTCTAAATATTCATAGATAAATACCTTGTCCTTCACTTTCACTTCTTCCTTTAATTTCTAACAGCCAGTTTATCATTGCTCATTTTCTGTCTGATCTGAGGCTGATGAGTATATCTAGAGAAATCTGTTTCTTACAGGTTCTGATTCAGCCTAAAGAAATTTTGGCCTCTGGTTTCAGCATGTTGACCTGTAAAAGTTTGTCTTCTAGTATGTCAAATAATCTCAGAATAAAAGCTTTTAAGACAAGAAAGATTGTATAACATATTTATCTCTTTTCTTTCTTCTTTCTTTTCCTTTTATTTTCTTTTCTTTTCTTTTCTTTTTTCTTTTCTTTTCTTTTCTTTTCCAAATAAAGTATTTTTATAGATTCATATCACCACAGATCCATACAAGATAGAAGGAACCTCGGGAAATCTATTCCCACCACCTGCTCAAAACCCAGGATCAACCATGAATTCAGACCACATTGCTCAGGGTTTTATCTGCTTGGATCTCAAAAATACCCAAAGGTGTTAAACTAGACACACCACAGGATAACCTCTGTGTCACTCTTCTTGACACAGAAATCCAGGTAAAGTGTTAACCCATTAATCACTATTCTGTAAACTCAATCATCCAATCATTTTTTTCACCCATCTAGTTGTCCACCCATACAGACCATAACATTCTAACTTGGATACTAGAATGTCTTGGGAGATAGTGTCAAAAGCCTTGCGAAAATGGAGCTAAATGACATTCACTGCCCTTCTCTCACCCACAGATCCAGTCATTTTATCATAGAAGGCAGTGACATCGATCAAGATGACTTATCTTTGGCAAAATCAAAATTGTCTCCTGTAGCCTGTCCTCCTTCATACTTTTTTTTTCTTTTCTTCTTCCCTTTCACATTTCATTTTTACCTTGGAGTGCTGTTGTAAGTTCTTTAGCCAGGCTGGTGTCCTGATATATCCACTCAGTTTCCTGAGTATTAGGATGAATCATTTTATGCTTTGGCAAAGGATGCATTCCAGATTGCCCAGTCTCCTGAGGTCCTTTGAGCTTTAGAGCTACACTCCATGGGATCCCATCTACCAGTTCCCTGAATTAAAAAAAACAAACTAACATGACACCATAGTCAAAAAAACAAAGGCACAGCCTTCTGCAACACTAACCATGCAGCCAGCTATTAACTTGCAAGGTACATCCACTCCCATCTGAGCCTTTCCTCTTGACTTGAAAGATTACAGAGGACATCAGCTGAGTCCCCACATCTCACTTTTTTCCCCAGAGCTCTCAGTAAGCACTACTGATTTGCTCTTTATGCTCCTTGCTAGTGTCATTGGTGCCCACATTGATGAGTAACATGACATAACTCCATCTGTCCCTCCCTCCTTGCATCATGTGACTCAAGATGTCTGCAAGGTTTCCATGAAGACCCTGCCTCTTATGCATGAGGGAGCTATCTGAGGCTTATCACTTGGAAATTTTTGACATATCAAGTTGTTCTGAACTATACCGTGCTTCCTCAAGAAAACTGCTTTACATGTATCATGTATATAAGAGTAAGCAAAATAATTTTATTTCAAAATCTTTTTATATCCAAATGCCATCTGCTGCTAGTTTTCTTTTTTTTTTCATTAAATAAATCTTGATATGCTACAAAGGTCATACATATTTCTCTACTGATATTTCAGCTTGACACCCAATTCTGAAGAGGGATCTCATGCAGAAACAATTTGTTTTGCTGCAGAGTTAAAATGCTCTGACATAAAATAAAAGACAGTTTCTGCACCTGACGTACGCTTGAATCAGTACATTCATTAATTTTAGGACAGCTGCATACTAGTGTTACAGCACTGAAAGTCATTGATATAAGGAGCCTATGGAGAACCTAGGAAGAACAAAGCAAAACGCTTAAGTTATGTGGTGGTAGTGATCAGTACTCCTTCTATAGCTAATTTCTGTGATCCTTATCATGCACTTTCAGACATCCAGGACGTAGCTTAGAATTCCCAATTTATCTCCTGTGATTTCTTAGATTACATCAAAATGTCCCTTTGCAATGGACGTTATGTTATTCTTTCTATTAGCAGAAGATATCTTTTGGAGAATGTTCTAATGTGAAACGTGAACTTTAACACAGCAGTGTAAATTTCTCTGTAAAATACTCATGACAATATCCCACATATTTCTCTCATACGCTATATGTTGCCATCTGTTAGAGAATGGTTCTGTCACTCATTGCTAGATCTTAGGTAAATAATGAGTAAAATGGTGTTCTTTAACAAAACCACAAAACAACACCAAATACAACAAAACAAACATTACCTTGGTCTTACTTTTATCATTACTAGTACTGTCCATGGTCAAAGCTAGTCTCAGATAACGATGGAATTATTCTTGTTCTTTTCTTTGGCTACCATATCACATTCAAATGCTGGCATCATAAGGTCCCAGCAAGCTGCCTGTGCTCTCCCTGTGCATGGTGAGGCGCACAACAGAAAGCACAACCTTGGTAGAAGGTGATGCAGAATGCCAGTTAAGTAAATGGGAAATTCTGAATACGATGTTGTGTTTTAAATTGTGCTCTGCTTCAGGATCTTAATGTGTTATTTGGTGCTTGCAGAGACAGTTTCTGCTATAACTTTACACGTCTGGTCTCCCCTTTAGCTATTGAAAACACTAACTATAACCATGTCCCATTCTTGCTTCATGTTTCTAGTACAAAACCTGATTTCTTCTGGGCAATACTTGCTGATGGATAGAAAGGAGAGAGCATGAGGGACAAGGAGGAGTCTGGTGGACAGAGCCCAGAAGTACATGAAGGCATTTCCCTAAAAGAAGGAAAGATGAGTGTGCATCCCTGCAGCACAGACATAAGCTCTCCCCCTGAGCTATCACATGGAATAGTGACAGAGGCAGCGGGGATGTTGTTTCACAGGACAGTGTGGCTGCCATGGTGACTGCTGGAAGGCTTGATTTGGGTGATGGACACAAGGAAGCCTGCCCCTCCACCCTCTTTCTTGGAACCACAGATGGCTGAAGTGGAAGGCTGATTCCAAGCTGTCCAAAATTTACAATGATTTGTGCATGTGCAGGTGTGAAAGTGTTCAGGCATTAAGATGTCAAACAATGAGAAGGTTACACAGCCTGGGAAACTCCATAATTAATATAAGCAGAAGAGGGTTTTGGAAGACTGCATTCTTATTGGTCTTCTAAATCATTGGTTTTAATTTCCCCATGGAAACCCTAATGAAACAGTTACAGATGGACCTGGAAACATCTGACAGATAACAATGGCACAGCCTAGACCCTTTAAGAGACAATTCTCAGATGCTCAGCAGTACTTTTTTTTTTTTTTTTAGAGAATTAAATCTGTGAAGTGATAGAGGATTAAAATTAGGAAAATCTGTGTGGTTTAGAGCAACTAAAGATAGCTTCATAACACAAATGTGAAAAATAGTGTTAATCTTATGTTGAGCCTCTTTATGTACATAATACCCACCTTAAGTATATCATATTCCCGCCTCTCTGCAGGCATTGAGTCATTATGAATTAAGTGTTCAGGGGTGCAGTATGCATTGTATTCTTACTCAGATATATTTAACAAACTATTCATCCTAAGTTATTAATATGAGAGCTACAAACTGGGAACTTCCAGCATAATTTTTTAACTAGTGTATAATGATTTCTCAAGTTAGGCAACACATAATTTTCACTCTCGTTATTTTAATCATTATATGGATACTTTCAGAAGCAGCTTGCTTTAAGTGCATGCTGCTTCTGATAATCCTTTGAAAAATGACAGAAGTTCCTCTCTTTGTAGCCCAGGTTTTAAGAGCAATGCACCTGTATACATTCCAAGCATCAACAACATGCTGTAAGGAGGAAAAGACTTCAGTCTCAGGAAATGGGTACAGATTTTCAACCTTTGATACCATTATCCTCTGCTTCATATATATATATACACATATATTTGTGACTTTGAGAGAAATTCTCATTTTGCAAGACAAATAGAATACTTGCTTCAAAAGAAAATGAAGAGCGATTATTAAAGATAGTTGATGAAAGACCTGCTTGTCTTGATTTTGTCTCAAATCCAAAATATTTAGATATATAGTTTGCATCATAAGCCTGATGAACTTTCTTTTGCAGAGCTCTGCTGTCACAGCAGCTACAGAAATTCAGTGCAGTCTGGCATTACTTGCTGTATGATGTAATCACCTTTAAGTGACTGGCCACCTAAAACTTGTAACTACAATGAACTTATATGGGCAATAGCTATTTAATATCGTGGTTCCACAAATTACTTGGGGATACAGCTATTATAAAAGAAAGGAGGTAGTGCAATTATCAGCCCTGCAGCAAAATGTTAGGTATTTAGCTACTTGGGTCCAACCCACAGACTTGAGCCACACACATTTCATTAGAGGTCAGTCATCTACCATTACAAAAATGTGAACTACAGGCCAGGCTGGCTGCTGGAACTTTGAGTCATGGGATGCATGTCTTATAATTCAATATATTGCACAGCTTTCTTTTTGGAAAGGAAAAAAAAAATTAAAAGAAGTCTGTGTTTAAAAGGAAAAACAGAGTGACCTGATTAATGTGACTTCATTTAATTCTGCAACTATCCACTATTTTAAAGACTTCTTAAACACAGAAAACGTACTAATAGGCTTTCAGTGCTCAGTACTTTTTTCCCAGCTTTTATGCTCTATGATATTTCACATGCTATTACTTGGGTGAATTACAATTTTTAAAAATCTACTTTCTGTCCTCATAATGTTTATTTGACAAGAGCAAAAGATCACCTGTTGATCATGTGTCTATTTATTTATCTTATGCAGTCCTCACCTTCATTTCAAAACAATAAATCTGATTTTAGCTTTGAAATTAAATGTAAGAAGCTTGGAGGAAATAATAACCCTGTGTCTCATCTTAAACTTTTAATATTCATTGTTTGGGTTCTCTGGGTTCTCAAATACAGAAAGGAAAAACTAGACTTGCGAATACAAAAATAAATTACAAAAGAGTAGTAATACCTTTAGCTGTCATTTTTCACCATCTGTGAATCTCAGTACTGCACATCTCACAGAATTACTTTGCTCCTGAGTAATGTGCTGGTTTTACAATAAAAAACATTTTGCTTTTGCAAGCAACGCGGAACTTAGGTGGTACATTAATGTTCCCATAACCATACCTAATTGACTACAGGTTAAATCTCTGGATCCATGTGGGATTTGGAGATGCTCTTGGCTATTTCCACAGAATATGTCTGAGATGCTGACCAGGTCTTGGCACTGCACAACAGTTCTTCCATGGAGCTGCAATTGTTTTACATCACTTTTGTAGGAAATCCTAAAATAATCTAGAACTGTTTGTATTGTTCTTACTAGGTCTTCTTAATTCCTTAATTCCTTAATTCATTTTTGTCTCTGAAAATTAATTCACCTTGCATGGCAAGATTTTGCTAGTGGGGAGGTTACAGGGGTGACTTCTGTGAGAAGCTGGTATAAGCTTCTCCTATGTCTGATAAAGTCAATGCTAGCTGGCTCCAAGATGGACCCACCACTGGCCAAGGCTGAGCCCATCAACTAAGGTGGTAGCATCTCTGTGATAATATATTTAAAAGGAGGGAAAATTTGCTGCACAACTGGGCAACTGTAGCCAAAGAGAGGAGTGAGAATGCACAAGAGAAACAACCAAGGTTAGTGAAGGAGGGGGAGAAGGTGCTCCAGGTGCCAGAGCAGAAATTTCCCTGCAGCCTGTGGTGAAGACCATGGTGAGGCGGGATGTCCCTCTGAAGTTCACAGAGGTTAATGATGGAGCAGATATCCTCCTGCAGCCCATGGAAGTCTCCATGATGGAGCAGGTGGATGCTCAAAGTAGGCTGTGATGCTGTGGAAAGCCCATGCTGGAACAGGCTCTTGTAAGGACCTCTGAACCCATGAAGAGACAAACCCATACTGTAGCAGATTTGCTGGCAGGACCCATGCTGGAGTAGTCTATTCCTGAAAGTCTATATTCTGTGGAAAGGACCCACACTAGAGTAGTTCATGAAGAACTGTAAACCATGGAAAAGATGTTGCTCCACTCTGGAGCAGGGGAAGAGTGTGAGGAGTCGTCCCCCATGAGGAGGAAGGAGTGGCAGAAACCACATGTGATGAGCTGACCACAACCTCCATTGCCCATCCCACTGTGACACTGAGGAGGAGAGGGTAGAGAATATCAGAAGTGAAGTTAAGCCCAAGAAGAAGAGCAGGCTGGGGGAAAGGTGCTTTTAAGATTTAGTTT
>VWZY01009532.1:2503-23496 GCA_013399075.1 Chloroceryle aenea
GGGGGTGCTTTGCAAAGTTTATTTCTGAGCAAGGGTTTCCCCTCAGCCATGTCAGGATTTTACTCACCTGCAAAGTGCTGGCTCTGTAAAGGTCAGGTTGGATCTCAGCAGCGCAGCGCAGCCGGCGTGATGGGCGAAGGCCTGGACCCCTCTCATGGTGGCTGGCGCACACTCCTGGGCAATGGCTCTTCATGAAGCTCCAGGGTTCCCGCATCCCAGGGAGCAGAGATGGCACGGAGGGTCGGAGGCATGCCAAGGGGAGTTCAGTTGGTGATGAATTTTCCAGTCATATTCTATTTTAACGCTGAGATCCTCAATTTGTTCAGTTCTTAAAGGTGACCCACAAAGAAAAGTACAAGTTGGGCTCATGCCCAGGGTTTGCTTCCCCGTGCTGAAGACGTGGAAGTAGGTATTTTTATAAAGTTACTTTTTGGCACTAGAAACGAGCATCCTTGCTTCACCTCAAGACTCTGGGGAGGCAAAAGAACTCACAAATGGTGTGGTTACAAAACCAGTAACGATAGGAGCTGAGCCCCTGGGAGGTGACCAAAGCAGGTTGTTTGCTGTCCAGTCTTTCTGTTTGTTTTGCTGTTAACATCCACTTAATTTCAATGACCAAATGACATTTTGGATAAAAAGCCCTTGTTAAAGCCTCAGCATCCTTCCTCCTGCACAGCCTTCGCCTCTTGGTACACTTTCCATGGCCTCCTCCTCCATCTGCTTCAGCAAAACATATCGACTAGCACTTCCATCAGCTAAAACAGACAACAGGAAAAAATCTTTAATAGCTTTTCCCCTCCAGGACTTTCATCATACAGAAAAGATGTCTACAAGACAGCAACCCAAATAAGAAAAACCCAGTCCAAGGCCCCAGGTGCCCCCAGGGCTGCCCTGGCTGCATGAGCTCTTTGCTCTTCCATGAGCCGTGGGTGAAGGTAAGTACTGTGTTCGCTGTGAACACGTCTCTTCCTCAGCACAGCCAGCACCTGCACCCTGTTTTGGGGCAGGATTCATGGCTGTCCTCCTGTCAGAGGCTGCTGGTGTGAAGCCTGTACTTCTTTGTGCAGGCTTTTGTCTCAGTCTGTGTGTGTGCCCTTGGAGCTGTATCTCTGTCACCTCTGCATGGACACCCCCAACCACCTCTCACCTTTCTCTTATGTCCAGAGCTACTGTTAAGAGCTGGGGTAATTTCTGAACCCGAGTGTATGCTGATACAGTTGACAGTAAAAGCACTCAGGGAATTTAATGACTAACAGAAATCCACTCCTCATGAGGCTCACACCACCCTCTGATGCATTGAAGTTTTCCTTGTGATGTCCCCACCTTTTCCAGTCTTTGCTGCCGGGCCAAGGCTACTGGCAGCCCTTAAGTGCTTGCCTCTGGCGGGGGGAGCATGCCAGGAATGCTGGAAGGCAGGAGGAGGGCAGTGGTGCAGGGCTGGGGACGCTGCTGCAGCTCTGCCTGTGCTGAGTCACACCCGCCGGATGCTCCTGCAAATCCCTGTTTCCTACGCCGCTGGAAAGGTACCAAGAGCATTAACATTGCGAGCCCAGTCTACGCAAAACAAGACAGCCTGATCTTTGCAGTAGCTCCCATTACAGCCCATGGCTCCCTTCCTCTTGTCCTCTAGCCACCCATCTCGCCCGGGTCAGGAAGACTCCCTTTGGTGTGCACCATGTGCCGAGTGTTCAAAGCAATATCCTTGGGCTTCTCCAATAGGAGCCTCTGGATGAGGTAAGCTGCTGCCATAGCTTGTATACAGCCTGTTGTTCCCCCTCCTGTGCTCCTGTCCTTCACTGAGTACAGCGATGGCTCACGCCTTTTTGCCCCATCCCATGGCACTGCCCAGACATGGGCCTCACTATATCCATGCAAGGACCAGAGAGATGCCAAAGAGCCCTTCAAAAAAGAGAATTGGATGTTGGCCTTTTGTTGACATCTGCAAGCACAGAGGAGATGAAGGCCCAGAGGAGGTGAAGGCCAGGATGGACTGGCCTGCACTGTACCCCAGGAGGCTTGTGTCCCACAAGCTCCCCTTCCTTTCTGCTCCAGGCAAGTGATTTATGGCTTCTGTGTCTCCATTTCCTTGCCTGGGACCCAGACACTCTCCAGACTGCTGTGACAATGGCTGTGTGTAAAGCCTGAAGTTCCTGGACTCTATGGTAACGGGACCATACAAATACTTAGGGCTTAGACACCCTTTGTTTGGGGTTTCTGGAGCTCTGTTGTGACTGATGAGCTCTCACCAGACCAAAAACATGTTGAGCAGGCTCTGCTGAGGCCAGACTCCTCTTGACGTCAGTAGAATTTGGACAGAGGCCCATCTTTCAGAGGAGGTGAAGCCAAAGCTGCTTTTAAAACACACAGTGGCCCTGGCAGGGTCTTCCAGAGATGGAGCTCAACAAAATCCACTCCCTTTAGCTAGCCAGCCTCATCCAGCATGACTAACAGCTGCTGAGGCCATCACCTTGCTCTTGAGACACCAGATCTCCTGGCATGGGCAGCAGACCCAGAACACCCCCTAGACTGAGAGCCCCAACTGTTGCTTGGGAAAATGGGACTGCCTCTGCCCAGCTCCTCAAGCATCACCCATCATCCCTCCAAATCTTCCTCTCCAGTAAGGTTTCCTGAGGGGCCAAGGTTACTGCCAACAGGCTCTGCTGACACCTAGTGAATGAGGGGGATTGAAAGGCTACAGGACCAGCTCTGTTCCTCCCCAGTTTCCCCTCGCTGTGCCCCAGGGCTGAGCTGCTCCTGGATCTGGCTCCTGCTCTCCTGTTTTCAGTTTATACAGGTTCTCCCTCACCCAGAGGCTCCCGGGGTTGCCAGGTCACCAGCCCATTCCCTATGCTGCTAGAGGTGCAGTGTCCCCAGTGTACAGTGGGGAGCCCAGCATCAGTGCTTCATGGGAAGGGAGCACTGCTCTCCTGGCAAGGCAGCATCCCTGAAGAGATGTGTGTCCATATGCCTGGTGCTCACTTTTGCCATCCCCTAGCAGCAGGACCATCTGTCACTCTGGTCCTGGAGGCGCTGAAGCTTAGAGCACCCTGGTCCCCCGCCACCTGGGCAGAGACCAGGCCAGCAGCAGTGCGCAGAGGCCCCGTACCGCCCCTCTGCCCTGGCTGCCTCCCCTGGGGAAGGATGGCACAAGGGAAGGGGAAGGGGCAGGGGGGCACTAGATGCCCATCCAGAATCAGAATCCAATCAGCACAGGCACTCAGGGACGGGCTTTGGGTACACTCCCCATGCCCTGAGACAGGCAGAGCCCTTGCTGATGCCTCGGCCCCACTGCTCCAGGTGCTCCACGTGAACTGGTGTTTGCCAACAGCAGTGCTTGCCTGGGCATGGCTTCCCAGCACCCGCTGCCCAGGCTGCCAGCTCTGGCTCTGGGCTTGCCACGTTCCTGGGGTCCTACCCCAGGCTGGAGCTTCCTGGGCAGGATGGCAGTGTGATTAATTGCTAATCTTCCTCCTCCCTGGATTTGTTCAGCTCTGCTAGGTCTCTCTGCCACTGCTTCCAACCATTTCATTGTCTCCCGGCTCCTTGCCGCCTACTCTCTTCTGTCCCAGGGCTGATCTCCAAATCCACCAAAGCTGCTTCTTGGGTCTTACACTAATTTTAACAAAGGCTCTTCCTCACCCTGGGGATTTTGCTAGTGTCTCTCTCAAAGCTGCCTTTGAAAGCTTTGCTACTCATGCTCACTAATAATTTAGTGTTTGGCTTCTGCATGGCTTCCTACTGTTCTCCTGGCTCCATTGGTCTCCCTTCTGCTTCACTCCTTCCGCACGCAGGTTGGGAGCAGGAACCAGTTAATATTTGATTTCCCCTCTGACTGCCGTGTCTGGGAGGCATCGGGGGATCAGCCACAGCCGCCCAAAGAGGAGCTCCCCTAGAGCTATTTGCAGCCCTCCCAGATGTCTCATTTTGCTGCCTTTGTGCCTCGAGATGCCCTGTCCCCTTGTTCCTCCCCACACCCACCCCCTGAAGGTCTGTTCTCCCCGGTGATAATCCATTATCTACATTTAATGCCTCGCTGATGTCCTCTGCTTAGTCTGATGGTGAAACCCGGACCAGATGTGAAGCTTCTTCTGTTACTAATGGCAAATCCTTTTGCAATAGCTGGTTGGAAAATGGGGAAACCATTTTTATGAAATAAAAATCGAAACTCTGGACTCATTTTCAGTCTGCAGGCCTCACAAAGGAACACGTTTTGTTTGGCATTATTTCCATCTTTTTACAAAAAAATATTTCTTTGGAACTGTGGCTCAGCAGGTGCGTTTACTTGTGCTGTTAAACGTTTCCTTTCTGTTCTGGTGTAGCTAGTATTGCTCTCATGATCCACTTGCCTCTGCAAAAAAAACACAAAGGGAGCAAGAGGTGGAAGAAAAAAATGCAAATGTTTTGCTAAGTGTTCAGACCTCAGAAGGCTGAGGTCACCAGTAACATTTCCAGAAACATGATTGCCCTCTATGCATGCTGAGCACACCCGGGTGAATGAGTAGATGGGCTCCGGTGAACTGCAGCTCAGAGGAAGGTCTCCACTTAACACTCAAACTGTGTTTTTGTCATTTGGCATCATTTCCAGAGTCCTTCTACAAACTTCCTTGCTGCTATAAAAAGTTGTTAGGTTGTCCCACGGTGCCACTCCCACACAAAGTCACCCTCATCCAAATGATTATTAAAATATGGCAGCATCGGCTGCTATGAAGAGACAGAGTTTAGAGCAGCAGCAGCAGCAGCGCTGTAGTACCCAGACAAGGCCCTTTGAGAACCTGCAGATGGGGACAGGCCACGCTGGGACAGCATCTCAATGGAGATCCCCAAGCTGGAGGGATGCAGATAAGGCATCAGCACATGCCCCTTTCTGACGATCCAGCAGTGGTCTTGCATTTGGGTTGTGTGCTGGGATCCACATTGTCTTTTTTGCTGAGACAGGTGGCAAGAGGAGATCCTGGACCACAGGAATCCCAAGCACTGCCAGCAGGCTGGGAGAGTGCTGTCCTCACAACCAAATGCTTATCCCCACCAATACAGATGTGCCCTCCTATGCTTTTCCTTCAGATGCAAGTGTTCATTTTCTCAGCTTGTCAGAAATTCACTGACACATGCCAGCCTGAAACGTTTCATCTCCCATTCAGTGAACTGTCAGTGAACCAAAAACAACAACAACATCTGCAAGGACATGCCTGGGCTCCTAGTGGGTTTGCCCAGAGCCAGGATTTGAGGAGACTCCCAAATTCACTCATGACATTCTTCCAGTTGAAGGGAAAACTAGCTAGTTTTTAGGTTTCAGTCTAATTCAAAAGGTTGGTTTTGGTTTTGTTTCTTTTAATTTCTGGATACAACAGCATATCCTGTGGACTGGAAAGCCTAGTCACCAGCAAAGCTGTCTATTAGATCCATGGAGGTTTTTGTGTCATGTCACTTAGGATGAAGAAGTTGATGAGCTCTCATGATAGCCCAGAGAGTTGAAACAGTAAACAGAATATGCACCTGCAGACACACAAGGCTACATGAACCCCTGGCTGTCCGGAGGTTCAGTGGGTGCTGTGCAGCAGGGGCGCTGGGCTGTGCCCAGCTGCAGCTGTGGAGAAGCACCAGAGCAAGCTGACAAAAGGGGGCTGAGGAAAAGAGAAGAGAAGAAGAGGTGTGGGACCACACACCAGCAAACTCAGCTCTGGAGTCATAAGCAAAGACATTTTTGTCCATGCAATTTTTCCCAGGCACAAGGAAATGTTTCTTTGTGAAGGCAGAACTTGCCAGCAGAGGTGCTTCCCTTCACCATCATTTTCTCTTTCCAAGGCCTGGACCTTGCCAGGCACCTCCTTTTCCACTCTCCACCACTACCCAGGAACGGTGGCCATACAAAGAGTGACTGATTTCAATGAAGCCATTGTTCACTGAATCACCTGGCTGAAAACTTGTGACTTGGGAGGAGAAACCACCCTGGAAACGGACAGCATCTTTGCCTGGCTTTTACCCTGAAGCTGAGGGCAACAACAGTGAACACAGCTATGGGAACAACCAAGGCAGCCCCTCCTGGCCTGTCATCCTCCAGTTCCCTCACCCTGGCTCACAGCTGTGTTTTGCCTTTAGCAGCAGGGTTGGTAGTCTCATAGGGGTAGACGGGCGCTGAAGGCTACATGGTGTCAGAAGGAGATGCTCTTTACTCCCTTCATTTGTTTTCCTTCCCATGTTTGTTTATTGTTTTGTTTTGTTTTCCTGGGAGCATTTGCTGCCAAGGTGCCCTCCCAGTCAGCAGGAGCAGAGCCATACTGCACACAGCCGTGCCACAAGTACAGGGCATATGCTGGGCATTGCTCCACCACTGTGGAGTGAAATAGAAGTAGGTCAGGAAAGTAGGTTTGACAGAGCCAAGGGCTGGACTTGTCACCTCACTTGCCATTGGCATGGGAACTGAAAACTGCCAGCACCAGCCAGCAAGTGGGACGGGCAGCTGCTGAGACGCCAGGCAGAGCGGGCAGCCCCTGCTCTCCTGAAGCCACAGTACCACATGTGGCCCCACGGCTGCACTCGCCTCTGCCAAAGGCTGAATATCTATCTCCACGGGGATGATTTGGGTCTTGTGGGCTCCCCAGCCACCAGCTGCACTGCTCTGATTGATAATTGAAGCAAACTCCCAAGCCCAGGGTGAAGGCACTAATTGCAAATATCTGCTGGCTCCGCCAGAGCAGCAGGACAGTGCTGTGGCAGACGGGGCGATGCTCCTCACCACAGGGCTCTGCCACCGGTCATGGATGGAGGAACAGAAATCACAGCGTGGGGCTCCCAAATACTCGACTTTGCCCCATTAATGAGGCAGAAAACCAGCCACCACACTGCTGCCTCCCGCAGCAGAAGGCATCCTCCTTTGTTTAAGACTCTTTCTAATGGATGTGCTTTGGAGCCATGTACATTTCTCTGATACCTACTCCAAAAGTCCTCTGAACGTCTGGGGATCCCAGTACACTGGGATCCAGGATGGTACTAGACTTTGTGGATCAGGGTAGCAGGGAGGATTTCTAACCACTGAGGCAGAAGAGCTGGTGTTGACACACAGCAGCTCTGTGGAAAGAGAAGTTACCTGCGATAAACTCCACGTAAGGGAGGGAAGATTCAGGTCTTGTGACCTCTAAACCAATGCAACCTATGGGGATTGTGGTTGTATTTTGGTAAGCAGAGTCCTTTTGCCTGATGTGGGCATGGTAGCAGCTGGGGCTGAGTGGGAAGGAACAAGACAAAGACCCAGCTCCCCACAGCAGCTGGGGCAGGCAGTCCATGAAACACAGAAGCAATTGTCACCTATTGAAACCCCTGTTCCTGGCTGCCCCCCCAGCCTGTGGCTCCCCCCTTGCAGCCCCCTATGCAACTTTTTGGGGGCTAAAACCCAGTGCTGCTCCCTCTTCACTCCCAGCTAATTGCTTTAATTCATCCCGAGGCGCCTGCCCTGCCTCCCTCCCACCAGTGGCTCATCATTTATTCACAGGGCTGAAACCCCCCAAGCAGCATCCCGCTGGCCATCACGCTGCGGGGGGCTGACATGGGGTGGCTGGCTGGCCACTGAGAAGAATGACATCATTTTTGTGCTGGGAGCCAGACGCATGGGGCTGGGGGAAAGGCTTAGCCCACTTATCTTCCGATGTACACCTACAATTTTCCCTTTCAATCTCCTTCCAATCTGGCTACTCCCACGTGAGTTACTAATATAGGACACACAACGGGGCTTCTCCCCGCCTGGCCTATCCTCATCTATTTGACTAATTAGCTTGGTTTCGCTGGGGGGGTGTGGGGGGAGAGAGAAGGAGAAGGGATTAAAGGGGAAGGGGGGATCTTGTCCAAAATCCACCCTTCTGCTCCATCTTCCCTAACCCCTAAACAAGTCAAGCTGAGCACAGCTCTGCTGACACTGGCCAGCAGGACCCGCTGCAGGCCTGGTGCTCTGTGGCTCTAATGCCATATCCAATGCCCTGCAAAAGTGGGGGGCACACTGGTCCCTTCCCACCTGCCCTGACAAAGTACCTGCCTGCAGCAGCAACCCTGCGGGTGCTGGGGCAATACTGCCTCTGCCCCGGGGAAATTACAGCCCCTGGTCAGTTGGCCAGGCAAGGGGAGAGAGGCAACCAGCATAGGAGCACTAATTTGTTTTCTTCCCAACCCCTCCTGTAGCCTGTTCCAGCAGCAAATCTGGGACAGACAAGGGTTTTGGGGGACATGTCCCCCTAGGAGGGAGTCCCTGACCTCCCAGTGCCAGGACCCACTAGCACTAAAACTACCTGGACCCGTGGCACATAAGAAGCTTTATGAGTCATTCGGCAGGGAACAAGTGGTTAATTACCATGTGCCACTGCTGTTAACCTCTGCAAATAAGTCTAATTATCACAGATTAATGAACAAAGCACAGGCACATGTGAGGAGTTGTCGCTGAGGGTCTTTCCCCGACCACATTTCATTATCTTTCCAAGCTCTGCTGTCCTGCCTCCCCTGCTGTCTGTCCATCCCCCACCCCTGCTACAGGCCCTACTGATGTTCCAGATGAACCCCAAGAAAGGTGGCCCCACAGTTTCCACAATGCTGCATTCATGGAGAAACTTGTGAGGGAAGGCACAAAATCAGGGTTCATGATGGCTCCCAGGGCCCGTCCCACGGACATCAGCGTGGACCTACAAGGATGTTCGTGTATCAGGGCCATCTCCTCGCGTGCTGTTACAGAAAGGCCCATGACATTTGGGTTGGGCCTACCCCAGAGGCCCTAGCTTTTGCAGGTAAATAATCAGATTAGATCCTCCTGTCCCATTCGGGAAAGAAAAAAATAAACCCATCAAAAAACAGCCACAGTCTTAAAGCATGTCATTAGCTCTTGTGGTCATAGGGTAAAGCTCAAGTGAATCTCACAGGCTGAGAAAGCAGACAAAGGAAAAGGAGACCACGCTTATTGATTTCTTTTTTTCAAAGCCCACTCCTTCCCCACCACTGCCTTACAAGAGCCCAAGGCTGGGCAGGGGCGAGCGCTGGCACCCGCTGTCTGATGGGCAGCGGTTCCGGCAGCCACCTTGCAGGACACAGCTGTGGGACCAGGCTGAAGATGGCAGGAATGGCAGGAGGCTGGGGGTGGTATGGGATGATGCAGCCTCAAAGTGAGCAGCATTAATAAATGATAAGATTTTATAATTGTGTCAGGAAAGCTTACACTTCCAGCATTAAAATAAATAATGAAACTTTTTTTTTTCCCAGCTATTCTGGCTTATTTTCAGCATTTGCTAAATGGCTGATGCTTTGTTATTGATGCTTACCCAGCACTCAAGATCATCCTTTCAGATTTGAACCAATTAGCCCATGCTCACCTCAACGAGCACTGCTACAACACACACATAACTGCCGTACTGAAGCTCCCACGCCAGCAAATTGACGGAGCCTTTTTTCACTACCCTGCCTGAATTTAAGAAGTTGCCAGCCCCATCTTCATGTGGTCTGACACTGGGAGTGGTTTGCCAGAGGAGAAAGGAAATCCACACACGGATGCAGCCTTTGCAACCAGCAGCCCTGCCGGCCTCAGCCGTGTTGGGATCGACCGTGTTCCATCACCTCCCTCATGGTGGTTTTGCTGCTGAGCAGCACAAATGTGTCCCTGGCTTCGACATGCTGTTGTCGGGAGGAAACCAGCAGATGCAGAGGAAGCTGAATGGGCAAATGAATGTTAAAATAATTGGAGCCACCATTTCAGACTTGATGAATGTATTGCTCAAATTACAGCTCTGCCTTGAAAACAAAACAAAACAAAAGCCCCGATGAATGTAACATTAATTTAATAATGGTAAAACTTGTAAATAATGTAACACTCATTTAAATGGTTGCTCACGCAAGATCTCTTGAGAGCAGACTAAGGGACTTTATAATTTTGGGGCTGGGATGACACAGTTCTGTAAAATGTGATGCTTTATTCATCAGCTCCCCCAAGAGCTGGCAAGGTGGTGGGGCCGGCGGGGCTGGGGGCAGGGCACTTGCAGGCCCTGCCATCAGACACACGCATACCCCTCCTCCTCACCAGTCCCTTGGGTTTCCCCAGCACTGTCCCTTCTCCTGCCCAGGTGCTGGTGGCTCCTCCAGGGCTCCCCCAGCCTGGGGCCCATCTCCCCCATCTTGCAGACATCTGCAACACCCACACATCTCAGATGTCTCTCCTCCCTCCACTGCGGCATTTATTTAAATGGTTCTCTTATCCTTCACCCTCCACCACAAGGTGGAATTAAATTCACAGAAAAGCAAGAAATGCAGTCGAGGGCCAAGCTAGCAATTAGCATCAAACCAGAGACAACCAGAGCAGAGATGCTCAGTTCTACTCTTTGTCCCTTCCATTTTTTTTAAGTTGCCCTTTTTTTTTTTTCTTTTTACTACTGTAAGAGACTATTACCAGCATCTACAACTTCCTTCCACCAAAGACCTCTGGGTTTTTCCCTTTCTGCTTCCTCTGCTTTATTTATTGGCATATTCAATAATTCAGAGAAATCTTTTTTTAAATGCACCAGGCAGAAATCGCCCCCAGGTTTAAAAACAAATCCTGTCACATTTGGCAAACAGCTGCACACAGAAGGCAGACACCAAACATATATCTCCAAATATGTAAATTCAAAGAATCAATAGATGCGGTGTATTCTTAATTTTCATTTTTCATCTGGAAATAAAAGCTCGTGCGTAACATTATCATAATATTGTCATATTGATTTCTATGCGGTAAGGAGCATCCTATGAGACGTGACCCAGGAACGAGCTTTCCTCCCAGAGTGAAGGTCAGCCTGCTGCCACAAGGACTACCCTTACACGGCAAAGCACGCGTGATGGAGAGCTGATCTTCAGGGCCGAGCTCTAACCTGGCATGACCAGCCTCTCTCCTCCTCAACTCAGGAGGCACCTAAGCACCATCTCAAGGAAGCCCTTATGCATGGGGCTGCCAGTATCAGTCCCACGGCACCTCAGTGCTCCCCCACTGAAGACCTGGGGTCTGAGCTACTGACATAGGGACTGAAGCCTGTAGATCAACACCTGCCATTCATTTGCCCCCAGACTATATTGATCCTGTGCACTAAATTTATTCTGCTCCAATATGGTATTCAGAAGGTTACCTCTCCTCTTTTAGAGCCTCTAGGATACTTATTTTTCATTTCTTTGGTGCCCACCATGCTACACAAACTCACAGCTGACCAGTGCTCTCTAGCTTTCATCTGCCATGTAACTGCTCAAGTTTGCTTGTAGGTAATTGAGAAATAAATGTAAATGCACCAAGATGATTAAGATGCAAACAGCTGGTGTCACCAGAAACAGTAAAAAGGAGTAAGCACTGAGTACCTATGAGATAGCAGCCCGTGCTGTTTCTTACTGACTCATCCAGGACTGCTAGCCTCCAGATGATGCCAAAGGCAAAGAGGCTGCATTGCAAAACTGCCAGGATGTGCCTCTGGGATTTCTTCATGCATTATCATTTTCACTCTTGTTGTTGTTGGATATAAAATAAATGTATACATCAATACAGCAGCGGCAAGCGAGTGCCGCTTTTGAAGAGACATTGGCATTGTCTTATAAATGTCAGCAGCTGAACAGCAGCGAGCTCCATCACCTGCCTCTGCTTCTATCACTTCCCTTTTATTAAAAATACATATTGACAATAAAAGCTCTGGCTAAAAAAAAAAGCCCCTCCCCCTCCAGAAGAAAGATCTTGCTCTGCTCTTCTTGGGAAATCTTTAAACATGTGCCCTGGGAAATGACCTTACACATCTTCTCCCTTCCTGCAAATGCCACTGAAGTAACGCTTTTAAAATCAAGCAGTAAAAGTGAGGCTCCTGTAAGTGTTTTAATAGCAGTGCTCCTGCCAGCCACCACAGCAGCAAATGTTTGAGCTTTCTAAAATACTGCATTTTGTCCAACCTGACCCGTTCCCAGGCAGGCGGTGCCAACCCACGTCGTGTGTGTGCGTACGGTGAGCGCACAGCGCATCCCTGCAAGTGCTGCAGTGGCACTGGCCACACACGGGGCTCGTGCCACAGGTGGCAGGGGTGGCCGTGGCCTGGCACCAGGGCCTGATGCTTCTTGACAAAATCCAGGGTCACGGGGTGCAGAGGACTCTGCTACCCCTGGCAGATGGGAACTGGGCTGGAGCTGCTCCTGAAGGCTTTTGCTGACTTTTCTGGGTGTGGGTGGTAAGGAGAGGTCAGAAGCTGAGGAGATCTAGAGGGGATTTATCACAACTGACTGAAGCACTGTGGACGTCACTGTTGTGGTTTTACTATGATAGCCTTTTTGGTAGGTGGATTAATTTTTAACTGAAAATTATTTTTAAAAGTAGAAACCCTTTACTTTCTAAGCAACATGGGAAAGTGACTTTAGAAAAGCATCCCATGAAAGCAAATGGGCTTTATTTCAACAGTTCTTGGCTAAAGTCTCACTGTTTGAGTGAGTTTCTATCTCTTTTTTACTGCTTTCCTTCACCAGGTGTCTCAAGGAAAGAGAGACAGCGATATTTGAGGAGGGTTGCTTACTGTACACAGTCCGCCGGGTGCTTCAGACTCTCACACACATCTTGGGTTTGCAGTGGAGATGCCGTTAAACAGATGATGGTCATGACTGCAGTCTGCATCCCTTTACACCTCGGTACAAGGGAACCAGAAAGCTGTAAGTGCCAATACTTTCACAGAAACCCCAAAGAAAATACATTGTTCAGGAACATGAGCACATGACCCATATAAATGTCAATCACAGCGGATCCTGAACATTGGCCATTTGTAAACTATCTCACTGCAAATCAAATTGGTTTATGGCTAGAGGAGCATTTAATATACTATGAACAGTTTAAAGACAGCATTTCGTATTCAGTGATTAATGGCACCATATTGTATTTCAATTACTATGAGATACTTTCCCTTAATAAACGATGACAATAATATTCACATTAAGTCAATAAAAAGCATCTTCAAAGTGTGATGTATAAGTGCCATTATCACAGCCCAATGCAAAAGCACCATACAACAAGTTAGCAACACCAACAACAGAAACACCAGCATCCACAGGTAGATGTCTGTGCAAGGCAGAGGTATTGTCCCCTAGCTTGGGAAGCCATAGCAGCTCCACCACTGCTGCCAGGTACAACTTCATAAACTTCAGCTTGAGAGATAATTTATATTATTAAATAATCAATACTTTTTATTATTAAATATAATCTAGAAAAATGAAGTGATAAATGACTGTTATTAACAGTGTATTTGTAGCTGGTAGAAAATGTAGTAAAATGAGAAGGTGGAAGTAAAACATTTTTGCATCATGGAAATAACAATTCTGTCTCTGTCAAAACAAGACTTTTCACTATTATGAAAATGAAATAGAAAAGCCAAATGATTCACTTTAACTTTCCTGTTGAAAACTATGGCCAGACTGACACATTCACAGGAAATGCCTCAATTTCCAAAAAAAGCTACATGTTCTTCAGATGAAAATTCGCTTCTGCTGGACACCTTTCCAGCAACCTCTGCTGAAGGGCTTGGGAGAGCAGGTGCCTCTGGTTATACTTGGCACCTCTGTCCCTCTAAGTAAGGATGTGGAGCCCTGCCCTGAGATTCACACGCTCACTCCGCTCCGTGGAGGCTGGACTCATCGGTCCCCCTGTTTCTAAGGGAAAATATATGCAAGTTTGTCTTCCCACTTCACAAAAAGCAAGGCTTACCCTCTGGTGCTACCATTAAGAAGCAATGAGCAATGCATCAGTAACAGTGGTATTTCATTAAATTCTACAAGGCCTTTTTTTTTTTTAAAAAAAGGGAGAGAGAAAATAAAACATTTTTCTTTGCAGGTCAGCTTTAATGCACCTGGTGTAGGGACTGAAGGAGATTGCAGCAGTCTTGGAGGGAGACATAATCCATAGATCACTGTCCGGGCAGAATATACCGGCCTCCCTCTCTCTATTAGATGCAGTTATTTTAATAAGCATTCATCCTGCAGTCAATGGCAAGGCAAATGGTGATGCCCCTCCAGATTCCAGGAGCCTCACAGAGAGGACACGGCCCTTAGGCAGCAGGTCCCGAGGGGACGGGAGCTCATGGCGGCCTGGCTGGTGAGGACCATGCCAGTGCTTACTGTGCAGATGGGGTCTTGCCTTTCACAGATTCCCCACACAGCTGGACTCATGGTGGCTGGCACCTGAGGCTGGGTGGCTGTAGCTGTGGCCATGGGCACATTGCTTCTGCAGTCCTGCATGGAGATACCTCCATCGTTATTAGAGAACACTGCTGAGCTACCTGGTACCCTGCACCACAACCACGCGGATGCAGCCCTGCACTGCAAACTGCCTCTGTGCTGTTTTATACATCCTCAACATTGCCACCAGTGACTTTTATTAAAACAAACACTTAAGACAACTTAGACCTGGCTAGAGAGCCCAGCACTGCCTCCTGGTGCAGCAGCAACCAAGGTCTGCAGTGGTCCTGCAGAGACACAGGGGGTGACCACGTGGGCCAAGCTAAGTACCATGCTGTATTGAAGCCCTTCTATGGTGCCTGCCCATTTAGGGCTCAGGGGACCCTCATTCAGCTTCCCACAGTGAGTGCTGTGCCCAAGGACATGCACCATGTCAGCCATGACTTATCCCAGTGACATCAGTATAATTTTGTTAACTACTCTGAACAAGAAAATAGCAGCTGCTTCAACAAGTCTGTATTTAACGTTCTCTTTCCAAAGACTAACTTCATTTTGTATTCCTAGACTCTTCTACCAGCTTTATCCAAAGCAGGAACAAAACACGCATGACAAATACAGGGTCTGTGCACCCTGACACACACTCTGTCCAAGACAAATTTAAATTGGAAATTCCTGGTAGGAAACAAAAAAAAACCTCTATAGTTTATTAGTCCTAATCCAATCAATGCTAATAATGTAGGATACTGATATTAGTACGTAGCTCTCTTCAACACAAATCAAACTTGTACTGCTTACTGTAGAGCTGAGAAATGGAGGCAGATGTAGCAGTAAAATACAGGTTGAGTCTCCAGGTCAAACCAGGCCATGCCCTGACCATACTGCTCCTTGCTTTTCAAGCTGCATATTTTTCATTTCTTGAAACATGTGTTCTTTCTAAGGCAACGGGAAATTTGCCACTGACTTCAAAGGGACGTGGAGCAAGCTCCTACAGCAGTTGCTCTCCTTGAGGAGGAGGACTGCACATCCCCAGTGCTGGCAGGGCACTGGCAATCCTACTGGCTCGTGGTCTCACTGAACACAATTGCTGGGTGAAAGTTTTTGCAGGAATACTCCGATAACCTTCATCGTGGCAACTTATTACCCGTATGACCTCTTCATTTCTTTCCTTGGGAAGAAGAACCTCCCAGCTCACTTTCTGCAGGTGTTTATCTCCCATAAAGAGAAGGGAGGATGCGTTGGTGAGCTCCACTTTCTAAAATTATTTCCTCCACCCCTTATTAACATTCTCCTTGGCTTTAATAGTAACAGCCAGTTACCCACTGGTGGCAGGAATTGCTACATCTAGAAGGGGCAGGGATGACTGGCTGGCTACTCTGCTGAGCACTGCCCCAGTGGAAGGGACAGCTCAGTAAAGCTCCCTCAAGTCCAAAATCAAGGTGGCCAGCCAGAAGTCTTCTCCAGTTATGGAGGGCTCTGAGGGAGCAGGTATGATAGCTACAGACCAGTAGTCCCTGCACATTAATCTGTAATTTGAAAGGATTACTCTGGCTTCTGACTTTCTTTGTGACTTTGGGCTAAGCTTTGTCTCTCTCACATTTAGCTTGTGAGCTCTTGTGTTGTACAACCAACACCCCCAGACAAACTCCTGGTGCTACTGCCTTTCTACCATCAGCCAGGTATCCATCTGACCCAGCTATGGCAGCGTGCAATGTGGGCTGAGTGGATATGAAATGATCTGCTGACTGCTGCTCATTCTATACAACCACATAGACCCTCAAGGGAAATCAAAGCCAAGGAACAAAAACTGTGGTGGGAGAGAGGCCCAAAGACACCTCTCCCTCTTGAACACCACACGTTTTCCTTTTGTCAGTCCAGAGGTGCTCAGCAGACAAAGGGTGATCCCCCAGGAGAGCTCAGTTATAAGCAATTTTATTTACAGTCTATGTCTGCTGGGCCTTGTTCAATGATCTGTCTTCAAGCAGTGTGAGGGCTGACAGGAAGAAGCCCTGGATATGGTTTTGGGGTGGGAAGGGGTTGCCCAAAGGAAAAAGCTGTTTCCATCTTTTCATACAACAGCAATGCCCAAAGAGATGCTCTTTAGAGGGGGAAATGCTGCAATGCCCAGGTGATGTCCCTATGTCATGCCAGCAGAGCCCAACTGGGACTATGGCCCAGGGTTGAGTTTGGCTGCAGGCTCTGTCTGAAACCTGGCCACTGCTGTGGGGTATGTGCGTGTTTGTGCCAAGCCAGGTATTTTCATACTTCACACACCTCTGTTGGGGAACATGAAAAGCAGCAGGCAAGCACCACTGGAACACCCACATGCACCCAGAACACCACACTCTGACAGGGAAGCTTGGAGCCTTGGCTGGCTTCCCTGCACTCCAGCATTTCCTTATTAATTCACACATCTGTGCTTGACTGTGAGAGCCATGTCTTCAGCAGCTTCTCATAAGGAATAGGACTAAGACAGAAACCCCAAGAGGATGTGAAAACAGCACAGCAAGAGTGCCTTGCAGCTTCAGCTAAAGACAGGCTTTGCTTTCAACGCCCTGCATTTCCTTCATCTGGGAAGTCTAGGGAACAAAACCCAGTGATGTTGCTCTAACCCCCACTTTTTGGAGAGCTCTCTCCTCCCCACAGGTACCAAGTGCTGTGGGTGTTTGCTGCAGCACTGCAAAAGAGTCGTGCACAGCAAGGTCCCCTTGCTGCATGTGCTACCTGTGCTGCAATGACACTTAAACAAATTCTTGCTGGCTAAAGTCAAGACAAAACAGTCCTTTGTCCAGAGTACTGTAATAATGCAAGCCAGTCCCCGGTTACCACCTGCTGAACCACGCTGATATCCTCCTATTCTATTGTAAAGTTTCCTATAAATTAACCAAGTACAATCCAACTTGGTCATTTAAACGCCACCACCCCCGAGATGCCACACAGAATGTGTCTTTCTCATGTCTTCTGACAGGTGCACAGCATCTCCCAAGGCCGTGATCCAGTGGGCTTCTCAGCGCTCTTCCTGCAGCTCTGCTCTTTCCAAGGCTTTACAACCAGTGGCAACCTCAACCCTACCAACCTGCAGCACAGCCTCTTCCTCTCCAGGAGGGAGAAGAATCAACACCTTTGAACATCCCTGTCATACATTTTTAAGCATGGGAAAAGCTTGTATTAGCTCTCAGTTTGAGATGGTGCAGTTGGCAGCCTAGCACATCAATGTGACAGCAGAAGCAACTGATAGACTAGACACCCTGAGAAAGTGAAACACAATGAAACACAAGCACACCACTGCAAGGACCCCTGCAAATCATCCTTCCCTGTGAGTTCCCCACTATGCACTGCTCCTGGGTGCAGCAGGGCCAGAGCTGTCACAAGGGAAAACAGCCAGAGTGACCAAAATTGTGATTCTGTGCACACTGGTGGCTTACAGCCACACCAGTGGCTAACAGAAACCCAGCCAAGCACAGGGGGTGATTCTGCCCTCCCAATTTGGAGAGGGTAGAAGAGGTTGTTGCCAGAGGTCCTGGGGCAGGCAATGAGAAATTCATGCTCTTCCCAGAAAACAGTGCAGTCACCTCTCCTCTTCCTCTAGAAGAGCAGAAGGAACAAGAAATTGTTTTCTTTCCTCTCACTAGTACTAACCACTCCCATTGCCTCTTGATGCCAAAAATACAACCCCTTCCCTTTTCCCAGGTGCCAAGACTCACCAGTGCTATTGCACAATCAGCCATACCACCTCCCTGCATCTTCCTGACATTTCAGAAACTCACAGAAATGATGAAGATTGGGGCTGGCCTAAAAAAATCCTCCCCCTGTCCGAGCTATTCTCGTTACTCATTGTGGGACAAATGTCTTGCTATGGCTGAAGTGCCCATCCTTACTCCCTGCATGTCCAGCCCGCACCCTCGGCATTTGTGTAGTCCTCTGTGCCCTTGAGCTCAGCTGCGTAGCAGAGGGGAGGCATCACTCCTCCTCCACGTCCGATTGCGTTGCTCGCCATGCCGGGTGGTGTGGTTGGGCTGGAGCAGAGAAAGTGGCTATCTGCCAAGAGTAAGGTCAGTGCAGCCTGGGAAAGAAAAGAAATCTTGGCAGAAATCGCCCTCCGTTACCTCTGGGTTCACACAGGTAGATGCTACCTCAGGTGCTGGACCAGCAGCATTATACCCAGAGTATCACCGCATTAATTTTTTACCTAGACTTTTCTACTTCTGCCAAGTGACAACTCCATTCTGCTCTCTCAACTGACCTCCAAAGTAGAATATCCAAGACAATAAAAATGCAATGTCTGCCTGGAAACCACCCAGGCAAGCAGCCAGATCTGTAGCCCAGCTCTTCACCTCAAGGCTCACAGCCAAAATCCTACCCTCAGACACAATTCCTCCTGAATCCAGTCAGAGCAGCAGACCAGCATCTGCTCACCAGGTCTGGCCATCAGTTACAGTGCAGCCTGGACGCAGGCTGAGCTCCACAACTGAGAACCACCTACACCCCAAGGGTGGAAAAGTGCTTGGTTCTACAGGACACAGATTCAGCAGAAAGCTCAAGGTAAGATGGACAAGTAGAGAGATTTTAATCGATTCAAACAAAAGTTTCTCTGTAGCAAGCAGAGGTGACTATAAAGTCAGAGCAGACTCCACACCAAGTACACACCAAGCTTTGCAATAAACCAAAGTATCAGCAACGTACAGCTTGCAAAGGCCAGGTCTCTGTCACACCAGTGTTACAGAGGAGCTTGGACATCACAGCACTAAGCATTCTACATAGCAGAACGGTAATTCTGCTAAACAAGACCAGAAGCATAGCACCAAAACATTCTTAAGATACAGGAATTAGAGAATTTGAAGATAAAAATGTTTGTTGAAGTAACTCATACCATAAACCTTTTCTGCTTTTGTCCTCCGTTTCCTTTACTAGGTCAGCAAAAGCCTCTACATATATGCATATGGCCTTGTTCTGACAGCTTTTAAGATAATGCTTATCAAAAGCTTTTTCTGAAACAAGTATTTTTCGCATAACCCTCTCAGTATGGCAGCTGTGTTATGATAACCAAGTGCTCTTTCCTTTCCAGATCTGACCACCTCAGTCCAGCTCTCTCCTCTCCTGTCTTTACATTTCCCCTTCCCAAGGTGCCCAGGAAACACGTCCCTTTGCCAGATTGAGGCATGCCTGGAATAGCTAACAGTGGTCTGTAAGACCTCTCCAGCAGTGCTCACTGCACTAACCTTCCCTCTCATCCTCCTGCTAACACATACATTTACAAATTTATGGGTCTATTTATGAGAAAGAGCAGTTTATTATTCACATCCAGCCTCACACCTACGTTTTCTGCTATGCTAAATGTGCTGGAGACAGTCCTGTTGGAGACAACCCGCAGCTCCCTAGGTGAAGGGCTGGAAAACAGGCATTGTTTTCACAAGCAGCTCACACAGTTATCTTGGAGCGAGCTGCCCCTGGACAGTCCAGACCTGCAGCCTTGGGGTTAAAGCCTCAGCAACTCCCACAAGCCATCCCACTGCTGCTGCAGCACAAGCACCCAAATAAAATGTGTTTTGCAGAGGCGAGACCATTTATTTGAGAAAATTGCCTATGTCCCATCTCTCCTGATTACTGCAGTTCCTTCTGCAACAGCTCCATTTCCTCCTTTCCCTCCAGTTTTTGACTTCTCGAACTAGAGCACAGCACTTACCCTGTTTTATTCCAAAGTTACAGCAGCGTTGCTTGCCAGCATCTACAAGAACTCGGGGTTGGAGCAGCTGTTATCTGGGTTTTCTTTAGAGGTTTATTCTGAGATGCTTTCTTCAAAGGTGGCTTTCAAAATTGTTAACATAGACACAGTCTTGAAAAAGGCAATTCATCTTCATCACCAGGAAAGAAAACATACCATGAACTAATTAGCACTGATGAGTTCTGCTGCCTCATACTTTCACATCGATCTGAGCAGGACACCTGGGATGAGATGTGCATACCAGTGGCATTGCACCAATTTACACCAGCTGAGGCCTGGCTCTGGCACTCTCATTGGACTGCAGAAGGAAGACACCAGCACATAGAGACATCTCAGTCACAGCAAGAGAAGTGTGATGGAGCTGCTTGAAAACCAGACAGTTTAACAACCCCTGGCACTATCTGCTTACCCTGATACCCAGTCAAAGTGAGCTGACAACTCACCATAAAAGGGCACCAGGGGGATGTTCACCCAGCAGCCTGCTGGCTAGATGGCCCTAGCAACACAACTGATAGGACTTCAGGGTCCTCCAAATTTGAGAGCAACAAGAACATAATCCTGAACATATTACTGGACCCCCCTTCCCCATCATCTGTAAATGGGCACACTCTATTCTGCAATCCTTCCAAAAGCAGAAATGCAACCATGCCCAGTTACAAAGCAATTTTGAGGAAGCTCTGCACCACACCATCCTTTTAAGGTCAAACAGCTCATTAGCCAACCCAAACTAGCACTCGGAGAGGGCTCTCGGCTAATCCTAGTTAGAATGCCCTCACAGATGTTTGACTAAGCCCAGGAGTACTTCCAGAGACAGCCTGGCTGCAGTGACGCTTAGCACCCCCCCCCAGGAGCTGGGCTGCCGCGCTCCCCACACAGGCACGGAGCACGTGCTCCTCAGGCTGGCTGCTCCTGCTCAGGGGGCACCCCACTCTACGTCCTGCCAGCACAAGCTGCACATCTTTTCCCAGACATAACTAAGAAAAAAAAATTGCTTCTCTGGGTCTGGTCACCCTCACCCCCTGAGGGGGCTGAGCGCTCGTGGCCGCGTGCTGCGCAAGGAGCACAACCTGCTCGCTCGGACTCGGATGGGCACACCCTG
>VWZY01009532.1:24108-80810 GCA_013399075.1 Chloroceryle aenea
CTTTAAATCTCTGTATTTTTTTTTGCCGTGACAAACTGATCAGTCCATTCAAATCTGCCTTCAGTCCTTTCTGAGCACTCCTGGCAGCACCTGAGACCCGGTGGCATTCTTCACGGTCTTGTTTTTATGGTGACTTTTTTTTTTTTTTTTGAGATTATATTTTTTTTTTTCTCCCCTGTTCTTTTAAAGCAGGCTAATCACTTGCAGCCAGTGCTGACAAGTGGCAGCTGGTGGAAAGGGAGTAGATCATTCTTATTTTCATGTAATTAGTATATGTCAATAAAAATCATACCTTAAACCAGAGGTGGGGGTTGAGCAGGTGTGTGGAAGCACTAGCAAAAGCTTTTAGGCTAGATTCTGTAACTAGGGAGGTTACTTTTTTTCTTATTTTACTTTTATTTTTTTTGTTTTTAGAAGGCAGAGAGAAACACATGCTTCTTGCTGTCTTAAAACAATGATGCCTTAGGCTGGTGTTGAGTAAACCAGCGTGTTTTGAGGCACCGTAGGGTTAATATGCAGGCAGAATTAGGATAAAGAGAGAAATCAAGGATTTATGAATGCATTAAAATGATGACTGGTGGCATGGATAAATAAGACCAAGGAGAAGAGTAGGTTACAGAGAAGAGAGTTGTATAAAATGAACTGTGAGCCCAAATGCATAAATCTATAAATAGTTATCAGCTGGGATATTGGGGAAAGGAAAGACAGGATGCCTTGTTAAGGCAGGGTATTGTGAGACAGTCCCCTTTCTCGATGTGGTGATTTTCTGGCAGAGGTTATACACCAAGTGAAATTCTGGAAACCAGTGTCTCTTTAAAAGAAAAAAAATAAATCTGCTGGTGTGTAGGAATAGTAGAGCGTGGCTGGGATGACATGTGGTGCTAATGCAGCGTACGGACCCGTGGCACTACTGGTGTAAGAAGAACGAGCCTCTGAATTTTATCTCGTCAGCATTCACCTCAGCCTTGGCTAGCGTGAGGGTAGTGTCTGTTAGCTCTCCAGTAAGTGATAGCTTGGGGTGTTCATTTATTTTTTCCTTAGAAGTGTGCGGGGGAGAAACGTGAGCAGGAGAGCTTCAGGCGAGCGCTCTGCTGTAGCATTGTCATCCAGCTGGACCCAGGCTCAGTCTTCAAAGGTTTACCCTAGTAAAATGGTTTTGGCTTCGGCTTTGTGTGTCTGTGTGTGCACATAGGAGAGGTTCATTGACAGCTAAAGTGCAGTCACGTTCAGGATTTAATTTGCAAAATGACTGATCCAACTTTGCTTTATCCTCTGAGGGGGAGGGGATGCTTTTTGTTATTAATATTCAGCTCGCACATCCATGATGGTCACATCTGCTTTCCTTTCATATTTTTAACATGCTAATTAAACTGAAGAGGTTAATACAATTTCATTTTAAAAAATTATTTCATAGCATCGTTGTTGTTGGATCGGCTGCGTGTTAGTAACAGTCCAAAGCGAGATTATCTGTTCACATTGCCAGCGTGCTTTAGGCAGTACTGTGTGTGATACTCTGTTTCCTCCTGCCTTCTTTTATGCGTGGAAGAGCAGCAGTTTGTTTTATACAGTACAATGTACCTACCCAAGGGCACTCTTACTATTGCAGAGTTTAAACTCACGTTCTCCTGGTTAAGCCCCACTGATTCTTCACATACGTTTGAAAATAGTTTATTACATTTTCCCCTTCTTTTTCCCTCAAATCCTCCAAAGAGTGCCTGATGTTTCATACTATGTTCCCGTATTTACAGTTTGTTTTTATTCCCCTGTTGCTGTCTGGAACAACAGGGAGCAAACCTGATGTGTGGGTGCTGGGAGCAGCTGAAGCTGGCTGTACAAAGCATGCTGTCGTGTAGGCTTGGCAGACCCACTGACACAGAGACCCCAATTCCATTCCTCTGAATCACAAATGTCACCTGGTCTTGGGGATTTGTTTGTTTTAGTCAGACTGTAGCACCTTCGGGACAGGGGCTGTGTGTGTTTCTGGAGGTATCCCTTAAAGCTGCCAGGCTGCAGTTGAGACCCGAGGGAGGAGAGCTGACAGGGCAGTGACTGAAACCCGTGGGAAGCATGAGAATTGGGAAGCAACAGCTTTAATTTTGAGCGAAAGCACTTGAATGGGTTTTGCCTCTGCTCCCATGACGAGCCATACCCGAGCTCCGCAGAGGCTCCACAGCCCTGCTTCTCCCAGCAGCAAAGCAGCACCCCGGGAGATTACTCGAGTCCCTTAAAAGGGGGGAAGTAGCTGCGTGGTCAAGAGCAAGCTTCCTTATTGTGTTGTGAGTTCCAGTTTTCTGATTAGCAACTACTAGTGCTTGATGTGGAGAGGTTAGCCCGTGCCAGTTCTGCTCCTAGAAACGGTGCCTACTGTGATACCATAAAAGGTGCACTTGCCCCACTGAAAATCAGAGCGTGCCTTGGGATGAAGTGTTGACACAGTCAAGTCTTCCTTTTCTCCGGAATCTGGAGCACACTTTTGTAGCTGCTGGCTGAGGACTACACAGCTGGGGCAGCTGCTCATGTTTCCTATTGTGAAACACCCATCGCTCACGGAGGGCATGGACAGCACAGGCAGGTTGCTAAATGCTTGCACACGGTCAGCTGATCTTTTCTCCTGCTCACTGCAAGAGAAATGTGAGCAAGTTTGATGTCTGTGCTTTGACAATTAGCACTGGAGTTGAATGAGAGCAGCTCGGCACTATGCACAAAGCAAACAGGTTTTGTGTAGGAAGAGATTGTCATCTCTTTTGTAGATTTCCTTTTTAGGAGGGGAAAAAATATAAACAAAAAAACCCCTTCACTCCTCCCTGGGCATAGTTTATATTGTAAAAGTGAAAATACCTGGAGACTGGAACTGAATCCATGATGCATTTTGTGTGTTTTTAAAACATGTTGGGAAGGGAGGGCTTGGGTTTTAGTCAGCTGTGGGTATACTTAGGGCAAAACACTTGTTAGGTCAGGAGGGCTTTTCTTGGAGTGGTCCTGAGCAGGATCTAACAAGTAATTCATAGTACAACTTGATTAGGAGAGAGAGAGAACTTTGTTTAGTCTTAATTTAGCTTTTACAGCAGCATTGAGCTGCCACAGCACCGAGAGATATTAAAAGAGGTGGGCTCTATGCACTGGAAAATGAGGTGTTCACTGTACATCACCTGGCTTGTATCTCAGCATCTGTGTGTTTCTGCCTGGCCCTTCATCCTGTCTCTGATTGAACCATCCTATTTTCTTTTTGCCTTGTGAGCTGACTGTACAGTTCAGGACCAGGGCGAGGGGAGGTTTCAGCACCTGCCTGGCTGCTGTGGTGCAGCGGAAGGACCTCTGGCCACATATGCTGTTCTTTGGGGTCAGCTGTCTGATGTGGCATCCCTGAGATTGGAACCAGACTGCTGGGAGGGACAGCATGAGGCTGAGGAGTGCCTCGTTACTGTGCAGAGGAAGGAAGTGGGTAGGAGGCTGTTTTTGAGGGAGGCAACTTTGAGGAACAGAGACACTGCAGCTACACGTGGTTCCACTCTCTGTGTACCAGGCTGCACAGAGTAGGAGAGCAGGGCTGAGAATTGGGAAGGGCTGGACATGGGTCTTCAGTCTGCTCTTCCTGATGGAAGAATTTGTGGGTCGTTAAAAGATCAGAGTGCAGAAGGCTTCTTTTGTAGTCAGACATGTCCCTTCCTAGGGGTAACATTTCAAACCACCCTTACTGTCTTTCTCCATAGGCACCTTGGAGGACTCTGAACTCACCATTCTTGTGTGGAGAAGGGGTCTGACCAGGAGAAGTTCTGGGGCTCTCTTGATACTCTGTGGGGGTCATAGGGCAGCCTCTAGCATGGCAATTCCCATAATGTCAGAGCACAGAAGCACAAAGTGCAGGTAGATGCACGGGCTCACCATGCGTGCGGCTGATGCAGGTGTATGGAACCAGCAGGCCTTAGCTGCCAAACCCTGCTTGTTCTAAAAGAACCAGCCTTTCCCACGTGTGTCATTGGGCAGAACGGGTCTAATTGGATGGCAGAAGTGGAAATTGTATTACATCTTTTGCCTGATAACCATTGCCTGATAACGTTTCCTCTTGCCTTGGCTGACCTGGTTGCTCTCAGCTGCAGCAAACAATGGTCCTTCCAAGGGAGATGCACGTTTCCTGTAAAGCATAGGATCAAGGAAGCCTTTGTTTTGCTCTTGACTCTGTTGTAAAGCCTTCTTTGAATATTTTTAATCCAGTCTTCGAGTCTCAGTTTCTCCCCTTTCTGAAGTGACTGACAACAGCGATGCCAAGGCATGGTCTTTGTGGGGCTGGGAGGCTGAGTTTTTGACCCCTTCTGGCAAAGTGCTCTGAGGTCCCTGTGCTGTGTGAGAGCAGAGTATCCCGAGGTGACTGATCTAGCAGAACTCTTACATCTTAACACTGACTTCTCTTTGGCAGACAGGGTCATTTTCAGGCCTATAGGAAAAATTTCCACTGCTACTGGAAAGGGATAAATCACACTGGAGAACATTCCTACCTCCCCATTGTCTCCATTGTTGTAGTTTAATGGCATAGTTGGCCACTACATAAACTAAGCCATCTCTTTTAATATTGCTATTTCATCCTGGTTCCAGTCACAGTGTAACACATTTCTTAAGTGCTTGTAGTACATCACGCCTCTTGAGAATAACTTGCAGAAATGGTTGACTTCCAAGAACAGCCACATGTGTAATGCAGTGTATTTCAGGCTCTAAGGATGGTCTGTTTATACCTGCAGGCTCTCTGCTTGCTCCGTGCGCTGAAAGCGTGCACCCATCGCCTTACAGAAAGAGGAGGAGAAAGAGAGAAAACACAAACTTGAAACTGCTGTCTCTGTTATTTCATGATTCCTTAATTACTGCATCTGTCATAGGTGCCGTGTCTCAGCGCTGTGGAAGTGCAGAGCCCCACGGTGCAAGTTGTGGGTCTTAAAAAGCTGATTATGCCTGTGACTTGGGGCGAGTGATTTTTGAAGCGAGGTAAATACCTCTAAGCAGTGCACAATCATTGTGTGTGTACTCGGCTAGAAAATGTTTTCTCTCATTTGTTTGGGATGCTTTAACCTCCCTTCCTCCAAGTCCATGTTTTTGTATGTTCTATTAAATAGGCAATGCACAGATTAGAGTAGGCTACATAAAAGTCATGGTCTAGTCTGAATGTGGTACTTCCATGTGGGAATGGCAGGTCTTCAGTTCCACACAGGAATTTCACACTTAAGCTGTTCAGAGTGGAGGCAAATGGTGTCTTTTGGATATTGTCATATATTTTTGAGGCCTTGTCTAGTGAATCTCCACTGAGAAACATCCAGTGTGTTGATTCTCCAGTCTGTGTTGGGAAATAGGTTCTAGGGAAGTGAGAAGGAAGCTGCTTCCATTTGACTCTGTGGCTGCACATGAACGACGCTGATTGCAGCTGTCCTTATAAAACAAAGGGATTTTGCTCACTGGCTGAGTGGCATTGGTATTCAGTATATTAAACAATGGGGTAATAGTACGTGTCATGTCCTGTCAATTTTGTCACATTCTGCAGAGGAAGAAATAAAAACTTTTTCACAGGTAACTGGTGGCAGTTTTAATTTTTGATGGTAAACCTGAATTCTGGAGA
Organism: Chloroceryle aenea; assembly: GCA_013399075.1. NCBI lineage: Eukaryota > Metazoa > Chordata > Aves > Coraciiformes > Cerylidae > Chloroceryle > Chloroceryle aenea. Next base: position 29,708 of record VWZY01009532.1, read on the forward strand.
GTTAATAAAGGTGTTTTCAAGAATGGTGATGACTCCCTCTTGCTTTCCTTTCTGCTTCCCTGGACTCTCAAGAGCCTCCTGCCCATTCCCTTAGGTATTCATCTACAAAGGCACTCGGGAGCTGGGAGTGCCATTTCTGTGGTGACTTTCAGGCTCAAGTTGTAGGACTCATCCACATCAATTTCTGAATTTCTTCTCCCCACAGGTTCTCTTGGTACTATGGGTGCTTCTGCCTTGATCCAAGTGAATCTGGATTCACCTGGAGTGCGGGGTTTGGCTGATTCTGTAGTAAACAAACAAAACAAACCTACCAGGGAAGGAGCATCCCATCCTCCCTAATTTTGCTGGGTAGAGAACAGGTTTGGAGTACAGATGTTACATGGAGATATTCCCCAAGTTGATTCTGTTGTATCTGAGACAGTCTCAGTTTTCTTCCGTTGGCTTCAGTCTTGATAGGTGCTACACGTGCTTTGAGTTCAGTACTCTCCTGTCTGTGTCTCCCTCCCAGTGTTGCCACTTTGAGTTAAAAATCATGTGGCTGGTTCCTAAGATGCTGAGACTGTCTTTAAAGTCACAGACTTTTTACTGTGGAATTTGTTGTTGTTTTTGCTTTCCTTCCCTCGGAGCTATTGAAGACTTGTTTTATTGTCTTTTATTCTCAAAACTACCCCCCCAGGATTTCCAACAGTTACATGATTCTAACAGCATTAAGAAAATGCCATAGTTGTGGTGTTTTGAGAGCTGGCAGTGCAGAGATAGGTGCGTACATCAAAGCTCGCGTATCGCTGCATTCAGCAGCGTGTGTTTGCCATCCCTGCTCTGGCAGCAGCTGGCTGCCTGGCTGTTTGGGTGGCTAGGCTGGCTGTGAGAGCTGGGTTCGTGTCTTGTTTTCCTTCTTAGAAGAAATTGTTTCAGCCTTTATGCTCAAAGATAGTTAGACATCTTGGATTTAATCAGGACACCAAACCTTTGCTTCTCAGCTCTTCAGTTACAAGACGAGCTGGCAGCTCTTTGGTTCTCCTAAGGCCGCTGTGAGGGTTCATCTTATGGCTCTGTGGTGCTGAGGCAGGAGAGGGCTGTGCCAGGCTGGGGGGCAACCAGCCCCTCTGCAGCTGCTGGCCCAAATCCTGCCTCGCCAGCCGGCCGGTGCTGAAAGCACAGGACAGCTCCGGTGCAGGGAGCCCCGGGGTGTGCCAGCGCCTTCCGAAAATGGGAATGTGAGGATCCGAAAGGTAAGCTTAAATCCCCCTTCCCAGAGCTCTGGGTTGTCTCTGAGACAACCTGTGCGTAGCACTCCTTTGACTGCTTCTCTAGGTTCTTAAAAGGTGTTGGATGTAGGAAGGTTGGGAAGGAAGGCATAGGATTGTTTGGTTTGTTTGTTTAAAAGGTTAAAACTTTATCTTTTCTGATATATTGAGCTGCTCTGATGCTCTAAATCCTTTTAGAGCAGGTACCCATCCTCTCCCTGTTCTTACATGTGAAGGTCCTTTCCAATCCAGAGCACTTCTGCTCAGTGCAGCTGTGCATTCATTCCATGTGTTACTCTTTGGAGAGCTGTTAAGATGCATGTGGTATACTTTAAAGTGCACACTAAAGAACCCGAGTCATTTACACAGAGGCTGTGTATTCGTGCTTGCTGAAGGTCCAGCAGGCATACATTGAAGTGTTATAATGGGTTTGGACATGGTGCTTAAAGACCATGCCTCGCACGTCCTGATCCTCTTGGCTATGTTCTTGGCATTGTGGACCTGGTGCAGAGCTGGGGTTTCAGTCGTATGTGGGGGTCAACAGCTCCTGCTCTGTGAGGGATAGAGAAGTAGCCAGTGACACAGGCAAGCTTGGGAGACAGTGTGATTGATGGGGAAGGATGCAAAGGAGAAGGATGCTGGCTTCTGAGAGGCTCTTCTGAGACATTCCAATTAGTGTCTTGATTTACAAGCTCTGCCCTTAGACCTGCAGCCTCCCAAGGTCAGCTTTAAGGGGACACTGGCATAGGTTTGATGCTTGACCATGATGGACCTTAGTAAACCCGTATGTTCTGACAGAAAGTGTGGTCAGTGGAAATATCTCCCAACTATATAATTAAACAAAGCCCTGGAAGCAGAGTTTGTCTTTTGTGAATGAGATCGTCTTGCCCTCTTGCTGCCTTTGTAGCTCTCATGCTGCAGCTTTCTTCCCGTGCAGCTGAAGTGACTGGAAATCAAAGTGAAAACGACTCTTTGTTTGGATTGTGCGGTGAGGAAAAATGCAGGCGGCATGACAACTAAATTAGATTTTAAAAATGCTTTCACTACTAATAGGCTACTATGCTATTAGGCATTTGGTTTTAATCCCGATTCTTGAGTGGGCAAAGTTTGCTTTCAAGCATAAGGACAGTTTGGATTTGTAAACATGTGCAATTTCTGCTGACTTGTCCTTACTCCAGCCTCGGAAGGGAATCGGCATTGCATCGAATTACTTCGTGCTGTGGGGGTGAAGTGAGGGACTGCCTTCAGTCATCTGCCTCTCATCTCCACCAGCGCTGGAAACAAAGGTTCCAGGGAGCAAAGGCCAAAGTGAAAAATGTTCAGTGGGTGGAAGAGTAGAAGGGGTGTGAGGTGCTTCTCTCTGCTTGCTTTTTACACCCAAAATGGACATTGGCCACATCACAGCACTTAGGTGTGATGTTAAGAGACCCAGTTATGAGTCGCTGCTTTGCTTGATTCAGATCTGTCCTTCCAGATTACATCTTGGATGTGTAAAATTGCAGCGGATGATGTGGTGGCTCCAAAACAAATGTATTCCAATAAAACACTTTTGATTAGACAAAAATGTAATTTTTTGAGGGTGTTTGGTAGAAATGTTTAAACCAGTTCTACTTGCTAGACATTTTCCCCGAGGGGCTGCCCCTGTTTTCAGTGTGAGAAACTTAGTTTGGCTAACATCTTCAGCTTTGTTGTTAAATTTAGCCTCTGTTTCAGGGCTTTTGCCCCTAAACTTGATTCATTTTTTCCCAGCTATTAGCAATTTGGCTAGTAAAAGCTATCCAGCATCTCTGCATCCCCATGACTCTCTTTCATCTTGTGAGAACTGTAGCCACAACCCTATGTGATGCCATAAGCAACATCTGGATACTTCTGGTCTCTAACCCAGGTGCCTGCTCTCCCTCCCTCTGGGCAAGGGTCTAGCAAGGCAAGCTGATGCATGAGATGCACCAGAGCAGTGCAATCATGTTTGCCTCAGATCCTTGCAGGGGCTGGTCACTCCTCTCTGCTCGGGTGCTGCCAGTGAGGTGCTGTGCCCGTTTGTTGTTGAGGAGTCAGTGCCCTCACCCTCTTATGGCACCTCTGGTTTACTGCCGGGTCTGAGGTGCCCACATCCCAGGGTGCACAGTGAGGTGAGTGGCCCAGGGGCTTTGTTCTTTTCCTGTGGCTGCACAGTGGTTTGGAGGGTGCTGGCCCTGCAGAGCTCACTGCCTGCTTCAAGCTGGTGAAAAGTATTAAATAATCGCGATTGGGATTTTGTTTGTTTGGGTTTTTTGTTTTCTTTCTTTCTTTTGGCCTCCCCTGTCAGCCTGGAAAATTTATGCTGCTCTGAAGAAAACATTCTGCTCATCTGCAAGCTACTACAGCTGCTGTGTGACTAATAAAGTATGGAAAGGAGGAAGGGAGAGGGGAAAGATGGGAGCTGGTGTTTCATATGGAAAGCATCAGGCCAGAAGTGGCTTTGTTTCCGACACGTGGACAGTGGAGAGGCTGCATTTGCTGCTCAATATAAAATCTGTGCCAGTGAAAAGAAATCTTCCTCATTAGTGATTAGATCAGATGGGGAATGAACTTTGGTGTCTCTTGCTTTTATTTTTAAGTTTGTCTGTATTTTAAAATAATAGGGGCACTGAACTGGCAGGTGTGAGAATGCAGCCAGTTCAGAAAGAACAGCTCTTTTCTGTCTCCATCTTAACACTGCTGTCACACTTTGCTCCGTTGGTGTCACAGCCTTGAGATCTCTTCATGAGGTGTGCCAGCACCTCAGAGTGAACATCTGAAGGTTGCTGTACATCAGGTTCTTAGCAAGGTGCATGTTCCTTCGGTTTGCTTTTGGTTTCTGATCTTTTGGGATAGCATTAAGTCATGCTTGTAGGCTTTCCTGTGCAACTGAGGAAATGAGGAGCTTGGTTTGGTGCTAGGAAAGATGGTTCTGATGTAAAGAAAACCCTCTGAGAGTTGAGGCTTTAAGAAATGGGAATGAGTAGTGGGGGTTGCAGTCAAATAGTGAGAGTAAGGGGTGTTTCTGCCTGATGAGACCAGAGGAAGGAAGCACTTAAGAGTTTCAGAGGTCTGCAGTATCTTGAAAGAAGAGGCAGACTGCTCTAAGTGCTGCCATGACCCAGTGAAAGAGCTTGTAAGGTGCTTCTCTTGCAGGTTTGGGAATTTCAGGGTAAGAAGATGTCACCTGGAGCAGTTTCCTACTGTCTACCGCAGGAAAATAGCATAGACTGGTCTTATCAGCACATCCCTTCCCTCTTCTGTGGCTTTAAAGTGAAAAGAAAGATTGCTGTATCCAGCAGTTGGAAACAGAAGGGCCTCGTTTAATCTGTGAGGGTTTTTTTTTCTAGAGGGAATGAGTCTTATGGTGTTTGATTGTACAGTTCAGGTCAGGAGGAGCTTTGCTGTTTCTCCTGGTGATTACAGGATGAAACCTTCCAGACACAGGCTGAAATCTGTTTCTGGTGCTTGCTTGGATGAAGATGTTTGCTTGGATTGATGCCTCGGGAGCTGGGGTGATTTGAGGGTTAAAGAAGGTAACGCAGGGGTGCTCTGCTGGGTTTGCAGGCCTCCAGGACAGCCTGGTCCCATGGCACCACCGAGGTGTACTTCTGAGTACAGTGAACCTCATGGTCACTTCAAGCAGAGCTGATTTTCTGTTGGCTCAAAAGACAGTTGTGTGTTTTCCAAGAGTCACTCCATTATTTATCTTTCTTGAATGCTTGCAGACGAGTTTCAGTGTACCCAGTTAAAATGCTCTTTTCTGAGTGTGCCTAGCTCGTGTTGGGCTTTCTGAGCCTTGGTGGTTTGTTTAAAACATAAATAAGCCCCAGTTGTTTGAGGGAGAACAGAAGAATGCCCCTGCAGAGTTACTGTCTAGTGTGAAGAACTTGGTAAACAGATGACTTCCCACTGTAGTTTCTTTGTGCTGAGAATACCAGTAGTGCACAGAACCCTACAAAGACTGCACCAGGATTTCTTTTTCCAATAGGAGAATTCACGTTACATTTCTCTGAAGAGCACATGTGAGGGAGGCAAGGGAAGCAAGGTGTGGGTGGTTTCTTACTCCCAAATGCCTCCGGCACATGTGACTTCTAGAAAATGCTGACTACTCATCTTCTAAGTCTGGAGTTCCTGTTGAGCAGGACACTGAGTGAAGGCCCTGGGTTGAAGGCTCCTCCTCACTGGGACTGTCTCGGAGGGATTACCTTCACACAGTGAGCACTGTGCCCCCTGCAAGGCCCTGTAATTCAGTCTGTTTGGTTTGAGCAAGCTGCATCTCTGGTTAGAGGTTGTTGCCCTGTGGTGTAAGATGGGAATTTCTGTCTCCGTTTCTTTCTGCTTAAGTGGAAAAGGTCAAGAAAACCTGTGACGTTCAGTTCCAAATGCCTTTTCTCTTTATAAACGGGAAGAACAGCACCCATATTATGTTGGAGATTTCTGATCAGTCCGTGAGTCAGATCCTGGGCTGATGCAAACTGATGCAGATCTGCCAAAGTCACAGTGGCCATATGCAGGCTGACACCGGCCCGGTGTCCACAAAGTTACTTGACACCTTGCAGGAGAATGGTCTATACAAATCCCAGGTCTTGTCAGGATGTGGAATAATATCAGGATGTGGGCAGAAAGCAGCACGCCCATTTTAATGATTTGATTAGAACAATATTGCTGCTCTATGGCTCTAATAAATGTATTTCCAAGGGTGTTGGGGGGAGGAGATATTCTCAAGTGCCATAAGGAGAGTACATTTTTTGAAATGTTGTACAATAGGCCACTAAGTTGTGCTCCAGATATAATAGCTTATTTCTCTTTTATAGTGAGCATGGCCTTAGGCATCCTATAAATACCATTCCCCCCACACACTTTCAGCTAATAAATAATGGAAACTATACCGGAAAGAAATTTTCTTTCCATGAAAGAGTGGGAGGTCCTGAGCTGCCCTCCATAAAACAAAGGACGTAGCACGATTTGTTTTCTTTGTTTTTTGAAATGAAGAAAACGTGGGGGTGGGAAAAATGAGAAGATGTTTCTAAGTGCTAAATGTGCTCTCCTCAACACTGGAAGGTAGGATGTAGTCTGGTGTGGGCATTGCTTTCCCCAGGACAGCAATACCCATTTGTGAAATGAAGACAGATGAGAGGTTTCTGAAGAGTCTTAGTGCATGGGAAGAAGGAAGGATCCCATTCTGATTTACCCTCAGGCTTTCCTATCCAGCAGTGGAAACCAACCTGACAGTGGGTGCAAATGAGCATCGAAAGGAGCCCTTTGTGCAATTCAGTGGGCTGTGTTGCCCAGAAGTCAAGACTAAATCACCAAAATGGCCCTTTTGACCTTAAAATCTGCTCTGTATGTGAGTCCTCTTTGAGACCTTTTTGCTCTGTTTTAGTTATGTCTCAAAAAGCTGTAGTGTAAATGCGAGTCATGAAGCGTCCCTGTGTGTGCACATACGGACAGACAGACATTTCATTTTGAGAATCCATCACATGTACTGTGTGTTAGGTTGGAAATGGGCATCAGAGGACAGACCAGGTTTGGGAGGTGGGGGCTTCCTGCTGTGCTGACTCAACAGTGAGTCCATGTCATGTCATGTCATGGCTGTCGGGCCATATTCTCACTGCAGCTTGGCCTCTAAGGTTAGAGAGGGGTCAGGGAAGACCCTCTGTTCAGCAAGGGGGTCTTACTGGCTAATTTTGAAGGCAAATGAGGTTCAAGAGCAGGGTGCATGTGATGAAAAGGCATTTTTGGTCACTGCCTTTATCAAGCAACAGTAAACTGTGCATGTAAGCAGACCTGGTCCAGACACAAATGCCTTCAGAAAGTAGCACTGTTAGATCATTAAATCTTCTGCTCAGGTGCCATTTCTTACTGCATGCCTTGGTGGTGCTTTCCAGTCTCACTTGAGATACACCTCGTGCGAGGCCCTGCTTTCCTTGGAAGCGTGTGCTAAAACCTAATTTAGGGGAAGAATTTCTAACAGACTGTTCTTTCTTCTACCTGAGTCTAATTCCACCACCCTCCCTCCCTCTCTTCTCCATGAGCAAGTCCATTGCTCTGTTTGAGTTCACCCTGTTCATAGCTGCTGTGCAGAATGTGATGCTTCTCCCCATCTTTTTCTGTATTAACTCTTTCAAGGATTTGTAGCTAGATGTGAAATGGGGCCCTTGCTCATTGACTGGAGATTATAACACTGACTGTGGAACAGATGTGATCAGTAGTCATAAATGTGCACAATCCCCTTTCAGTATCATCATACTTCCCACATCTATCATCCTTCCAATTTTCTTGTATGTTAGATGCTAACAGCTTGTCCTCAAAACTACATTGGCCCTCTCTGTTGACTTATCTGTTCCAGATCTGTTTTCAGCGTTACTGGATCTCAGCTTTGTGTTGAGCATGCATGTTGTGTTGCTGTGCCTCCATAAATGCATTAATCTGTCTTTTTCCAAATTCAGTCACAAGGATTTATTTCTTACCTCTGCATGGTTTTCTTTATATACTGCCTTTCTCTGCAGATTTCACCAAAAAAAATTTAGCATTTCCTTTTTCCTGCTTTTCTTCACAATGAAGGCTTTTTATCAGTCTCCTTGGTTTTCTGATTTGTTTTTATTAAGCATGTTTTCATAGTGAGGGTTGTGATCCATCAAAGTAAACAGAAACAAAAAAAATTGATGCCAAATTTGTGTTTGTTTAATGAAATAGATCAGATTTTAAGGAGGATGAAGTCAAGTTGGTGCTGATGACTTGGTGGTAGCTGGTTCTAAGCGCTGGCTATTGACAGGGACTTGTGGAAGATCTCAGCTTTTTGAAGAGCTTAAAAACACAAATACAGCTCTGAGGTTGAAAGTCACGCGGTGATAGGAGAGTTGGGAAGAGCAGGGTTGCTCTGAGTTTCTGCTGTTGTTGGAAGACCACTGTTTTTGTGGCTGATAGATGTGAGGTGGGTGTTCAGCCTGGATCGTGGTAAAAGGGTAAAGGCCCCTTGAATTTGGGTGCCTATCAAGCACACCTCTGTCCAAGATGCTGCGGGGCCAGCGGTGGGGTCCCTCTGGGGGTTCCCCCCTCTACCACCACCCACTGATGTAGGTGACTGTGGTGGCCTTGAACAGGGTCTCTCCCTGGCACCACAACCTTAAAGGAGGATTTGACAAAGCTGCCAAGTGTAAGGCAAAAGAGCCTGCTGGAGGTGGAACAAGTGTTGGCTGCTCTGGACCAGAAGGTGCTCCTCGGTTCAGGCTCTGGACCTTCCTGCTGTGTTTGTCCACTGTGCTGCTTTCAGCTGTCTCCTCTCCTTTGAGTCAGCTTGGACTGCTCACATGTCAGGGAAATATTTTCCTGGTGTTTCAGAAGATGGGTGATTCCCTTTCCTTCCTGTGCAGGAAAGCTGCTTGCCCCAGACAGAGTCTGCCAGGGTTATAACAAAACAGCGGGGCCTTGCCAAGTAGCGGTGAGGTGGAGAGCTGGCTGCAGGCAGCATAGCCCTGCTGAATTTTGCTTGGTTCTTCCTCTGTCAAAACTCACATGAACTGTCATCTCTCTCCCCTTTATTCTGCAAACTCTTAAGCTGTGAGTACCTATGGGGGGGGAGTTGTGTGGAACATGGTGACTCTAAAGGTCCTAAACCATGTGCTCTTGCTAATGATCCTGCAGATCAGCTTGTAAAAAGCCAAATGTTTTAGAAGAAATTAAGGAGTGAAAAGAAAGGACCTACAATGAGGGACCATGTGCCACCATCCTTATGACTTGATGGTGTGATTGCACTGGTCTCTACATACTGGGTGTGTTTTTCCATCTAATGACTTCTTGGAAGACTTGAAAGCAGAGGAGTCTGCAGCAAATCCCCTGTCCATCCAAGTGTTAGTCACTACAAAAGCTGAAGTACAGGAATAAAATGGGAATGAGACAATGGTGGGAAAGCAGTGCTCTCTGTGCCTCTATTTCAGGACCAGGGACTGTGCTGGCAAATTGGTGCAGTCAGAGCAGCAAAAATACTCAGCAGTACCCTGGTAAGTCAGGGGACCTGAAACCTCATCTTGGAAGCAAAACTTGGAAGTTGCATTTTTGAAGCTCAAATTTTCCAAGAGCAATGACAGAGCTGTTTCAGCAGAGAAAAATATACACCCTTTTATCCAAGACCCAGAAGTTTTGAGCATTCAGATGTCTGTTTGATTTGATGGTTGGGCTTTGAACAGGTGAGATCCTTTACCGCCTTCCCTTAGAGAGCAGGGAAGGTGTAGTGTACCCATTTTGCAGGCTGGGAAACTGGGACACCCAAGCGCTCAATCGTTGGAGAGAGGAAGTCGAGAGCAAAGCTTGAAAAGGATACCAGCTCCCTGATCTCCATTTTAATTAAATTCTTTCTGCAATTGTCTTCCCTGGCAGTTTAACTGGTGGAATGTGGTCTAGCAGAGGAATTTTTGGCTGCAAACTTGACAGGAATATTTTTCTGGGCCAGATCCTTGTTTAGCATAAATTCAGATGACTCCCCTAGCTAAGATTACGGTGCTAGTGGTTACTCCTCCCTCTGAGAATCTGGCCCTGGTTTGCAGACAGTGGGCAGTGTCATATAATTTGTTCTTTTTAATTTTAGTCTGTCTAGACACTTTTGCAGCACCCCTTTCTGGAAGGACTTTGTGCCAGCAGCTCTGGAGCAGCACCACACTTCTCTGGTGAGAAATGCTTAGCAGACACAGTGTGGAGGTGGCCTGGTGTGCTCAAACTTAGCATTTCACCTCCCTGGTGCCGGGCTTGGCTTTGAAAGTTGCTAGTTTTTGGTGGAAGGGGGATTCACGGCTAGTTTTTGGTGGAAGGGGGATTCACGGCAGGATTTCTTCCCCGTGGAGGGGGAACGAGTTTGTTGTTTCCCCTGTTTTTGACAATCTGTTGTCCCCGCTGAGTGCTGGTGCCGATGCAGTGTTTCTGTGGTAGTTTTTCTCTCCAGCAAAGGATGACACATCTCTCCTTGTGGGCAAGAAGGTCTTTCTCCTGATTTTAAAGTCTATTTATCGGTCTTGTGTTTATTATTACAATCAGTCTTTCCTCTCATGCTGTCAGTATTTACCACTCAGCCATTAGCTTCTCTGTTTTCTGGCCCAGTGACTCATCTGGCGTAGGGGCGGTACCTCCGGCCTTCTCCACACTCCTGACCAGGCGCACGCAGGACCTCGTTTTTACTAAATCTTCAGATTTGCTGGCCACAGTAAAGCAGGTGATTAGCTAGGACTGTTGGGTTTTTTTTACCATTTCTGTTCCCTTGCCAATTCCTGAGTTACTCAGCATGGTTGTCTCTGTGTTTGTCAGGAGCTAAACAGGCCGTGAGTTGGGCTGAGGCTCAGGAGCAGCAGTGATATATATTCTTCTACTGCCATTACTTCTGCTTGGATCCAAGTGCACTTAGCTCAACCCCTAATCCTCATAATCATTTTACAGAAATTGCTAAGCATAAAGCAAATTCTGCAATTCCTTCTGTTATTAGCTAGCTATATTTATATATCTGCACCCACCCCTCAGAAGAAATGGGTTTGATGGTTGCAGAAAAAAAGCCTGAAGATAGGGATCGTAAAGTTATTAAAACCAAAATTTGGTTTTGAGAAAACCCTGAAGCACATGCTATTTCTGGGATTCCACCTGAGCTTGATCAATACTAATGGAGCAAAGCTCTCCCCAAAAAAAGCAGCTCGTGTGGAAATGGGTAAGAGATTCTTTGTGCAATCTTAATGATCTTGAGAGAGACATTTCCCCTGTGAATTGCTGTGGGAGTTTGCACCCCTTCCCCCACGCTCAGCAGAAGCAAGAACATATGACTGTCCTCACGTAAGGTAGCGCAGTGTTAATAACGCTGCCGTATTGATCACATTGGGCTGCTTTGTCACCAGGGACAGCTGGGAGGATTTATTCCGACTCCTGAGGCTGTCTCTTCTAAAGTGCATTTTCCAGTCCTTTCACTAGGCGAAGGACATGTTGGGCTTTTTGTCTTAGCCTGCAGGAGTGATGCTTTCAGAAGATTTCAGGGTGTCCCACCATCCACTGCCTCTATCATTTCTGCTCTCAGGGCTCCCACCTCACTCCCACTCAGAGCTGGATGTGTCTCAAGTTCAAAAATGCACTGCGGTGAGACCCACTTGTTTGCCCTTGGAGAGTGCCTGGAGGAGCAGCTGCTGGCTGCTGGAATGTGGATAAACACAGGGTGACGGGAACAGGAGAGGCTTCCTCTTTGCTTAGAAAGTGAGCAAAACATTGGTAAGAAGGCAGAGTAGAAGGAAAAACATGTGCAATGTGATTTTGTTCCCCACCCCCCGACTGATATTCCTGACCTTGTTAAAAAGAACGGTCTGCTTCAGAGACTGCACGTGGTCATTTTTAAGTGTAGGGAGGAACCGAATATGGCTTTTATTTTTCCATCTGATAAATTGCCAATTGCAGGTTTTACTTACAGAACACTCTGAGTAGTCTGAGAAGAACATGATCACCTTGATATTATATTTATGAGTAAAAATGGTATGAGGCAAAGAAAGCTCTTAGCTCGCATGTAAAGAAGACTTTTAATGCAGTTTTTGCTTCCAGGAATGCACCATTACTCCTGGCAGGGAAGGGACACATTAGCAGGCTTGACAGGAGGGACTGAAATGCCTGAGGGCACTCAGGAGCTTGCAGGGCAGTTTGACATCATGGTTCTTTGACAGGTGTCATAAGCTCAGTGCTGGGACATCTGCAGAGTAAGGAAGGGTTAGAGACATTTGAAATGGAGGAAAACCCCTGAACCTTGCTGTGGTGATGGTGGGAGTACCTCTGGGGCGCTCTGAGCAGAGCCTACGTGTTCAGAAGTGCTGAGATGTATTCTGCAGGGGCTCATGGTGGCAAACAAGGCACAGTCATGCCTGGAGAATTATGTCCTGAATGTGTAGGCTGCCAATAGTGCCAGCTGTAGTTAAAGCAGCAGAGTTTAAGTACATTTCTCCCCCTTCCAGAGTCCCAGTTCCTGGACTGCTGGCTCTGAAGCAGATCCCTGGCCACCAGAAGGCATTTGGACTTTCTGGTATAATGCAAGTGCTTGGGAAGTGGAGCTGGCTGGAGGCGAAGCAGCACAGTGCTCCCAGGAATGTTCCCTCTGAAGGAGAGACTCAGCCTGTGGTCTCTTGCGTAGCTTCTCCTCTTCCAGCATAAATGTTACCTTTGTATGTTTATAACCAGGATAAAATTGCAGCTCCTGAAAGCTATAATTTGTACTTGGGGGAACATAATATTTGTGTTTAGCTATTGCAGGGATTGTACCAAAGCAAGATGACAGAGGTCTGGAGTGTTTGGGATGATGATAGCTGGCAACAGACTCCGCCTCTAGGGCCTACTAAAACCAGCTTCAGTTAAGCAGTATCAATGATAAACAAAATACCAGGTTGTACCGTGAGGAAGAGGACCCCACCTCCTGCAGCAGGAGAGACCGTCCTTCCTCAGTTCCTGCTCTTCCCCTTCCCACAAACCAAGCCAAGAGAGCCTGGCTGCAGCTTTCCAAGCTGTGACATTGGAGACTTCCATCCCATCTCAGAAAGACAATAGAGGGAAGGAGCAGTATACAGCCAACCCACAAAGGCAGGCTTATCTCGGGAGATGCTGGATAGGCTTAAAGAGAGTGGAAAAAAGAAACTAGGGAAAATAGGACACTAAGGTAAACTACATTTTTTAAATGTCTGAGTTGGAAATCAGCCAGATAACGTGTCCGCTGTTGGGATTGTAATGACTGCAATATGTTTCCTCTTTTCCTTCTTGGTAAGTGGGCTTTGTTTGTTTCCTTTCTGGAGAGTGGTGAAGCACTGCAGTTCCCTGCAGTGCGTGTTCAGTAGTGAGCTGGGACTGTCCGTGACAGTTTAATGGGCAATGCTGTAGTGCCATGAATGTGACATCTTCCAATTCCTGGCATCATCATTTGGGCCTTTTCATCTCGGGGAAAGATGCAGCTTTGAGTTTCATTTGGTTTGCTCAAAGAGGATACTTAGGGATGGGCTGGAAGGCTGAAGGCCTTGAGAAAACTTCTCAGCAGCGTGGGTGCAGGGAGGAAGGATGCTAAAAGCCTTGCCAGCTAAAAGCTGCCTTTGTTATCGTCTCTGCGTGGTCATCTTGAGTGTTGTGTTCAGTGTTGTACCTGGAAATAATTTGAGAACTCTTAACAATTAATTTTAGGGGGAAAGGTGCCAACGTAAACTCAAGGCAGGGTGTGGTGGTTTTGCACAGTGTTCTCCCATACCTTTCCAGGGATATTTTGCCAGGAGAAATAGAAATTTTAGGAGAGAACATGAAAAGGGACTGTGACTTACCTTGACTGCAAGGCTTCTGCCCAAGTAAAGAGCGTTGCTGAAGAGATGCAGTTGAGAAACAAGGGAAGGAGAGCTTGCTTGTAGGGTCTGAGAGCCTGAAAAGAAGTCTCTCTGGTGTCCTGGAGTCAGACAGGGCTCAACAGGTCCCTTCCCATCCTCCACCTCTGTCAGGAAGAGTAGAGCTTTTCCTGGCCTGTGTTTCTGTTGATGCTTCATCACAGCGCTCAGCCTCGGCTTTGCATCAGTCTGCTTAGAGTAACAAAGTCTGCAGGTACCCATACAGGACACTTCTGTGAAGGCATGTCCTGACGGCTTATCATACAGTTAGATCCTCTAACAAAAGATAGTCTTGTGCACAGAAACATCTTGAATTAACCATAGTGGCTGCTTGGATGCTGGAAAGTTGTCATATCTCCCAGGAATACCAAAACATTGCATTCCTTCTAAGCTATTTTCTGGCTGCTTTGCTATTAATAACTTTGTCCTGAAATAGCACTTTCATATTGCAGCATATTAAAATCCATAACAACTGGGTGGGTGTTCTTAGTCAACAGACTGAAGAAAGTGAGCCAGCGCGAGGGCTCTGGTTGTATAAATTGGCTCCCAGAGGTGTGCTGACTCTGAGCAGCTGGTGATCTGACCTGCTGAGCTTTATCAAGTCAATAAATGGCAGGGCTCTTGTTGGGATGCCCTGGCTTCCTGTGCCATGCTGCAGCTGACAGCCATACAGCCTGCTGGAAAGCACACCAACATGATGCTGAGCTTGTGATCCTTTCCTGAGGTGTGAGCACTGCCTCATCCCCTTCCCACAGCACACCTTGAGTTGTTAACGATACCGACAGAAGGCCCTGCCAAATCTCCTTCTTGGTTGATCTAATGCATTTTGGGGGTACAGGTCTCCTCAGGTGCCTGTGGGCACTGAGCAGCTGGACCAATACAAACGGGTACTTCACCCATGTGCTTTGGCAAATGGCTTTTAAAGAGGACCCTGCTGCTTTTATCGGGGTGTGTAGCAGCCCCAGTGGGGTGAGACTTGAGAGAGGGAAGGGATTTGAAGGCTGATCGGCATCCCTAGTGGCTAGAGCTTTGGAACAAGCGCCTTGGCAGGGAAGCGTGGAAAAGAAAAGCCATGGAAAAACATCCTTGTCTGTAAAGGAGCATCCTTTGGAGGGCACCTGACTTTTGAGTGAGAGCTAAATTTACCTGCAGTGGGATGTTCAGGTGTGAAGGCCGTTGTTCCTCTGCACAGATGATGAAAACTCTGACCTAGAAGTGGCAGAAACCAGTCTGTGAATACCTCCATATAGACTGACCATATTAAAAAAAGAGAGAGAAAAGAAACCAAACTAAGTATCAGGATGTCTGAAGTTGGTGTTGTTTTTAAATTCTTCCCATTTTTCCATTTGGGTCACATTGTTCCTAATAAAGTAGACAAGATTTGTAATATAAAATAACCATCTCCATCTGTCAAAGAACATGTCAAATTCTGCTTCACGCAAGCCACGGAGTTAAATGGCGCTAATCAAGAGCAGAATTTCATGGAGTTTTGGAGTGTTGGCAAGGTCCTCAGCTGATGTAAACAGGAACCATGAAATCAGGGCTGCTCTGGGCTGATTTACCCCAGCTGAGAATCCGGTTGTGTTTCCCATTGCTTTGTTTCTAGTCTAAGGTTTTTTTCTCAGTGAAACTGAAGTCTCTTGGCTTCTATTTTCCTTGCCCAGACTGGTATATTATCAGAGCAGTGCATGCATCTTCTTGCTCTTGTAAGATAACAAATTGCCCAAAAGATTGAAAAAAAAAAAAATAAAAATTAAGAAATAAAAAAAAATCCAAGGAAAAAGCAGCAAATGGCTTTTTGCAAATGGGTGCTTGGACAGTCGCTACGCTCGCGTTCCAGTTTAAGCTTCAGCCAAACAGGCACTGCTCCCCGCGTGGCTGCAGGCAGGCTTGGGTCCTATATGTTTATTATGATTTAGAAATGGTATAAATGCTCTTTTATTCTTTTTTGTTCTGCCCTGATTCTACAACACATTCCCCTCCTTCCTCCTGCTTCCTGTTTCCCAGACAGATCCCCACCTCTTCCTCCCCGCAGCCAAAAATAATACAAAAGGGAACACACAAAAGGTTTTTTGAGCCATGAGATGTGATAATGAATGGGCATCATGTACAGGATAGATACAGTAGTCCCGGCGCAAAAATGTCCATCGTGCAAAGTCAAGCTGAGGAATTGCATGGGTTCGGGTTAGGAATTCAGTGTTACGCATTCTCTTGTTTAATATGTTTTTAGGTCAGAGCAGAAGAGAGGACTCACAACCCAGGACTCTTATGAAACGTACCATATATTGAGTGTATTGATCACATCTCCAGGTTTGATTTAATAAGCGAATTGTAAAGAACTGTGCTTATGAATATATACTGTTGCCTGAAACTGCACGAACGTGACTTGTGTATATGTTTGTGTCAGCTGCTGAGGAGGAAATGTTAAGCTATCTCTGGATGTTAATGAAACATCTCTAATGAGTACATTTTTTCATTCATGATCCTATCTAGAGTAATTACAAGGAATCCAATTCTGCTGTGTAACCCCACTGCAATACTTCGTAAGGATGAATCTTAATTGAGGATCAAGACCTAAAATATTGCTCTGCTTTGTACATTCCACAGCCATCAGCATTTGTTCTTGCATATCCATTTCCTGTGAGAAGTTTACCACACTCTGGGGCATGCTTTGAACCCTGTCCTTTGATTTCAGTGGGACCTAGGACTGGCAATCCAAGGAGCTAATTGTGCTATTTTTAATGCTAAATTAAAGCTGCTTCCAAACCGGATGGCAACAGGTTAAATACGCACTTGGTGAAGTTTGGGGAAAAGTTTGCAGTGAGGGCCACTAGCCAGCTCAGTCAAAGCCAGCCAAGGCTGTTAGATAAACAAAAGATCTTTTGAGAATGATTTTGAAACATGCTTACATGACATATATATCAGCGTTTCTCAAATGGTCAGTTGAGGGCTACTTGCTGTCTGGCCTGGATGGCAGCGTGCAGGGCATTGCTGGCCCACAAGCACACGGGGGTTTTTATCATATTTTGGTACTAGCAGAATGGGCTGCCTGGGTATTTGAATTCTTGATTTGGCTATCCTTAATCCTTTGCTGACATTGATGCTATTTTTTGTTGTTGTGACTGGTTGCAGATATTTTTTCCATCTTTATTAAACAGTCAAAAAAAACCAACAAAAGCCTTTCAAAGCCCTGGTTCAGTGTTTGCAGATTTCTTTCATCTTCTTTTTTTTTTTTTATCTAGATGCCTATCAAATTCAGCCACGCTTAGCTGCAGTCCTTTGTTCAATACCTCACAATGAGTGCACTGAAATTCTCTAAGCTTAGAGCCCAAATACCACAGATTTTTAGTGAACAAATTTGGCTTGGCCATTTAAAAGAGTATTTGTTAGATAAGATACATTTCATTATCAATGAGTTTGGGAACGCATCTTGGGTTTGACTTCTTGGTTAGAATTAAGGGCTCAGACTTTCTTTGCTGAGACTTTAGTTTTACCACTCGTTTCTGCTGGTGAAAATCCCTAGTTTATGGCAAATTTGGTTTTGATTCTTGGAGCATGAGAGGCTGATGAGTCTTCAATAACCCTGGTTACACCATGCCCCAGAGGAACTGGAAAGTGGCGTGTGTTTGTATGAAGGTAGTGATTCTGTCCTTTAAGTAAATCCATGGAACCTTTTACATTGCAATTTATCTTTGCTAAATGTGGTTGAGGCTTCTGCTTTCGGCATCTTTTATGCTCTGAAGAAAACTGCTGTGGAGAACATCTAGGGAGAAAGCCATCTGGGCCCTGGTAGGAGAGTGTTCATTGAGATGGCTGTTGTGCATGAATAGCAGTGAATGGGGCAGTTTGGCTAAATACGCTTCCTTAAAGGTTCATTCTTTGAGCTGAGACGAAGGGGGAAAATGGGCCCACAGCATTATTATGTTGAAAAAAATTGCAGAGGTTTGAGTCATGTGTAGCATAGTCAAGGGTTAATAGAGTTGTCCGTTGCAGGATTTGGCGGCCAGTGAGACCATTTCAGCTGGTGTTAGAGCAGATGAGCCTGATGGCTCAGGCGTAGGGCGAAGGTACCACAGGAAAACAGATCTTTGCAGATCAGATGATCTTTGCTGATTTGTGTGCCTGCATTTTGCATTTGGTGAAAGCCTGTCTGTTGAGCATACAGTTAAATTGATTAGCTTCATATATACCAGGGATTAAGAACATGCATGCAGATATTTACCACGAGTTAGCTGCCATGAAGTGTCTTATTGTTGTACCTGTCTTTTTTTTTTTTAATGAACTATATAACATGTAGGCGAGATGTGCTGGCACATGACTAGGGAGTTTTGTCCTGAGTCCTTTGCAATAGAAATCATTTGTTATCACCTGAAACTTTTTCTTACTATTCATTCATTTCAGACTGTGATATTCACATTTTACTGAGTGTATTTTGCAAAGCTACTTATTTTTAATACTAAAATTCTGTTTATTTTATGCTGTCCCAAATGTTAAGCTTCTGATGTGCTGCAGCTTTTTGACAACTAGCAACTGCCCAGTAGAGGTTGCCAAGAGGCAAAGCTGGAGGTTTTGGCAGCTGGGTGGGAACAGATGACAATCTTGGAATAGATGGGCAAGAGTATTGGGTTTTGTTGTTCAGGAAGTAATGAAGGCTTTTGGCAGTGGGAAGAAGATGAATCTTTCAAACCTTGTTTTAGGGTTAAGGACAAAAGTAGCATGACATGTCAGGGAAGGCAGGTGAGTTCCTCTCATTCCTCTTAACTTCAGGGCTGCCCCATAACATCCACTTCAGTATCTGCTTCTGGCATTATCAATGCAAGCGCTGCTGTAGCACAAAGCTTTTGCTGTTCTGCTGAAGAATAAAATACTGACACTGGGCACTGGACCTGCTGCTGCTGTTTGCTCTGAGCTTGAGTGAACTGCAGTGCCACTAAACTTTGGTTTGGATTGCCTTCAGGTTGAGGATGCTTTCTCTTCCTTTGCAGTCTCGAGACTTTCACAGCTATCTAAAGGTGGAGATGAGCCCCCTTTTTACGTGCCAGTGGAAAGCAGTGGGGTCATAATAGAGGTTGACATTTGAGCTTTGCTGTTGCATGTATGATTCTGCTTTGCTCATACAAAGTATGCTGCGAAGAAAATCCTTTCAAGCATTGTAAACAGAACTGGTAGATCAGACCTGTTTGTCAATCACATTCGACATTTTCATTCTCTGTCACAGCCTAATCTAAGTATCCAACTTCTTAATTAGGTTTTGGATGACTTCCAGGATCGGTGCTTGATGTCCAATTATAACTGCAGTAAAATGGCACTTAGAAGTAACTAGCACTTCCAGATAAGGACTTCCCGTGATCTGCTAGAAAAATTCAAAATCAAGATGTTATAAAATACTTCAGCGTCAGTAAAACAGAGGAACCCAGGAAACACGTTGATAAGATGTCTTCCCTGACTTTCTGTCCTCAAATCATTCTAAGTGTTTGGGCTTTGTTTTCCTCATGGCAGAAGTTTACTGTTGCCACATTGTCCTGTCTTTAGCTGTGCAAAATGCCCAGGAGTTTGAGAGGCGTAAAGACTTCACAGCGTAGGAAGGTGCTTCTGAAGTGACCTGTGATTTTCAAAAGCCCGCATGTATGGGTCAAATTCTGCCACACAACGTGGCTGCCAATCAAGACCAGTTCTTTGCAATTTGTTGGAGCAAGCTTAGATTTATACCCAGGGAACTGAAAGTTCATTTTGGGTCATTGGTTGGAATCAGGTTTGCCAGAGCTGTCTGGACCTGAAGCCAGATGCTGAAGCTGTGTCACTGCAGAGGCCCCTGGCCCATGGGCATGTCTTTCCTCCATCATTTTCTAAAGAAGGGACAGAGATGTCAGGTATCTCTGCTGCCTCGAGGCTTAGCAGGTTGATGAGGGTGGTGGTCCCAGCTAGAGCCTTCCTGACGATTGCTCTGTAGGTGAGAGTGATGAAGTCAAACATCAGCATCATGAGTGGTGACTCCAGCTCCTTCGTATCTGGATTTGGAATGCTCTGGACTCCAGTTTAACGTGGTCATCTGCAAACACCCTAAAATTTAGGATGTCTGAACCAAACTGAGTATCTGCAAGTCTGTGAGGGATTGGAAAGCCTGGGGGTTTTCTTGTTGTTCCAGTTAGCAAAACTATCTTGATTTCTGCTGGCTGCAAGATTAGGTGAGCATGAGCTCTGCTGAAAATGGTGCCCATATATCCCATCCCTACTATCAGGGACAGATGCCGGGTTTCTCTTGCACTGTATTTCATAGTGGTGGGCATATTCAATGGGTTTAGTAAATAATCTTTACTTTCAGTAGGTGAGCTCCAGAGGTAAGAATACAGGTAGATTAGAGGTCATAGCAGACATACAGAACAGTGAATTTCCCTTGATCAGTGCTACTGCAAACCCTGAAAGGGCTAACAAGAGGTGGCATGGTGCGTATTTTACATGTATTCTGCTGCTAGAGGTGCCCCAGAGGACTGGAATGATATTGTGGGGAGCAAAGAGATGTTTTGCGTTACTGGTGTGTAGGCAGGAAACAGCTTTTCTTGCGGGTGACAGTAATGTGCCCGTGCTGTGAAAGTGAGCCCTTTTGCAGTTGTATCTGAAACTGAAAAATCAGACTGAGCCCTTGTCGGGATTGCCCACATGCCAGACTGCCATCCTTTTCTAGCTGGCTTTCTTCAAGTACCCGGGGTCTTGCAAAGTCACATCCTATTATTTGTCAGCCATGACTCATCATTTCTTTTAGCTGGCTAAATTGAGGAGCAAGGTGCAGGGAGAATGACCCTTGTTAATCAGGGCAGATGGGTTGAAGTAGTGGGTCACTTTTATCCCTAGCCTGCAAAACTGTCTTGACAGCAAACAGCAAGCTCGTGGATCTTTTTCTTACGTTCCTGGAGGGAGCCATCTTCCTTTTCCCATTGCATTTCCTGAAGTCTTTATTGCTGTAAAACCTACAGGCACTGTGTAAAGAAAGTTTAACTCCCACCAAGATGCCTGCAACATAGCAATCAAAAGATAGTAAGAGTTAATATTGCATGTGACGTGTATTACAGCCCTTACACAAAGCTCCTCCTCTCCTGCAGTAGAGGTTAAGGAGAAGCTGGATATACAGCTGATCTGTGACAAGAGTGTGACAAGAGCAGCTTGCTCCTCTCTGGGGTATCCTTGGGCCATTTTCCTACCAGGCTGGTAGTTGGTAGCAAGAGATCTACAGGGATTCATCATCATCCGAATCCAGCAGTTTGTGTTCATGTCTCTGTGGATACTGATCAATATCCTGCTGCTCCCACACAAAAAAAAACCCAAACAAAACCAAACCCCAGTTAGTTTTTGATGTGCTGGCTGACAAATAACTGTTGTGGGAATGGAGACCAAAGAACTCTTCTGCCCTTCCTTATGGTCCACTGGGCTGGAGTGGGGACCTTGGTGGTCTTAGCCTTAATGGTTTCTCCAGGTCAGAGCTCAAGATGAGGAGCTGGCCTTTGTTGGCCTAAAAAATGTTTTGCCAAGGCAGGAGTGAAGAAATCAGTCTGTTTTCAAAACCCTGCCTCGCCACTCCCTGAGTGACCAGGGCCAGGAGAAGGGAAGGTCATGTAAGGTACTTGGCAGAAGCTGGGAAGTGCATATGGGGAAAGACGCTTTGTTGCTGCCCGCAGTTGCCTGCACGGGCAAATGCAGCAGCAGGTAGGGTCCTGGCGGGGGGGGAGAGAAGGGCTGTGGCCGTAACCCCTCGCCAGGCTTTGTCTGCCATGCAGATTAGGTGGAGGGCTTTTCTGGCTCAGCGTTGCTAGGCTCTTCCTCCCTATTGACTTGATGGAGAGGCCAAGGGGGGTGGGAGGGAGGGACTGCATTATATTGTTTCTTTGAGTTGTTTTTTCTCCCCCTCTATGGGGAGATGGGCTTGATCCACTGGTTTTGGATTTCAGAGGCAGAAGGCAAGACATGACCAGCTGGTGTCTTGAAATGGCACAGGTGCAATGGCTGCGGGAAGGGGGAGCCAGGAATAATTACAGGTTTCTGAAGCATCAGGCTTTGCCTGAAAAGGGCTCATCGAGAAACTGCTCTTTATGGAAAATTAATGGTGAAGCTGGAAAAAACTGTCAGGCCCACTATTGTTGTCATGGGGTAGTGATGCTTTAAAGGAGCGGGACCTCCTGCTCGCCTCCCCTCTCAGGCAGCCTGGAGCTGGCACACAGCTTTCTGATCCCACAGCAATTGAAATTTCATGTCACTGTCATCAGATTTAATGGCCTTGAGTCCCTGTCTCTTTCCCCACCTCCCTTTCCATCACTAATTTATGATTATGCTTGCTCTTCCCTTTGGAAGCCTTTTATTTATGAGGCCCCTAAACCTGTTTTTACCTCAGTGGGTGAAGGCTGAGTGGGCCTGAAAGCCCAAATTACATGACGTGCAGAATTCAAAATCATTGCCTCTTCTGATGGTAGGGTTGTTCCTGGAAGACTGTGGGACATGTTGGAAGGCTATTCCCCAAACCTGTTAGGATTCATCTGTGGAGAGACCAGATCCCCAGCTAAAGCCATTCCTCCCAGTCCCAGAAATGCACTTTAAAAAGAAAATGTAAAGATTGCTTAAGGCGAGTACTATCTGGTAAGTGTCCCCCCCTCCAGGCTCGTGCGCAGACACATCGTCCGTACAGCGTCATGGCTCTGAAAACATCCTACATGCTAAAGTATAGCACGTCCCATTTGCAGATATTATCATTCTGTTACTTTTGTCAAAGTCCATCTCTACAGCTCAGGTCCATAACCAGCTATTGCTTTAAAAAGAAACAACAGGTAACTGGCTGGTAAGCTCTGTGGTGAGCTCGGAAAGTCATTCCAGCAGATTGTATCTACAGCCAGCAGTGCTGCTTCCTGGGTACGTGGAGAGTAGTAATCTTGAACTACATGGCAGCTTCTGGAGAGCTGTGAGTGGGGCCTCTTGAGGTGCCTGTTGATGGGACCTTTGCACCCAGAAGGCATGAGTCTGTCACTCCTCTGGTCATAGGAGGCGTTTGTTTCTTGATCAGCTGCTGGACTCTCCATGTTGAGATGCAGTTGGGTCGCCAGCTCCCATAGGCTGAAATTTTTTGCCTAAAATCTCTTTCTCAGTATCTCTAGAAGTATCCACCGAGGAGGTTTTTTTAGAGGTTTCTTAAAAGTACTAGAACATCTCTTTCTCCAAGTCCTGTAAACTCACAGTGGTGGTATTAAACCAGCTGGTCTTTCAGGCGGTGAGAAATGAAAAACTGAGCTAATAAACTCCCTTAAAAGCTTCTGAAACTACAGTAAATGGTTTTCTATAAACAATAAAAGTTTATAATGTTGATTATGGAGAACACTGGGCAGCGTGGTGGTGCCTGGAGGCTTTATTGGGGCTAGGTCAGGACACATCATAGTAAGGGACATTCAGATAGGAGGCTCAGCCTATCCTCATGCTGATGATCACTGCTGTCGAGGTGCAGGAAGATGTTTTTATGCGACAGCCTCTCTCACTGCAGCTTCCTCTACTGTTTGATAAGGTGCATGTTTGTGTCTGCATGCAGGTCTGGTGTCCTGTACACAGGAAGTCCCATTTGACCAGATGTGCCAAAAAATCCTGTAAAACTGACAGTAGGTCCCTTTTTTCTGTCACATCTTCCCTTCTCTCAGGACTTCAAAACAAGCTGTGGTGTCAGGGGAAGTTTTTCTCTGTCTTGTGTCTTAATATGCTACGCTTCAGAGTTGTAGTGTTTTAGGAACACATTGGGCCCCAGCCAACTGTGCTGAGTTAATTCTGGAGCAAAGGTTAATGTCTGTGAAGGAAGAGGAATCAGCTCTTTGGAGAGGGGACTTTCTGTTTGTATGTGGCCAGGCGATGGGGCTGCTAGGATAGTTTTGTGTGGGCACGACTGTTGGCCAGATTGCACTTAAAGTTGGGAAAGGCCTTTTTTATCATGGGGCAATGTACAGACTTCCATCTAAATATAGTGGATGGTTTCTGGTTGTCCTATCTTCACTTCTACCATAACATCCACTACCGTACGCTCTGTCTCAGAGAAGCATCAAGCAAGTGCCAAATCCTCCCATCTCCCGAAACGGGGCCATCTTGCAGGAAGGTGCTGGTGTGCATGAGTGCTGTCTCTGAATGGCTCCAGACCACTTTGCTCTCTTGCCCTAGCTGGGAGCTATGCTGTATTCTCTCTCTAACAGTGTTTTCTCTCTCTGCCCTCTCCCTTCCCTTCCTGCAGACATGCCTGGAGTTGGAGCGATACCTTCAGACTGAACCACGGAAGATCTCTGAGACTTTTGGTGAGGATTTGGACTGCTTCCTTCATGCCTCCTCAGCCCCAGATGCAGAGGACAACATCCGACGGCTGGACCCCATCCTTCTACCAGTGGAGATGAGTACCTGTGACAAAAGCGCCAACATGGACATTATCCTCTCACGGGACAAGCTGCTGTCTGAGACGTGCCTCAGCTTGCAGTCCACCAGCTCTTCCACAGAAGGCTACACAGCCGTCAACCAGGCCCAGCTCAATGCAGTAACCTCATTAACGCCCCCTTCCTCCCCAGAGCTCAGCCGCCACCTTGTAAAAACCTCACAAACTCTCTCGGCGGTGGATGGCACGGTGACATTGAAATTGGTAGCCAAGAAAACTTCACTCAGCTCCGTGAAAGTGGGTGTAGCAACAGCAACTGCGGGGACAATAAAAGGCGGGCAAAGTGACAGTGAGCAAGGAGGTACAGGGGCAGAAGCATCCCCAGAAAACAAGAAGAGGGTTCATCGCTGTCAATTTAATGGGTGCCGGAAGGTTTATACAAAGAGCTCCCACTTAAAGGCTCACCAGAGGACTCATACAGGTACTTCTGTAGGATGCTTCTCTCGTCTTCTGTCCTGCCACCTAACCTTAACCATCTCCTTTTATTCTCATTTAGAAAAGAAAAAAAAACTCTTCTGAAAGTCCAACCTTCTATCTATGAAAGAGGGCAGTGGAAATATTTGGTAGGCCAGCAAATGTACCCACTGTTCAGTAGAACAGAGGAGTTCATCGTTAGCATTAACCTGTTGGGGTCTCATAAATCTTAGGGGGCTTGATGCAGGGTAACTTTAGGATACCTTGGGGATGCAGATGTAACATCTATTTTAAAACTGTGGGCATGCCAGTTTGGGTTTTCGGCACTCAGTTCCCCAAGACAATTTTAAAACTCTTTAATCAAATGTTAATTGCTTCAAATAGAAAATAGTGTGGGTAGGTTTTTCTTGCCTTTTGTATTGGGGAAAGAGAAAAATGTATTTCACATCTGAGATAGGTGCCTTAGGAGTAATGTGTTTATGAGAGAGCATGTGTGTAGAGGTAGGCGTGTAGGTACGCAGATGGACATACCCTTGAGAGATGCCTGATTTTTTACTTCTCTGGTAATAAAAACCAGTGGGAACAAATGGAAATGTGACTTGGAGTTCGAATGGAACTGTAGCTAGAGAGGGGATAAGATGTATGGAAAGATGTCTGTCTGTTATGTTGGGTAATATATACTAATGTGGCTTATAAGCTCCACTGCCTAAGCTTCTTGAAGCATGCTGAATTGACTTTGGTTTGGCTTTCCAGGATCCCCCCTCTCCTATCACTTGCTAGTGGTCCCCAGTAGCTTTTCGTCTGGTGTTCATTGGCAGTAATAGCTGTGCAGTTTGCGCGCGTCGATTCTTTGTTCTAAGCTTCACATGTGATGAGAGATGATAAATTCCCATTAGCACTGTCTTATCATGTGGTTATTCTTCTTTCCAGAGGGATTGCTGTAATCAGTTTTCTCAATTTTACTGTAAAATGTGTGGTCTCTTATGATAACTGCACATTTAATTCACGATCTTATCATGCAGGCAGATTCCTAGAAGCGAGCTTGTTCTTGCAAGGTAGAAAATAATGTGTTGGACCAGTGTAGTAAATCAAACAAATGTGTGGGCTGTTAAGAGAGCTGCATCTATCAAATACTAGGCAGCCCCGTAAAAGTTACACGGTCTGAAGTATAAATCATATTAAGACAAAAAAAGGCATTGGTTTTGATCTTTTTAAATGGGCTTTCTAGTGCTTTTGCTGGGGATAGCCACCTTGCCAGCAGTGACCTCTCTTGTGATTCAGTGATTTGGAAGTCAGTGAAAGTAGTGCAGTCCTTTTAAAATCTGCAGCAACGTGATCAGGAGGCTCCTTGTTACACCACCAGTGCTGCTGTGAGGCTGCCCCCCACTGGGGCTGTCCAGGGGCACATCCCAGCCAAGGCCTTCCAGCAGGCAATGGGACTCCCATGAAGGCACAAATGCAGAGCGTAAGAGCTGTTGATGCAGTGGTCTTATCTGTTCAGTTGTGATCTTTGCGTTCCTCCTCGAGCTGGGAGTGATGGATCTCGCACAGCTCTTCCTGAAGGTAGTCAGGGGTGTGACATGATTGCCTAGGAAGGGTGAACTTGTGGAGCTTTTCTGGTTTTGTCACCCAGTAGGTGGGGATGTGAACAAAGTGCCCTGCAGGAGCGCTTGCAGAAACCACAACACCTCCATACTTTAGGACCCAGCCTCTGTTCTGGTTTAATTTTGTATCTGAGGTCAAAACCTTTGCTTTGGAAACATCATCATGTGAGATCTGTTCTATGACTAATCCATGACAAGAAACATTTCTCACTGGCCCTGTGATCCTTCTGTTGAATAGCCTTCGACTCTACATAGTGCTGTGCCATGCACGTGTGTGCCCATCGGCAGCAGTGCTCAACCTGCTACGAAAAGCAAGTCCACCTCTGCTGGCAGAAGGGGAAGGCTTGTAGCAGAGGATGAGACTGCAGCTGCCTGAGTGCAGCGCCCACACCTCGCACTCCGAGCTGCCCCTCTCATCTTGCCCGTTAAACCATCAGTGATTTAACCACCCCCTACACCATTTACTACAGGTTGTTAGGAAGGTAAAAGACAAGAGGGAATACAAATCTGGATGAGGAGCTCTCCTGTCTTGGCAGTCATATAACCACCCTGCACCTGACCGTGCGTAGCTGTGTAGACAGCATCATTTCGTGTTGTGGTGCGGACTGGGTGCAGCCTTGTTGTTGCAATACATGTTTGATGGAGAACCTGGGAGCGGGTAGGCGCCTGGCTCCCATTTTTCTCTGTGGAAAGCAGGTTGTCTAAATACCTTTGAATATTTACATCTTAGGAGCAATCTGAGTGAATCGAGGGGAGGGGTGCGATGGGTTTATGTAAGTAGCTTATTTGAGTCCAAAGCACAAAGTCATTCAGACCTCTTCATCCTGCTTCAGTGCTCTGTTCCCTTAAAAACCTCTGGCTGTTGGAGGCCTTAAATCAGAGCTGTGCAATCAAGACATTAAATCTGTTCATGCTGAACTTTGCAGTGGGATTTCCCTGCAGGGAGCTCCTGCCTCCAGTAAAAGAGAGGGACAGAGAGGAATAGCTATGGAAATTTGGGACTGAGTTATAAATGTCAGGGCTGCCTCCTTTCCCATGCGTGCCTTCAGGGCTAGGGACAAGGAGCCCTTTTCTCCACTGGTGCTTTGTTTTTTTCATGCCATGAGCTGAGTGTGCTGTGGGTGGCGAATGCACATAGTAGTGCCAATGGCTAGTAGCCACTTGGCTTGTTCAGTGGCTGAGCCAGAGGGTCTGAAGTGATTGCGAGATATTTTCCTTTGGCTGGTAGTTTGTTAGTGTGTCATGCGAGAGCAGTCTGCCAGTGCAGGCTCTGGGTAAAAGGCCGTGAGTGCCCTGATGGACAAACAGCTCTCAGTGTGGCGTTCACAAGCAGGGAGGCAGATGAGGGCTGGTCACCCAGCTTGCACATGCAAAGTCCATTTGCTGCATCAAAGGGATTTACTTCAGTGCATGACAAGAAGGAAACCAAGGACTTGGGAGCTGGGGAGGGAACGCAGCGGAAGGAGGCTGCATTCCTTTCGTTCGTATGTAAGGCTGACCAGACAGATGCTGGCTGCTGTTCCTTGCTGCTGCGTGATGAGCCAGGCTGGCCTGGAGGCAATACAGATTGATAGCAGCTTGCTGGTTTGGAGATGATCTTCTCTTAGGGCTTGACTTTGCTGGGGAGCCCAGAGACAGTCAGACTCAACATTGTACATGGCGTAGCTCCTGCATTACTCTCCTGCATCTCATCTGTAAGAGAGTCAGGACCACCAATGGTTGAAGTGGTTATGAAACCACCTTCTGGATGACCTTCAGAGAGGAAAAAAAATCATCTGTGTGGGAGAGAATTTAATCTGTAAGGGAAAGGGAAAAACATTGTCTGGATGGAAAGGGAAATGAAAATATTTTAATGAATTCAAAGTAAACTGGGCATCTAAAGTGAAGAGCATTTCAGGGAGCTAAAAGCAGTGGTGGGGCTGACTGTCCCTCAGGGGACAAATAGCAACTGGGCCTCTAAACAGGAGCAAAAATTGAGCTGTAGGTGTGGAAAGACCATGCTGCCAATGTGTGATTGAGGTAAAAGCATCTAAAGAAGGAGCCACCAGGACTGGCACGGTAATCCAGCCCCAGCACATTCTCTCACAGTTGTTCATGGAGCAGACATCGGTGCAAACAGTGACATTTGTTTCTTTTGAGAGGCAAATTTTCATCCAGCTTTCACACATGCGTGGAGATGAATTGCCAATGTAATGGAGAGTGGAGAGGGAAGGAATTCGAATGAGCCAAACCCAGGTACAGTTATCAGGGCTTCCTAACTTAGAAAACAGGCTATTTCTGGCAAGTGTCTGGGTGCAAGTACATCAGTGGGGGGAGCTGGCCTGTCACCTCTGGAAAGATTAGTCATGGGACACGGCTGTGTCTCCCAGATCAAAGCCCTTTGGAGGAGATTTTGATCTGTGGACAAGAGCATTCATATCAGCCTTCCCTGCAGTAATATACAGGGGAAGGTGTGAGTGCTTTCTGGCCAGAGATAAAGCATCACCTATAAACTGAACAAGAAATCCTTTAGATTGGGATAGTGATAAAAAATTACCCTAAGGGGTTTCTGCTGGTGTTTGCGTTTTGTGAGTATCAGGTTTTGGGTTTTTGTCTATATCCATCTAAAACCAGGATCTGATACAACCTAAGCTTGAGTCTGAGAGACAGCAGTTGGGCACCTCACCTCTATATTTAGGTTTCTAACGCCTAAACACAAGTGGGAAATACCCATGTAAGTAGATGGCATGAGTCTACATGACATCGAGAGAGAGCTTATTTAAGTGGATTTTCTTCTTCATTGTTGGGACAACTTATTTTAAATTATACAGTTCTTGGATCCAAAGTGCTGGGTGAGAGTAACTAAAATAAACAAATCCACCCTCCAGGAAAACAAATTAACTACATCTGCAAAAAAAGAAAAAAAAAAAAGAGTAGAATACAAGAGTATTAGAAAGAGCATTAATGAAGAGGGAGTTTTTTGAGATGGGATTTACAGCAACAGAGATGAGCTTTCCCAAAGTGTTGGAGATAGAAGAGGAAGCATCTAAGAGTTGGAAATGATCAGAAAAGACCAAATTGAGTAGTCTGGCTGATAGATAAAGAAGTTTAATACAAAGTAAAGGAATCATAGAGAAAATAAAGACTTATCTGTGCCAGTGATACCACACGAACAGGAAGCTGCATTGCTGTATTGTGCTAATGTAGTATGAACAAAATGTAGTATGAACAAAAAGACAGTTAAGAGAAAGAAAAAGCAAATAGTCAAGCACAGCACCAGTTCCACAGGATAAAATGTTTTGAGTAATGACTTAGGGAAAAACATTTGGGAGAGCAGTATAAGAGAAGTGAAAGGCAAAGTTCAAGATTTCTTGTTGTACAGACCCTGACTGCTTCGCAGTGAGTTCCCAGCTCTGTCTGCAGGGCTGCCACCCAGCCAGAGGACAGAGACACAGGGAGGATGCTGAAGCTCCCATGGCAGCAGGTGAAGCAAGAGGTGAATTTGCAACTCAAAATGGGAGCAATTGAGGGAAGAGGGATGTGTGAGGAAGACCTCCATTCAGGTCTGGATTTTCCCTGGGGTACAGTTGCATCTCTAAATTGGACAGATGTATTTTGTTTTGGGGTTGGGTTTTTTTTAAGTGTTTTGGGTAAAAACAGAACAAGCATTTATAAAAGCTGATTAAAATAAGCTCAACCTGATCATGAGCTCTTAAAAACTTTCTGGGTTTGAAGCCTCTTAGCCATTTGGCAAGTCTGGAGGGGAGTGTTGTGACTTCACCATGGAGGGCCAGAGCCTCACTTCATTATTACAGTGGGAGCTTAGACAGGGTAAATGAGCTTTGTGAACCTCCCAGGCAGCCGGAGGACGGGCCCTGCCAAGAGTAGCCCTTGCCATGTAAAGCACCAGTGGTGTTCATCCACTGCTTAGTTGCAGTACCTGAATTCTCATTCCCGTGTTTCTGTTCCATCATTTGCCAAATCAGCAGCAGAATGTTATAATGTTTGGGTTTGAAATTATAAATAGATATTGTTTGTTTGCTTGTTTGCCGTGTGAGATGATTTTTGGTACAAGGGTGACCTAGAAAGTGATGTTTGCTATCTGTTCAGCAGCTTGCAGGAGGGAGAGTGCAGGTGCCTCCATGTGTTATGGCAGACTGCCTCGCTGAGGCACAGAGGAGCCATCTCCATTTTGTCCTCTGGTGTTTTCTTTGTATCCCTCCACCCCTGAGCCCCTGTGAGGCACCTGGCAAGGTCACACCAGGCCTGAATCAGAGATGGGTGCTCAGAGATGCTGTTTTAGGCTATGGTGGGCTTGCTGGACAAGAAGGGCCTGATCAGGCTGGGAGAGCTCAAATGCTGTGGGCAAAAACAGAGTGTGCTACACCTCATTGCAAAAGCAGGTGCTGTCTTAGGCTCTTCCTAAGTACAGCGTAAGCTTCTGAGTCTGGATCACCTCTGGGCAAGCAGCCAGGAGTCTGAATGGTCCTCTCCTAATCCAGAGCCTGCTTTTCACACCCCATGCAGATGTGGTCTCACGTACTTAGGTACCAGCAGCAGCAACTTGCAAGCAGGAGTGGATGAATTCCAAGGCTTCATGGAAACTGACTTAAGTATGGTGGAGATGTCCACACATCTGCCAGGAGTGAGTGATGGGATCCCAAATAAAACCATGAGAACCATGGTATAGGTGGTGCCACCACACAGAACAGACCAGCTATGAGTAGGTAGACCAACCAGGCCTGCATTAGCACTAGGATTAGCAGCTGAAAAAATGTACTTCAAGATAGTTAAGGGGTAAGCTTATGATGCAGAGAATGCAGGGTGAATTGCATAAATAAAATTGCCTCTTTTGCTGCAGTTTTGGAGAAAGTGTGCTTGTGTCTTCAGAAAACTTCTGTCTGACACCACTCTCAAAGGCCAGCTGGTCACCACATGTCAAGCAGTGAATGGTAATGAGCTGCTGTAGACTGAAGTGAATGAGAGACAAGATGTCAACCGAGGGCAAGTTCAGAGGTTAGTGCAGCCATTTTGGACAGGGGAGGACAAATACTGCTTGGGACCTGCTTCAGCCACAGCTCTCTGGAAGTGACCAAAACAGTCGTGTCACTGCAGAGCCAAAATCTTTCCATTGGTCAGCTTGATACATGATAAGAAGGCTTAATAAGAATTAAAACCCTCTAAAACATTGCAGGCCAGTTTTCAATCCCAGCAGTCCCTGTTTCTAGACAGGCACCCAACCATTGCTTTGGGCAGATTTGCTCCGGAAGGTTTGGCCTTCAAAACACAGGACTGAAAACTGGGGATGCAAAAACTGAACACTGACAAAAAATTTTCAGGCATGTTAGCTAAGCTGATGATGACAAGCATGTGTTTCAAGATAAAAGCTGATCCTCAGCGGAGTTCTGAAAGAAAGGTGTCCTCACAGTATGGCAGTGCACTTCCAGAGGCTTAGTGGGGATTTATCCCTTCTTCCTGTACGGCTGGACTTTTACCACCGACAGAGAGAATTTAGTAGATTAGTTGGACAATTTCACAATGTCAATCTATTTATGATGACCATAAGCAATCATTAATGCAGTAGAAGCTTGTATTAGTTCTTGGACATGAAATGTTATAATAATCCAGGCTTGCACATCTGCATGTACTTTTGTTCAACATGGAACTGCATGGAACTGTATTATAGTTACTTTTGCATAAACTTCCATATGGACATCATCTTGTTGGTCACCTGTAACCTTGCAAAGCTTTTCCTTCTTCAGACTGAAATTTTCCGCATTTGGTCTTTTTCCAGTGTAGTTACCGTTTGTTATTTTAGAAGTTGGAGGAAAAATACTTGGCTTTTTATGAGAATGTGGCAAGTGTATTGGGGAGGGACAGGAAGAGCTCTCTTCAGTGTAACAAGTTCAGCTAAAACTTGGCCTATATAATGGAAAATAGTCTTTAAGTAGAAGACTTCTATCTGTGAATATCCGGGTAAAAATTAACTTGGACTAAGCTATGATCTGTTATAAGCCTGACTTTCATATGAGCGTGGTACACATGATACCATTTTATCATTACTTCTTGGCAAAACCCATAGAATGCCAAAGGTTATTCTTTTCCTGGGCTTTGTTTGACTTTCAATGTGTGTTAGGAAATGTGTTTTATACAGAAAACCTCTTTATGTTTAAATTTTTTCTCCCTGAAGATGCAGCAATGGAATTTCCTAGTACATTTGTGTCTTTTAGTTACACTCATCTGGCAGCATAAATGACCTGGTTGGTTTCCAACTGGGCGCTTGTACCTCCCTTAGAGCTAAAGACAGGTAATTATTTGTGCCTTTTCCAAAATCCAGGTGAGGAAACTTCTAGCTGGTAAAATTAATTATCTTCATTTGCTCCCTTGTGCTCTTGAGACCAGGCTGCTGGGTTCACCAAGGTTTGCTGAGCAGTGTTGCCAAAACCTTTTTACTGAGCCCTGCTTGGCGTGAAGCAGCAAGGAGCTCCTGCACTGCAGGGCACAGCCTGCCACCTCCAGCCCTAGGTCAAGGAGAAAGCACCAGGAAAGATGGGATCTCCCTCAGAAACATCACGTGCCTGCCGCTGTGTAGGCAGCACTTCCCTGACACCAGGGCAGCCTTCACTGGGAGAACTTGCCAGGGTATTTTTTTAAGCCCAAGCACACAATTTCCCTTCTACCTCCATCCCCAAATCAAATCCATTATCTAAATGAATGAAATCATCCCGGGTCATCTTTTTTTTTTTTATTGTTATTAACAAAACTCAAAACAAGAAGAAATGTGTGTCATTTTCTCTTTATGTTTTATTTCTGTGCTTTCTCTGTCAGCATCATTTTTTGGTCATCTTTTACTGATTTTTCAGTGGCAAAAGGGAGAAAATGAAGTGACACTTGAATGGTGAAAAACATCAGCACTGTAATAGTTTGAATATGCAAAACACCACATTAATTAGCAAAAATATGGAGCAAAACCATTTTAAATGTTACCATTTGGAAAATTTAGTTGTCGATTCCTCTTAAATTTTTTTTGATCCGTTCTGGTCTCTGATACATGTGTCTTATATTTTACCAGGAATATTTGCCTTAAAATTTTGCCTGGAATTTCTCAGAAACTTGGCCTAAAACGTGGTTGTCCAATGAGCAAATCTATCATACACTGCTCTGGATTATGTCAGTTATGTGCCATGCCTCATAAAGGACTCTCTTCATTGTTCACCTTCTAGGATAACTTACAGAAAACAAAGGGGAAAAAATATACTTCAGGGTCCTGGGAAAACCTGACCCAGTGAACTGTTGAATTTTTTTCCTTTTTCATCTGTTCCTTCTGCTGCTGCTACCTTGTGTTGCATCTTTGAGCCTGCAGAGCTCCACTGAATCTGAAACTAAAAGCCCTTATTAGAAGAGATTTTTTCTAAAGTTCTTGCCGCTCCTCTGGGGACCGAAGTAATGGCAGCTTGAAGCAGTGGAGGATGTGTAATTAGGGCAAGCAGCACTGCCTCGCACGATGGGGAGAAACAGGAGGAGAGGAGGGGAAGCGCGCAACAGCCCGACGTGCACAGCCTGTTACTAGGAGACCCCGGCACGAAATGCATGAGATGCAGGGTGCTAATGGGCCAGCCCTCCGCCTGGGTACCAGCCCGACCTGCTGCACAGCTGCTGCCGCCCGCCTGTTGCCAAGCAACTCCATCCTTCTTTTCTTTTTTCTTTTCTACTTATTTTTTCTTTTAATTTTTTTAATTTTCCTTCTCCCCCTCACGTACTCTGGAGGTTTAATTGGGTAGTTTTGCTGCCGTTGTTGCTGCCGGGTGCCCACCTGGGTGTGCTGCTCTGCTGCCATCCCCAGGGCCCAGGGCTGGGGGAGGATGTGCTGGCAATTAATGGGGCACCCAGGAGGGTTGTGCACCCGGGCTGGCGCCGCTGGCCCTCCCCTGGCCCCGTTCGCTGCCAGCCAGGAGCTTTCTTTGGAAAGGAGCCGTGGAGAAGGGGTTTGAAAGGGGAGCAGTGTTTTGAGAGGGTTGTCACTCTTGGTGGGAGTCTTGTTTAGACCCAGGGAGATAAAGCATGGCGTTCCTCCCCACCTTTAGTGCTTGGCACGAATGGCAATAGGCAGTGGTTAAGTGTGTCTGCTTATGTAGAGTATAAAATGGAAAATTTTGCCTGCATGCTTTGTTTTTCTCTGCTTTTCAGCTAGGCTGGGTGTGTGTTAGGTGCTTGTGTGTCTGTGCAAAACATAACGCTGCAAAACATCACTTCTTTTCATGTCTGGAGTGGCTACATGCTGAAGATTGCTGCTGGTTGAGTAGACAGCTTTGGCAACGTAGGGACCAAACCAGAATTTTGAAGTTTGTAGAAAGACTGATTGGACATTGAGTCTGGTTCTTAACCTCCTTTCCCCCATCTCTAATATAGACATGATCAGAGCCATCTCTTTCTGAGGGCACTGCTGACCTTTTTGGATGAAAGGAGCTGAACGTTGTTCATGGAAATGTACTGCTTTTACACCTGATCATCCCTGCCCAGATAAAAATAGGTAGAACCTTCTCACATTGTGTATTTCACAGTCCTGTCACATTCCTCTTCTGCCCAATACTGTCTCCTGCCAGCTTTCCTCTTGTGCTTTGTCACCCTTTCAAAGGTTTTTCCATCTTTCCAGCAGGTGGCAAAATCGTGAATAAAATGCCTTTTTTTTTTCCCCTCTATTTTCTCCTTTTAGGTAAAAAGAATTGGTGAACCACTTAAGCACTGACCACTCCCCCCCTCCCCCTCCCCAATTCCTTTGTAATAATAAAAGTAATAATTAGGCTTTCTATTCTCCAACAAAAATCAATTAGGAGTATATTGAGGAATGAAAGCCTCAGAAAAGTATCTGAAATGGATTTTTGTAATTAGTTTTACTGGTTGATGGGTTGCACACACATAGGCTTAGAAGTTAGCATTGATCTCCAGAGGATGTGTGTATTAAATAGCCCGCTCTTCCTTTTTGATAAAGAAATGAATTTACTCATCTTAAAAAGAAGTTGATGTTGTGTGCCAAACTGCAACTGCTCGCTAGCCTTTCAGTCAGCTCCCCAGCAGATCAGCTGCCTGAGCCATGTGATGATAACTTGCTGGACCTAGTGTGAAAGTGGGGATATTTAACAAGCAGCAGGTCTTGGGCTGCTCCTCTTCTGCACATCATATGTGACAAAGTGTGCACATGTAATGAGGGAGGACAGGCAGGGAGACCTGTCTGGTTAGATTTTATTTGTTCAGGAGTCCTTAAAACTGGTTGTCCTCCTGCAGCATGCTTCTGTTAAATACGATGTAGCTCTTTTCATAGAAGGAAAAGTGACCATTAACATTTTTCTCTTGTGCCATGTGCTGAGAGCTGACGTTCAACTAATTAGAAGAATTATGGCTCTGCTTCATTGGTATGCCATGTATGTAGCTTGTAAAGCTCTCGGGGACCCTTGGAGATGAAGAGAACTAAATAAATATAAAATACTGTTAATGTGATGTTCCACATTAGGCACCCCATTGTGCTGTGGCAGACTTTGTGATAAACTGCAAAGCAAATACAAATGCCCGCCTGGTGTTTGCTCTGGAAGGCAAACTGGGGGGGCTGCTTCTCACTGAGAACTGCACCGACTTCTGCCATTTCTGAGTGACTTGCGTCTGCACCGATGCCATCCCTGTGGGCACTGGCCCATGAAGGATGCCCGGGGTCATCCCACAGTGACACTGCTGCTCTCTGCAATGTCATGGTCCCAGTCACCAGCCTGGAACAGCAGGTCTCAAAAGGCTTTCTCAGAAAGGGGGGTGAGGAAAGTTATTAAAACTCTCTTAAAAAGCCAGTGACACTACTTGATGTTTCACACATTTCTTTGCACAGCTTAGGCCCCCAGAGCTTCCTTATAGGGGAAATACAGGTAAGAAATCTTGGATTTAATTCCTTTTTCAGTTGTAATTTTCATTTTGCCTGGTTCTCCAAGAACACCAGTCTTGGAGCAAGTGTAGCTAAAGCTGTCTTTCAATACTTATTTTTAGACATTGAGGCTTTTATAACGTTTCATTTTTAATCAGATGTTAAATCACAGATTTTAAAAAGGAAGGAAATGTTTTGTGTTTCTTTTAGAAAACTTTTTCAGGGGCGCCCTGAAACTATATGCAAATAATTCATGGTGGATTGAGAACGGGTGGTGATTTTAAGGGCATGTTTCTGTTGTTTTCCTAAACACTCTTGCATGCTACTTTTGTATAGTTACATAACACAAGATCTTAAAACAGAGGGCAACAAAAGTCTTACTTCACATGTGCACGTAGATGAGATCTGGGTTTTTTCCTTCAGTTCCTTTAAGAGTTTTTGGCTAAATCAGTCATGCTGACCAAAGGAGTCCCGTGACTGTAGCACGTTTCAGTATGGAGAGATACCAGCAAGGATTTTGACTGTGATTCTCCTCTAAAGTTCAGTGCAGGACTGGAGACTTAAACTACTTGATTATTTTACTAAGTGCACTGTAATCAACAGATGTTTGTGGTGGTATTTAAGGTGGGGTGCAGGGAAGGTGTAGGGAAATAGATATGGATGGATGATCATGATATCTTTGTTTACTTTTAATGCTGTAAAAATACAGGGTGAAACTCAAGCCTTAATGGGCATTTTCCCAGTGACTTTGATGGAGCCAGGATTTCACCCCACAGTATTGCCAGCCCTGTGATCTTACCATCTTACCCAAAATCTGGAGGATTTTCTTCTTAAAGTCCCCACTCTTGAAATCCAGGGAATAGAGAGCACACTCCTTTCTCTGTATTTCATAATAAATGTTTCTAGCCTGCAGGGCTTCAAAGAGAAGTTTAAAATCATGGCCCTAGGTTATGTACAATGCAGAAGGCAAATGATGTCTAAATATTATTGTTTTCTTCTTTAAAATCTCATTATTTCTATGGGAGAATGGACTCGTGACTTTTAAACCCTTGGGGTTGGCAGTAGATGGGGAGATATAAGATGTATAATGTGCTCAGTGTCTGTTGTTGCTCATGACAGTGTCCTCAGCTGATCTCAGGTATGTACCTCTGCAACTTAATGTGTCTACCCATGGCTCTCTGTTGACACAGACACTGTGAGAGGCCTGTAGCAAATGCTGCCTTGCTCCTTGTACAAGAAATACTCCCGGGACCTTGAGGGTGCCCGTGGGATGTAGGTGGCAAAGACAGAAAAAAAAATCTCTGGATTTTGAGAAGAGACAACATCCCCACTGCTGTGTTTTGTGAGGGAATATTTATTGCAAAGGCTCGTATAGGTTTTACAATCCAAGAACATGTTGGAGAAAAAAAAACCCTGATGTTCTCTGTTTTGTGTCTGGAGACAAAGATAAAGCTGCCTGTACCATCAAAGGAGAAAAATTCACCCTCAGTTCCAAACTGACTGGGGTCTGATGTGTCACACTCCCCACGTGCCTTTGCCTCTCCATTAACTTGAAAAACAGCTGTAGGTGGCTATTTCAGATCATGGCTTTTGATATCGAAAGTTGCCCGAGATGAAACTCTCCAAGACTGCCCAAGGCTGGAAAATGGAGGGGGAAGTCCCAAGGACCAGTGTGGTGTCTCCTTCATGGAAGCAGCCCAGCTCTATCAGTCATGTTTTTCAGGGAACCTGGTGTGCGTTGCTAGGATTGTGTGCTTGGCTTTTTCATATTTTCAAATTATAATTTTTTGGCTTTCAAGAGAAAGCTATATCAATTATTTCCTTATTTTTGTGAATAGATGCCTAAAGTTTAGGTTCTTGTGTTTGTCTTAGTCATCAAAGGAATTGTGACCTGATTCCAGGGCTGCCAAAGTCTGATGGATGTTTGTTACGATTTAAAAGGTCTGGCTTCTCTGTCACATGCTTTCTTTGCAAATTTGTAAAGGTCTTTGTCCTCCAGTTACCAGATCCGACCAGGCTGGGTGCAATAAAGAGGCTGGAGGGCCAGACTGAAGTGTGCTTTGGAGGTACTTCTAGAAGAAGAAGAGCTAGATTGTGTGAGGTGCCATAAACAGAAGTCAGAGAGCTGATTCCCCAAGTATCTCAGCCTCAGAGTATGAAAATGTGTTCCAGGAAGATGAAAATATTAAAATGGGCTATGGACTGCAGGACAGAGCCACGGTGAAGAGAGGCTGCTTCACAGAATGGTGCAGTCATGGTGGCCTGAAACCCTAAAGCATATCTGGAAGGTTGATAGCATTTCTATACTGCTAATTCTTCTAATGGCAAGGTCCATCTAGAGCAGTAGGTTTCAGCACAACGCTCTGTGCACTTGCAGGCCTGCACGGGCTGCTTCCGGCCGATCCTCAGAAGGCAACTAAGGATTGGCCAATGTGAGTGTTCTCTGGTGTTCAGGCATCCCTTTTTGAGATGAGGTGTCTGGTTGGCCCCATTCACTGTGCTTTGGTTTGGCCTGGCTGGAGCACAAACCTGGTTTAGGATGGCCTGTCCCAGGAGGTGCTCTGCAAGTGCACAGCTAGCACGCTTCACCCAGGGATGGGCTCAGGCCACTGGACCAGGCTGTGGCTAGCCAGAAATAATATCCTTCAGGTGCAGGCACTGTGGATGTTGATCCTGCATCCCACTGTATTGCTCTACAGCTCGCCCACCTCTCCTGTGCCACGCTGCTCCCTGATGCACGTGCCACTCAGGGAAACTCGAGTGTGGTCAGGAAGCTTGAACTCACCAGGTAGCGGTCTCCACCTCCCACAGAGAGAATCAGGAAAAGCCGAAAGCCACTCTTCAGGGTTGGTTCTAGAAGATTTTCCATAAGCAAATGGTACATTGTTTTAAGACCAGTGCTCATCTCAGAAAATTGGGTAATTGGCTGTTTGAATGCATGTCTGCATTGCTGGCGGCCTGCCCTTCCCAGGTGCATTTGTGGATGTGTGAAAGCTTAACTGGCCCCATGGTGTGGAGCACATTCTGAACTGAAATAGCCGAGTATTTAACAGCTGAGGATCTGGGTATTGGCTTCTTTGTATCGGCCCCTCCATTGAGTGCATCTGTATAAATGTGGATTTCTGGATTTGTTTAAGCACCGCACAGATCCTTGTGTTGAATGAGGGTGACTTAAGGAGTAGAGCCTTCTTAGGAGTGGCTCACAGGCACAAGTTCTACATGCAGTTATTAATTTTGAGGAATTAGAGCCCAAAAAAAAGTCAGTGTGGCACAGCTCCGTGAGGTTCCTATTTTTAATTGGATTTTGAAGCTCATAATTAGCGTGTTAAAAAGGGGGAGATCCTGGCCATGCAGAAGTGAGTGGGAGTTTTGCCGTTGCCTTCAGCAGGGGAGGATTTCACCATCTATTTTTTCATTCTCACTCATCCTCTGCAACAACAGAAGAGCAGCCTGGCACATGGAAAGGATCCTTCCCATTTCTTCTCCCTGCCGTTGCCAGAAGTGAGGTGGGAGGACCCCCCACCCCCTTCTTCATTCCTGCGCTTCCTACGTAGGTGCACCTCAGCAAGATACGCTCTCATTTCATCTCTGCGTAAGGTGAAAGCAGCCATTAAAGAAGCAGTTAGTTCTTAGTCTTCACTTACAGAAATACTGGGTTCTCTCACTTCTTCCCTTCTCATTTTTTTGAGTAGCTGCAAGAGAGCAGGAAATTTAACCTCTTTGAGGTCTCTGGGTCAAGGAGATGTCTGATACGGCTTTAAAGGTCACCGTGCTCCTTTGCATTTATCTTGTGCTAGGCAGAGCACTGTATGCAGCCTGCTGTCTGGAGCACAAAGAGGTACTGTCTGACATTTTGTGGAGCGGGGCTTGGGTTACAGAGGAAAAGAGTCTGAAAACAAAACTCAGCTCAGGGCTGTGCAAGGCCAGACCAGGAAAACTCGAGAGAGGAGCCCCTGCAGCAAGTAACAGTGATATGTGGCATCCCATGAGTAATCATGCTTGGCATTTCTGTCTCTCATAACCTATATATAGTGCTGGACATTTTCAAAGCTTTTGACAAATGTTAACAAGCCAAACTCGGCTTTGGTCCTAATAGCCCTTGTTTCACAGAAAGCCCAGCATGTTTTCCCTTCACCCTTCTGCTCTGTAGGCAACTGTATTCTTCAGACTGGTTGTACCTGCCAAGATTTGGCTGATGGGTTGTCTTCTGTGTTTGCTTTGCAGCATGTGTAGCAACCATGCCCTGCAAGGCAGTTTGCCTTGAGTCTCCAGTGTAAGGTAGGCACTAGAGAGCGTCAGAGAACCGAGAGAGGCTGAGTTACCACTGAGGCTTGTTTACTGACAGCTTTTAAAAATAATGCATGAACTGTGCAGACAAAACCAGTGCACCATCCTAGACGTGACAAGGGCTGGGGGAATCCCTTTTCCCTGAGAAGCAGGGAGCAGATGCAGTGTGCCAGATAGGATGTCAAGGGCTGAGGTGGGAAAGTGCTGCAACTGCAGCTCTAGTGCATGGGGCCAGCAGTGGTGACAGTGTTTGAATTACAGTTGAGTGACCAGCCCAGAAACAAGACACCAGAACTTGGCTCACTAACAAGAAGTTTCTTGGTTGTTTTTTTTTTTATTTAAATGTTTATTATTTTATTATTTTGTTATTACTATGTATTTTGGTGGTGGTGTTTACTTTCTCGGACGTTGAGTTAGGTTTTTTTCTTTGTTTGTTTTTCCTGAAGAAATCCTATTAAAAGAGAAAAAAGAACAAAAGTTTTTCTTGTCAAGTCTGCAGAGCTGACCAGGCAGGCACAATTCAAGTGTGGTGGTGTTATTGTTGGCTCAGCCCATAGTCCTGTTGGGCATTTTCCCATCGTGAACTGTGGCACACAGTGGAGACATCCAGGCTGGCCTTTCTGCATTCAGAGACTGAGGGACAAATGGATATTTTGGTGAAGTCTTGCCAGCTGCTGCCCCCTCTTCATTGCTTCACCTCAGTGAATCCTTTTATTGAGCTGCTGAGCCAAAGAAACTTCTCAGAGGCCAGTAAAATGGATCAACTCCACTTAACATCTCAGCCCACTCTGCTGTTCTCTGTGGGGTGGAAGACCACTGTGCAGCAGAGCTGCCTGTGCATTATGGAGTCCACAGAAACTCACCAGAAAACAGCTTTTTGTTTGGTTTTTTTTTTTCCCTCTCATATATTTAGACACAAATCTCTTGCCCATTTCACTTTTCTTGCTTCTTTGGCCTCTTCAGTTTGTCACCTTGAAATACATAGATCTCCCACGTTCAGATCTTACTTCTTTACTTGCTGAATAGACATACTCGATATAGAAAGCTGTGTCTCTGGACTGAGAAATTTGTCTGCTGTGTCCAAGTGATTTTTTTGTCACGTGACTGGCATAGAGAAGTCATATGGTCCACAACTTCAGATGGGCCAGTGGTGGGTTTTTTAAGATCAACTTCTTAGCAATTTTAAGAATGAATAAGTAATTATCCCTTCTCTGTTTACAATTCCCTCCTTAGAGGCTTGGTAGTGAAAGTGATTTCTTGTCAGCATTTTATCTCA
Source organism: Chloroceryle aenea (assembly GCA_013399075.1). Taxonomy (NCBI): domain Eukaryota; kingdom Metazoa; phylum Chordata; class Aves; order Coraciiformes; family Cerylidae; genus Chloroceryle; species Chloroceryle aenea. Next base: position 71,213 of record VWZY01009532.1, read on the forward strand.
CCTCCCTCTTCTGCTGCATCCATACGGTTCTGGCTGTGCAGGGCACAGTGACATAGAGTTTATATAGGAGGAGATGCACTGCAGCCTTTGCTCTGGGGAGAGATGATAAATTTGCATGCACACAGATACTTGTGCACTGAATAAGAAAAGGGGAGATGCGAGACCTTGGAATTCTTAATCAGAAAGTGTTAATGGTTCCACGGATATTACACTGTGGCAGACTTTGGTCCACAGAAACTTGTTTGAGTTAGAAGATAGGTAGATGTGAACAAAGTGGATCAGAATCTCTCCTGTCTTATCGCTGCACCATTTCACTGCCTTCAGTGTCTGGTTTGTATCTTTGGGGCAGGAGAAGAGCTGATAAATGTATAGTGCAGAAGTCTTGAAGGGCCTGCTGATTTAAAGAGGGAGAAGTTTCTTTTCTCACACTCACTATCGATGCCTAATTTATTGAACCAAGGAACAGTTTTAGTTGTCAGAAGCAACTCAAGAGAGTGCAGACCTAGGAGGCAGTGGGTGTGGAAGCTTGAAGAGAACAGATGTGACTCTGGCTACACTGAGGGGTAAATGGCGGCTGGGTTAAGCATGTGATGTGGTGGTGGTGACGCTGGAGTGGTGCCCACCTGCAGTGAGTTCAGGTGCTCGTACAGACACTCACAGGTTCCACAGTAACTCATCTAGCAAGGGTAGAGTGACCTGAAAAGGGTTTCTTTGAAGAGTGATTGATTGGTTTTGTTAGAAATGGGAAACAAGGTTATACAAGAATTTTAGCAGCGGTGAACTTTGGACTTGATGTATCCTAAGTACAATGCCTCATAACTCCTAAGTTGTTTCCATCCCACGCTGGCTGTAAACTGAATTGCATGATGGGCTATCCTGCCCAAGCGGGAGACAGGCAAGGTGGGAGGACACAGGGCTTTCAGGTTGAGTGCTCAGTAATCCTGCTGCCACGCTGACTGTTCTCTCCTCCCTTCCACAGGTGAGAAGCCTTACAAGTGCTCGTGGGAAGGGTGCGAGTGGCGTTTTGCACGGAGCGACGAGCTCACGAGGCATTACAGAAAGCACACGGGTGCAAAGCCCTTTAAATGCAACCATTGTGACAGGTAATGCAGCCTCCTATCACGGTGTTCAAGCAACATGTGGGCTGTGTGAGTGGCATGGAGCTGCCAGCTCCCAGAGATGAGAGACGTAGCTCCCATCAAAGGGGCCCCTCTCGCCTCCCGTGTCACTGTCTTGATCCCCACACCAAGGACGGGTCCTCCATTCTGCCCCTGACCTCTTTGCCTCAGTGGTGGGGTGGGCTGGAAGGGGGGGAAATACTTGCTAAACAGCCTAACATCCCACAGGACAGAAGAAGATATGGGACCAGGTGTAGACCTGACTGAAACCTGCTGGTGTCTGGTGTGGGCACTGGATTCAGTCTATAGGGCAGCTCTTGTTAAAGCAGAGATGACACCCAGAGGGCCCTAGAGCACTTCAGTGATAAACCTCTCAACAAAGCATCTCCACAGCTTTCCATCTTCTAGTCCTGTGAACCTGGTGCCTTCACAAAGGCAGAGCTCCCTCTATTTGCTCTGCTTCTACCCCAAGCACCACTGCTGGCTGCCTGCCTTTTGGCAGGGTGGGCCTCACAGAACCAATGGGCCTCACAAATACATGGTCATATGACACGGGGAAGGGGGAGTGTGTGAGGCTGTTGTGCCCTGAGTGCTCCAAATCTATAGGAAACCTCTAGGTAAATAGCATTTAATTTCTGTAGTTATCACTATTTTACTGCTGAGTGCAGGGCTCCGTGTTTCCCGAAATGTAACAGAAGAGAATCAGTAAAAGACAGCAAAGGGAATAATTTTCAGAAGCACAAGGGTGATTTAGGCACATCTTACTATTCAAGTTCATGGGGTTGTTTTGTGTATGATCGGCTATCTCTGCACTTTTCTGCTAATTAGTGAGCCTTTTCCTACAGTTTTAAATCTCACCCTTGACATCTGTTTGATGTGGGAAATATTCTGCACCTGCATTCTGTGCGGGCCCACATGTAAAAGCCTGACAGGTGCCCAGAGCCAGCATTCCTGAAGAGTCTATCATGCAACAGCCATCCTCTGGACACTCGGAAATGAGGGGCCAGTTTTGCCTGGTGAGCTGAGCACCCAGAAGCTCCCAGTGAGAGCCATGGTTGCTGCCACTCACTGCTGATTTCTTTTTGTAGTCCTCGCTGCTTTAGCTGCTTGAATGAATGATGAGCTTGTCTGAAAAAAAACTGGTCATCCTTGCTTGGTGCTGAGCATTTTAGAAAGCTGGGTTCTTTGAATTTAGAAACAAAACCAAAAGAAAGCTCTCCTCCCCATCCCCAGTCCCAGTTGATAAGAAATTAGGGTGGAGCAAAAGCAATTACCCCGGTAATGACTCTTGACAGCACTGACAGGATCGAACAATGAGCACTTCTTCCTTTCGCACCCCCAGCTGGAGACTGGCAGTGCCCTGGGTGAAACCTGGATCCACTGTTGAGTAATCAAATAATGTGCTTGCATCTGAACATGTTATCCAGCTAATCCTATTTATATATATTTTTTAAAGAGGCTTAAGAAAATTACCCATCTTTTCAATGCAGCACTAAGGTTCTCTGCTCTGATAAGGAAACATTTTGTAATACAATAAAAGCTCTAGGAAGCCTCTGGGTACACCAGACCAGCAGAGAACATGTGTGGAGAGAGGATGTGTGGGACATAAACAAGGGACCCTATCCTTTTATGGGAAGGAAATTCGATCATTTTCACATCCTGCCTTTCCAAGAGCTTCATCTCCTTAAGTGCTCTTCTGCCCTTGTCTCCCCTCTTCCCGTCCCCTTTCCCCCACAGAGGGCTTCCTCTTGCTTTGCCTTTTGTTTTATCCCCGGATTATCTTTTGTTTGCTTGGAATGAGGAACAGGATAAGCTAAGTAGGGACCTCTGGAGTTCTGCTTTTGTATAAGCACCTCTGCGAAGAAGAACGGTTAGGTTCTCAGTTTTAAACATAAGGCATTGCCTTTCTCTTTTCCTTCCTCTGAAGAACAAATTAACCACCCTGACCCCACAAAACCACGCATGCACATACACATAAAGCCCCAGGGTTTCTGTGTCAGGGCAGACCGTATTTTTAGCAGAGGTGTAAAGAAATACAGTCAGTATTTTTAACTCCTCAGTGTCTTTCAGCCCTTTGTTAAATATTCATTCTTCTCCCTCTGCTTATTATCCCTTCCTACCTAGGTTTTTTCTTTGGCAGCCAACTCAGTCACTGCAGTCAGGAGATCTATTCCTGCAATCATCTAATGCATTTTCTGATCTTCATCTGAATCTGTAGATGAAGGGAAAATATTTGTTAGCAAGTAAAGCGTGCAGGGGATTGTGCACTGTCCAACTCCATGCACATACTATCTGTGCGTGGTGGTAGGAGACAGATTTGCCTTTACTTTCCCAGTCAGTTGTTGCAAGCTCGTAGAGTGAAAGTGCCTGTTCTTTTGTCCCACTCTGCCACACCACTATTTTTCCTTCTTTTCTCATTCACCGACCTCTCCACTACCACTTACTGCAGATGTCACCTCAAGCAAGCACTGAAACATGTGCCTAAACCTGTCTCTTAGGTATTTAGACAGACTCTTAATGTTAAACACACTCCTTCCAGAGCCAGGGTTCCCAGCTGGAGATCAGTTTCTCCGTATTTGAAGTGCTACCCTTTATCGCACCCACTGTAATGGACAGGAGTTGTGGTCACTCCCTCTGGCTTGCTAAAAACTTTAAGGAGCCTTTTTGAGCTCTTTTAACAACACTGACAGAGCTCAAAATATATGCCTGTTGTTGCTTGGAGGTGAAGGCCGTACCTTGGCAATCAGAACATGAAAGTGGTGATTCAAATAGCCAAGGAGGGGAATGTTGTGCACAGTCTGGCTGCAGTTCCTTGCCCCGGCTGTTTTCAGATGTGTCTGGTCTGTGTCTCCAGCCTTCTGGCCGAACCAAAGAGGTATTAATGTCCACTGTGTACAGGTCAATTTGAAAACAAAAGAGATAAGATGACATGAGTCTCTTCTGCTGTCCCAGCCCTATCCCAACATCATGCAGCCCACAGATCTCATTGTTAGCTGTAGCTGGCAAACTACCACTGGTTTGAGTAGCACCATATGTACTGCAAATGGTGTGTGGTTTGGTGGCAGCAGGGGAGGAAGGAGAATCAGCTAAAGTGGTGCAGAAAGCAGTGTACAAGTCCTTAGTTCCTTCCAGACATCAGGGATATGCTGGTTATTATCATTCCACAGGAATTTTGTACTTCAGAAACACGGGTAAGCACAGGGCAAGCCCTCAGCCTTCCAAGGGCAGGAGGATGACAGGGTAGAGGCACTTGCTTGTTCTCGGTAAATATGTGTGTAGGAGATAGCAGCTCAGTGCCAGGCTATTGGGCTACGTACTCCTCTGTGTGTGTGTGTGGGCGTGCACATGGTTTCCTTTTTGACAGTAAGGTAAGAGCACACTTAGCTGGAAGGAATACATCCCACAATGGAGAATCCACAGCTGGTAAGAAAGGCAGCTGAGCAATATATTCTTTTCTTATCGGTACCTTCCCTCTTTCTCCTGCAGAGGCTTCAGTGCCAAGCAGCACCGTGTTGCTAAGGAGATAGAGCAAATAGAGAAAGAAAGGAGACACGTTCAAGAACAGGGAATTTATGTATCATGCATCACATTATGACTTTCAGAATTAGATATCTTATTCTAGCATAAACTGTCCTTTCTAGGAAGAACTGGACTGGGGAAGGATGATGGAGAAGGTTGTGGTGGGCCCACATACAATGTGCAGAGCTGGTCTGGAAGTGGAAGAGGTGTAGAGCCAGAGGTGTGGAGCAAGGTCTTGTCTCATGGGCAGGACTACAGACCGGCAAGCTGCTGTTTCTTAATTTGTGAAGAAAGGAGTTTCCCTTGACAGCTTATCCTGTGGAGCCTCTTCCACTACTGCCTCTAGTCCTAAAAGGAAGACAAAAATGTGTTCACTGTTCAATAGCTTTTTCTGACAGTGTGATTTAGCTGCAGAATTTTGTAGGGACTGTTTTACTGTTGGAAATAAATGTCCACATCTACCAGCCTTACCAACAGGTAATGACCAAATTAGTGAGTAGCAGAATGTGAAGAATTAATATCGTATCTTTTTATTAGGTATAAACTAGCAAATATGGTATCATTTTATTAGCTATAAAAATATTATAGGGCTGAAAAATATACTAGATGTTGATGATGTGGTTATTGATGTGAAACAATGTATTGAATCCATGCTTTTAACAGATCTTGCTGTACTGTGACTCATCATACTTTTTCCTGGTTTGCATCTATAATAGAGACAATCGGAGACGAAAAGCCGTGCTTGGGTGGTGGTCTTATGACTAGTCCTAGACTGAAGTGCCAGCTGGTGCATGTCTTTTTGGCAGCCACTCAAGCTGTTGTGTTGTTTTGGCAGCCCTTGTAGCCAGAGTGTGCTGCTTTCTCAGTTTAGACTGATGAGAGAGATGTTGGTCCAAGGGTGTATTTTGGCACCCAAGGCCTAGAAAATTCTAGCTGTGCTAAGCCTGCTGTGTTGAAAGACAAGTGTCCATTGTCAGATTCATGCCTGTCTCACTGTTCTTCATTGGAGAAGGGCAATCTCCATCCTAATTTGAAGTCTTTCTTTGTAGTTTTTGTCACTCTGAAGGTATTAGCCCCATTGTAAGCTGCTACAAGTCAGCAGACAACAGCTGACTTTGAGCCAGAGCTATGCTTAGCCACCGAAGATGAGTATATAGGTTTCCTTGCAAAAGTTGCCTTCTTACAAGGTTTCTTTGTCTTAAAAAATGCCACCCTTGATCACTCTTCTCTGTGTGTAGATGCAGACATCTACATCTGTAGATGTAGATTCCCCCCCCATGCAGGGGGATACTATCAGCAGGACACAAAAAAGTCCCCTAACTATTTAAAATCTCTGGATTTTTATAATTCTTCTCTTTCTCAGCCTTTCTCTGCTTAGGGTGTTTCTCTTCTGGGTGTTTACCTTTAGATTGAGTGGGGTTTTTTTTTGGTTTTAGCTTTTGTTTACTGAGTAGTTCAATTTGTTCTTTTTACCTTCTTTCTGAAAAATATGAAATATGCAGCTATTGCTTTTTTGGCAATATATTCAGTGCCCATGTAGGAGCTATTCTCACAATAAGCCATAGGAATGTTCTTCAGACCAGTATCAGTAGCTCTTTTATACTCTAAATCTGTGGGGCAGTGAATTCCAGGTGAGTCAGTTCTGGAAGTAGCTTTTCATGATGCCCTTGGAGCCTACAAAACCAGTTTACTCAAAAGCCACAGGTATGCAAGGTTTTGTGTGACATTTACAATAGACTTTTTTTTGCAGTTAGTAAAAGCAAATAATCCAGTGTCTTGTGGCTTAGGGTAGAAAGAAGGCAAGCCAGGACAGTCAGGCTCCATTTTAGGGTTTTGGGGTAGGCAGCCAGAACCACTGCCTGCTTGTCCATTGGTTTGCTCTCGGTGCCATAAATATTTTAATGACACTGTGATGATGGTGGGTGTGAAATGGGTTGGTGCTTTCAATCCCATTTGCAATGGGTACAATGCTGAAAAAAATAGTCCTGCTTACTGGCAGTCTTGATAAAATGGGGTATATTGAATGACAGGGAAGAAAAGCACTTGTCCTCCTGAGACCTTATTCCCCTGACCACTCTGGCAATATCTTGGTGGTGTGATGTACCTGAATTTGGGCTGCTGCTCCTGCTGCTGTGAGTGCCCTGCAGCATGTCTGCTACAGAGCAGCTGTTCGGAATAGTAATTTCTGATTAACTCTTTGTGGGGTTGCTCTTCTCCTGGCATAAGTATGTTTGATTCTGAGTGTCTTAACCCACTTCCCAAGTGGATTAAGTTATTTCAGAAGATGGTAGTCTTAAGCCTTTAGAGAGAGAGTTAATCAAGAATAGATGCTTCATTTCAAATTCATGCCCTACCGTATTCTCAATTAACTGGATGTTTAGACCAGCCCTAAAACTCAGCTAGTTCTCTTGGGTCACTGCTCTGAGTCCATCTCATCAGCATCCCTGCACATGTTCAGAATGTCTAAACATTCTGTTTTCTGTTGAGATGGAGAAAAATGGCTTTGTGGATAAAGAACAGAAGTTGAAAGCTGAAGTCCTGGCATTTTTTTTTTCCTGGTTTTACCACACTTCTTGTGTGATTTCCAATTTCCTTGCCTTTTCTGTCTCTCAATTTTCACTCTTACAAAATAAGCATATATCTTTTCTCAGCATCCTTCAGGGAGATAGCATCCATCAACTTCTACATATTACCACCCAGATTCCCAGCAGATAAAAAGGGAGAGATGTGTACCCTGAGGGGTTGTCAGCTTCCAAACTCTGAACCAGATTCCTTCCAGTTTGGAGTGAGAATTGAGAATTCAGCTTTGAAAACTGGCATTGTACTGTGGTGCTTGTTGCATGGATGGGGCACTTGAGAAAGCTGGTGTCTTTTTTAAACTGGCGTGGCTGAGTACTTGAGCAAAACTGACTTGGTTTATTATTTTATTTTTTTTTTTAAATACACACACTTACACCAAATATTTGATTTTATACTGCAGGTGTAGATGGGCACTCTTCCCTGATGTTTGGCTCAGTGAAAGAAGAGGGAGGGAAGGAGAGGACCAGAGAATGGAGAAGAGTAGTTAGTCTGTTTAGCTGCTGAAGAGTCAGGATTGTTTGCCGTATGTGGTCACAGTGGTCAATCACACAGGGTTTGGTGGTGATCCATGGGTAACCTAAAGAATATGTCTCAGGTTGGATATATATTTCCTCATGTACATAAGGAGGAAGGAGCAGGAACCTTGTTTTTCCAAATACTGTATTTATTTCCTTTCCCACTTGCTTTGTTTTGCAGGTGTTTTTCCAGGTCTGATCACCTTGCCCTCCACATGAAGAGACACATCTAAATATCAGTCAGCTTGGCATGGGTGTCAGCTGAGCTAAGTGTTGTGAGATGAAAGTGGAACTCAAGTTACAACGTGCTACCTTGCAGGAGAAGAGAACTTGATCACATATGATCGTCTGTACAGAGACCACATGCTCACACTGTCATGCACCCAGTTACACTTCAATACGTACATCAGTTCTTTATGCCTTGCCCCAGCTGGATGGGAGAAGATGCAGGCGAGGAAATGGTAGAGAGGTGAAGTCAATGAGGAGGAACAATTGCTTAGAGTACTTTGTCCCTCTTGGATTTGTTTCCTGTTTTTGCCAATGGAAATCAAAGAAAACGGAGGCGGCTTCCCTGCAGGTGGATGGCAGTAGGAGGGGCTTATTTAACTTGCTTCTCAGTGCAACTCAGTAGGGGAATATGTCGTCTTGGAAGTTGCATATTTGTAGCACTAACTTTCTTTTTAAATAGATGGGGGAAAACAATGACCTAGAAAACCAAATCCCAGTTTGGTAGCCAAAATTAACCTCTTGGTTCATGCGTTCTTTGTCTGAGAATTCCTAATGTTCAGTGCATCAGACTGCTCATGGACACTTTGACCTGTCTTGGCTTTGGTTCTTCTTCACAGAACTGAGCTACTGAGATCCTTTTAAGTCAATACCAGTGGCCTTAATGGCAGTAGACTGTGGAGTGACACTTGTGACACAAATATCCTCTTTTTGGCCTGAGTTTATGTAGACTTCACGGAGGACTATATTTTTGTTGTATGGTTTTATTTTAAATTTTGTTTTGGCTATTGCACAACATATGCACTAGGGACTCTGGAAGCTGCTGCCGAGATGGCTAAGTGGCCAAGAGATAAACCCCTGAGAAACAGCACCTAATATCTCTGTAGGCCTCACCTTATTGCCATAGCTAGGACTTCATGTTTATTTGTTGAACAAAAAACTTTAAAAGCTTATTTGGAAGCTTAAACACCTTTTCTCTTTTCTCCACGAACAAGTGATCTTCAGAACTCCTTGTCTTCACCTGGATATTGGTCTGGGACTGGCCACACAGGCATGACTACAGGATTCCTTCCACATCATGTGAGCATGTTAGCCACAACCCACGGTGACTTATAGATTAATTATGTTGCTTTTTCTTGCCGTTCTTCTATTAACCAGTTTAAAACATTAGACTTTTGTTTGTGTAAAGAGCACCTGCAGACATTTTAATTTAAAGCTAATGTTTGTTAAGCATCTCACACACAAAAAACAAGCAAACAAACAAAAAACAAGCCAAAAATCCTACTCCAGTCTCTGAGTGGGAAAGCAAGAACCTCTTCCAAGTACAATGGCTTCATTCAGCATTAGCCTTGTAAAGAAATCATCAAAGTCCTCCTTTTCCATTCATCAAGTTGATGCTGTGGCCCACTCTTTTCTGAAAAAATATGACAGTGTGAACAGTGAAGGAAGGGTTGGATTTTACATACAGCAGTGAGGCTTTTCCAAATGATTGGTCTAAAGTATTACTAACCTAGAGGTCCATTTTGGCCTACTGTGTGAACCATCAAGGAGAAGTGGAGGTCTCATGCTCACCCTTCATGATAATTTGATTTGTTGGCTCAAAGTGGATTAAAGTCTTCACTACAAAAAAAAAAAAAAAAA
>VWZY01009532.1:91484-126261 GCA_013399075.1 Chloroceryle aenea
CGGAGTTGTCTAAGGAAATAAAAGAAAAATATATTCATTTTTAGGGTTAAACTGCATATGACCATCCTGTTGAGCTCATCTGATGCAAACTCATCATGTGCAAACTTTCGCATGACTTTTCCGACAGTTCCTCTCCTTCAAATGCATCTCAGCTGAAGCAGAAAAGGGCTAAGGAGTCCTTACCCCTTTCTCAGTCTGTAGGAGGCTGAGTGAGCTCAGCAATTTCTGGATGTGACTCCACAACACGCGGCTCTCTGGTGGGCAGATTACACTAACAGAGGAGGTTGCCAGATGCATTAGGTGTTTCTCAAGTATTTTTTNNAGTATTTTTTTCAAGCTGCTTGAGCTGAAAAAAAGAAAACCAAAATATGTTTCCTATGAGACTTGCAAATGTAGATTTTTTTCTCTTTTTTTATTATTTATTTTATTTTTTATTTTAGGCTTTTTCTGACTTTTTCCTACTGAGAGTAAATAATCAGAACAAGAATTATGTTATTTTTGTGCTTTTTACAAATATTTATAGTACTTATGGTTGTAACTGTTTTTTAAAGATGTCAGTCAGTTTTGATACGAATGAAACAGGTTTTTCTGAACAGTTTCTGACCACCTGGCTGGAATTCTTTCCAGAGGCCTAATTACAAGCCATGTCTGCTGACTGAGGGCTTGTGTGCCTCGTTGTGTACCTCTGTGGTGCAGAGATCTGACTAGGATTATTGGTACTATTGCTTCTAGGGGCCTTATGTGTCCATGGCTTGTCCATTGACTTCATTTTTCTGGGGATCTTTTGTCTGAAACTGTAAGAGACACATCCTGTATTTGGAGACCCTTCCTCATGTACCCCTGCACCTGGTTTCAGTTCATTCTCTGCTTTTGTCCTGGATGGTCAATGTTCAGTCATCTTGTGTGAACAAGATGAAGCTGTGCTGTGCCTAATTACCATTGAGTTTAAAATTCTGCAGGGCTTTGGAAGCTCTTCCAAATGCAGTCAAATTTACCTCTATCTGATGGATTTTGGTTGGACTTTTTGGATGTGCAGACTGAACGAAAGCATCTCAGACAGACGGAAGAGGATAGGTGTACCTCAAATTTAACTTGAGTTCCCCAAATAACATGGCGTGTGGAGACTAGAAACCAGAGTTAAAATCCAGGCAAATGCCTTCTGCTCCGAGGCATCTATCTAGTACTTCTGATTTACTGAGGTAATCAGAAGGCACTTTTACCTTGGGATCCAGTGTACATGGTGTTAGCAAACCTAGGACCAACACTAATTCTGTGAGGAAAGAGAAATACGGTGAAGTGATACCATTTTTAAAGTATTTTGTGATATTCAGGAAGAATCTTTGAGAAATAAGATCTTTTCAGCCTTTCACCTAAAGCCTCTTAACCTTTCAACAGAAAGCTGCAAAATAAATAGCTGTTCATAGACTTCAGTGCCAAGAACATCGGCCTTCTGAGGTGAGTATTTTGGTCCTTAAAATGTATCTTTCCACCTCTTTCCTGTGACCCTGAAACACCACATCTAGTTGATGGTGTAGGAAGAGATGCCACAGGGAAGGAAGTTTGGAAGAGGAGGGAGTGCACAACCCTAATGATCAGAATAGCACCTAATGCACTGGAAGGCACAAAGAGCTGACAGAGTATAACCTAAATACGACTCGTGAGCTGTGGCACAGAATGGCAGGTCTCAGCTACAGATCTTTACCTCTGTGGAAAATCAGGTGAGTAGCTCCAAGGCATTGTCACCAACACCCTGACATCCCAACTAAACATTTTTAATAAAACCTTAACTGTTTCCATTCTGCTTTTTTTTCTTTTCTTTTTTTTTTTTCCTGATGCTTTTCTTTCAAACATTTCCCTAAATCCTCTCAGCCCGCCCTGCCCAGAGGCAGGCACCGCAGCAGGGTCTCTTGGGCTGCCCTGCTGAAGCCTGGGGAGAGGCGGGAGCCCCCTCAAAATGGCGCCTCTCTCTCCTTGGGGTTCCTGGCAGCAGTTGGCCAGATGCTGCAGGTGCCAGGCCTGCTCAGTGACTGAGTGACTGGGAACTGTGACTGGGAGAGCAGAAACATTAAGGTTGAAGAGAAGTGCAGAAGGAAATGGTCTCATCCCATCAGGTGGGTGTCACATACTTCAGTATTTTGGAGTCCCTTTTACAGAGCCGGCCAAGCTTTCTGCTGAGGCAACAGGGTTTTCTTTTCACAGTGCCTGTAACCAAAGAATTATAAAATACTTCCATGTTCCTCATGGTGGGGACTGCTTTTAACCCCACATCTGCTTTCCTCTTAGCATTTCTGTTTCTGGGTGCCTGCCCTTTCAAGTCATGGCATGGATAAAACCCAGCCACCTAGACAGCCTTGGGTCACATTTTTGTTAGTAAACAAACAGGGCCATAGCCCAGTTGTCTGTACCATTAAATTGATGGTATGGCCCTGTCAGACACCTCCAGCAACACCACCTGGGTATGGCTCAGGGGTGGCAGGTGCCCAGAGGCAGCCCAGACACAGGCACTATTCTGGGAGATCACGTGGGGAGCCATAGGAGACTTCAGTGCTGTGAGTGAGACATAAGCCATACTGAGCCAGTCAGCCTCAGGGCCAGAGCAGTCCTGAGGTGGGTTTACTGGTCCCTGTGAATGTGGCCAGCACTCTCACATGATGCCATTCACTCAAGCACCTGCTGCAAGCTCTTCTGATGACCACAGATATCTGTGAGGTTCTGTGGGCCCGTGGGCTACTACAGGCTCACAGGAGCTGTGTCACTGCGATCAGGTGTTGCCTGAAATTAACTGATCTGTGAGGTGACAAAGTAGCTGTGCTGCTCTCTGAACAAAGGCCCTGGCAGCCAGGCTGCTCCACTTTAGTGCCTCAGATGTCTGCTGTAGAGGGAGGTAAGTGCACGCTCCTGTAGGAAGCTGGCCCACCATGGTGGGCAGGAGGGAAAAACAACCACGGGCTGAGCAATTTTGTTCAGCACCTAAACAAAAGACCAGCCAGTGGGTAGTTGCTGCCTGACAAACTTAAGAAGGGCAGTTTTCCCTTTGATGTTAGTGGGAATTACATTGTACATGTACCAAAGGGAGAATGGGCCCGTAATTAATTGGAAATCACTGTCAGTGAGTCACTGTGTCAAAAGGGTTTTTGACCACTAGTCCCTTGCTCTTCAGAAGGGCCTCATTTCCGTAGAGGGAAGTACTTGCTTCAAACTGTCTTGAACAGATGCAAAATAGCCAACAGCTCTGGGAAAATTTCCTCTGTGTTTGTGTCAATTTAATAGAGAAATATACTCTCAGACTTAAATGCCTTCTTGATTTATTTATTTTTTTTTTTATAGAAGAGGATGAAGAGGACACTGAGGAAAAAACATCCAAAGAAAACTTCAACCCAAGCTTGGTTTTAAATAGAGCAAGATGTTAGCAGAGCTATGTGGAGTGAAACTGTACCAGGATTTGGAAGTGCCAGATTATACCTATACCACGGCAGATATTTTAGGTAAATATAATGACATATAATCTTGTGTTGGCTCATTTGTAGTGAGGTGCATTCCTTTTTCCTCTGTATGCTATTGTGTAGCACAAGTATGGTATGCCCATGGAATTCACTTGCTCGATGGCTCTAACAGACACACAGCAAGGTGTCAATATCTGCGTTAATATTCTGGGAGATTCTGCTGTGAAAGGCTGTGGCTGCTTTGCTCTTTTCAGTAGAGATGGTCCACTTAATAGAAGTTCACTCATTAGCAATAAGCAGTGGGGAGAGGATTTTTACTGACAGTAGGCAAAGCCAACAAGGATGGTTTGAGCTATTGCTTATTATTACTGAAATCTGTGCTAAATGCAGATTCTAGGAGTTTACAGCCTTCCATAGAGAACTTGAGGTGACTTTGACACCAGACTGGGAAAGGCATCTCTCCTTGACCAAAACCAAATACATGTAACTGTGGCCATTAGTTACTAAACCCTTTGTTAGAAGTACAGGAACCAGTTTCCCCTAAGGCATGGAGTGACTTCATCACTCTGTGTGTTCGTTTTTCTGAAAAGAATGAGGCCATAGTGATGTATGCTGTGTGACACTGATACATATTTTGTGTGCACCTTTACTCTCTCCTCTAGAAAATGAAAGCAATACTGTGAATTCCTTGTCAAGGGTGACTGTGAAGATCAAATGTTTTGAGGAGGGGAAGTAACTGTTAAGAATATTCTTTGCTTGCTACTAAGCAGATTTTTTTTTTCTGGATCCCTGAATCTCTGTTGCGATAAAAGGCAAAAATGTGTCATGGTTCTGTTATAAACTCTGAGATCAGTGCTAATACACTGTGACCTGCTTAGGAAAAAAAAAAGAAAATAGATATGGAAGAGTTTGTATGCTCTGTATCCTTGGGGGTGCTTGAGAGTATCAGCACATGCTCCAGTCTCTTCCTTTCTTGGAGAATTGTAGCATGTGGGCATTAAAGATCATGGTCTGTAGTTACATAGGGGAGAAAAAGGAAATTACAGTATTTAGGTAGCAGTTATTCAATCTGATGTTTTTGTAGAGATCATCTCCAAAGAGAGGAAGATGTTAAATTCCAGCGTTTCTGAGCAGACAGTTTTTTGTGGATCGCTCCTCAGAGCTGAATACAGAAAAAAATATTTTTTTCTGAACATTAACCCTAGCCTAGTGTCTGATCTAAAGACCATTAAAGCTGCTAGGCAGGTTTTCATCTTAAATAGAGCTTAGACTGCAACCTTAATTCTTGGTCCTGAGTAGGAAGATTTTTCAATTCATGCCAAACTTTTTTTTTGTCATACAATAAAATATATTCTTTAATGAAAAAAAAGGAGAAAAATCAAAACAACAAAAGTGCTAAAAGACAGCCAATCTAATGAGATAGTATTTCTGTCAGCACCCATTCTTTTGGCCCCAAAAGGAACAAACTCTTGCCATGGTTCTGATCTTCCACATAGTTCTGATTTTAATAAGAACAGGAGGAGGCCAATAGAGAGCGTAACATTTTCTGCAGGGGGCAAGTCCATGCCTCAGCATTAATAATGTAGCACATTAACAGTCTGCTCCAAGAACTGCTCCTTTGTATGATGACAGCCCAGTGTGCCATATTTCCTACTAAGCCATCGTTTAGGACTAATATGCTGGTCAGATGTTACACCTATATTCATGTCACGGTGGAGATGTTTTCCAGGCTTTACACAGAATTTTTCTTTGTTTTTTTTTTTAACCATAACAAACCCTCAAACAAACAAAAAACCAAGAACCCACAGAAAGTTAATTATCAGTCCACCTCGACCACTTCTATTTTCTCATCTAACTGCTCCTGGCCCCCCTCCCTACCCCGCAAACTGTATGAAATCTTACCAGCAAGACCCCAAAACATGTGATATCCTCTTGGATTTGTGTTTCTTGTGGAATCTCAAGCTGAGAGAGGCCTCAGGATAGAGCACTAACTGACAGGGGGATGGCAAGGCAGTTGGGATCGTGTAGGCGTGCAGAACTGAGGAACTGAGGCTGCTCAATATGTTTTTAATGAAACTAATAAATACAGCCATTGAATGAATAGAGCTGATTGACATGGGGAGTTCCTAGTTCCCCCCTTCCATCTGCAGCCTTTTCAGCAGTAGCAGAACAGAATAAAGAAATTTAAAAGGAAACTGGGACATGTATTTTCAAAGAAATGTTGTACAAAATTGGAAGGAAAATGCTAGATAAAAGAAAAAATGTTCTTTTTCTACAAAAAGCCTAACAAGGTTTTCCCATGTTCTTTCCACAGAGAAGAATCAAACCTTCTCTCACAGTTTCTAATGAGCCAATGGAAAGATCACTAATGGCATAGCTGAGAAAAATTCAAAGTAGATATTGTTTTTCATTGTCACTTTCATGACAAGTTAAAAATTGCTAGGAAAAATCAGCTGTCCCACTGATAGAAAAGAAAAGAAAATAGAAAAAAAAGAGACGTGAGCTTTGTAATGTCTTTATGATAATGAAGGAGCTTTTCCAAGGGAAAATGCAGCCCTGGTCTATTTATGGAAAGTGGTTTACAGCCACACAGCTCTGACCTTGTCGCACTGTGCAGGATCAGGCAGCACATTATCTGCACAGGGTAGGATGTCTGTAGTCCAGTTGTCAGGTAAAGAGTACCTGCATTTCCACATAGCTTCTTTTTCACTCACCAGCAGGTTGACTGTGAATCCAGTTCTAAAAGATGGGAACAGGGATGACGAATGACCTTGAGGATAACTAAACTGAAATCACAGTGGTATATCCTGAAGTAGGCAGCTAGGCAGAGAAACTGTTTAAAAATAGGTAGATGTCTAAAAATAAATACTATCAATGTCTGCATACCACAAACTTAAAAATAATAACAGCTGAAAGTGAAGTGTATGACAGTGGAAAGAGAACCTGACATAATGTGCATTTCTGAAGAATGAGGGAATGTCAAAATCAATGGGATATAGTAATACTTACTATAATTTCTAGAGCAAGGACAGGTTAGGTCACGGGGGGTGTGGGGAGGGGCCTCAGCAGCTGTAAGACACCACTGGATCTGTATAGATAAGATTTTAGTAGGTGAAGAAAAACAGATAGTAAAAAATTTCCTTTTATGAATGGCTGACAAGAAGCAGCTATGTATTAGTAGTAAATAAAATGTACCACACCACTTACTCCTCTGGGTAAGAAGCATACCAAAGAGTAGCTTGCCAGTACTGAAACTTGGAAAGTAGGAATTTTCTTATAAAAAATACAAAATCAAACAGAGAAGCTAGTGAACAAGCCATAGAACTGCAAGTAAGGATATTCAGAGCCTTAGGCTGAGCAAGGTTTGTGGTTTTTTTGCTGAGTAGCTCTCAGTGATCACAAACCACATACAGTAGATTTTAAAGACTAGATTATCTAGTACCTGCTACTCTCCTTTCCCACTTCTCACCCTCACATTACACTGAAATATTTTGGAAGATATTCTTCCTCCTGCTGTTCCCCATTATATCTTCCTCCCACAAAACTGTTATAGTAATAGCCCAGCTGTGGATGTATGCAGAAAAATCCTACACCACTGTACAGATGAAAGACCATAATGCCTCAAAGCATCCCTGAGCTGCTTAACCTTATACATTGCACATGCTGAAATCAAGGAATTAAAGAGGAGCAGAGGGGATGTGTGTATGTGTGGAGGAGGGGGAGGCTTAGGTCAAACATATGCACAAGCCTTTGTAGAGACAGAGCCTTCAAATGTCACAGAATCACAGAATAATTGTGGTTGTAAAGGACCTTGTAGGTCACAGAGTCCAACCATACCTACAAGAATAAAGGACACTTAAATACCTGACCACAATTTTTGCATGTCATGCAAAAATGAAAAAGAAACATCAACCCAGCCATACATTCATAGAAACACCAAAGATTATTTGCATTTGAAAACTAATTTGTCCAGAGCTTAACTTGCAATGGCTAATATTCTTGTTCTGTAACTAGCTCAGTCTTGCTGTCTCCCTGACAAATCCCACAAATACCCAAATCAGACTGGAGTAGTTCAGAACAGGTTTTCTGTCACTCTCCCTGCTCATTCTGTCCCCTCAGTAAATAGGTGCATGGTGTGCATTGCGCCAAGCGGGCAGCAGAGCTGATCTTTGACCAGTCAACTACAAATGCATATTCCAGGGTCAAAGTCATTGGTATCAATGCAGATTTTGTCTTAATACTGAAAGTGGATCAGAGTCCCCTCTGGGCTAATCTGTAGTGAACGCTCGTGCTATTGATAGAATATTCTAGAGGATGAATATTCTTTAGAAGTGGAGAAAAAGGAGTCAGAAAGAAAAGAAACAGTAGTAGCATGAAAAAATATTTAATGAAGTAACCTCCCCTTTGCCAGTTCTTACTGCTTTTCTTTGTTCTGGGGAACCATCTATTTAATCAGGGAGTTTTAATCAGATGAGTGGTTTTTGCAGATGCAGGCAATTAGTACACTGCTTGTCACAAAGTTAGGCTATCGAGTAATACTCTTTGGGATTTATGCCTCCTATGGACTATCAAGCTGGAAACCTTGCAATAGAATGAACCTTCATGAGTAAGCCTCCTAAGCACATGAGATTATCTTTAAGAAAGTGATTAGACTCCTTTCAAGTATTTCAAGTGAAGTACACTCAACCTTAGATCCTCCAATTCATGAATCACATTTCTAGAGTTTTATTCCCTGGAGCTCAGATGAAAAATCACAGCTTCTGCCAACCCTTGAGCTGGAACATGTTTCTGTGAAAATCAGAATCACTGCATTGGTTTTACAGGCAACACATACAGGCTCTAAATGTCTGATGAAAGCATAAGACTTATTTATTAAAGTATCTTTAAAGTATTGGCAACATTTTTCCACGTTTGTAACATGGGAGAACATTTTTTTGCCATGGTCACAAACACTTAAAATTGGATGGGTATTCCAAAGATGTCCTGGAGACTTAGGAAAGATAAAGATTTACATGGAAGTTTTATTCTTCCTCCTTTGTTTTAAGTTTTGTTTATTTTGGGGGGGTTTAATTGCTGTTGTGTGACTCCTTGGTGCCAATTTATGGTTTTCAAAAACATGGTGAAGTAGTTCATGTATAGAAGAAAACATCAATAATACTTCACGTTCAGTCTTATATATACTTAGTCCTCATTCTTCCAGAGAAACTGAATTGGTTCAGAAATGTGAATTCCTGTTAAAAAATTGAGAGTGTGCTGCTATTTTTGTAACTTATTTGCCCACCTTATTATTTAAGTAATTGCCTCCTCACCCACCCACCATGTTTAGGTGAGAAGGACTTTGTACAGATGCATTATATATGACAAGAAAAAAAAAAGAAAAAGGGGAAAATAAAACAGAAAAAAAGCCCAAGGAAATTAGAAAAGAAGGGGGAAAAAAAGAAGAAAGTAAAAAATTAACAAAGGAGGTACCCATTTATAGAGCTGCAGAAAAGAAGTCATAGCCTCCGGGTCAGGAAAGACTTCCTATTCCCAAAGAGGTGATTAATCATGGGCTTGAAGTTAAGCACACACTTACATGCCTTGCAAATTTGGGATATAGGAGGAAATTGTGTGCTGAGTAGAACACCCTAATTTTATTTCCTAAAATGTCATCTTCTCTTTAAGATCTTGTCTGTTCTGTCTGACTGGAGAATTGATAATCACAGGACAAAATCGATCAAGTCTCTGGAGTAACTGATTGCCAGCAAGTCAGCTGAAGCATGTCCTGTGCTGGGGACTAATTGGTGGAGCTTTCCATTGTTAAGGAATCTGCTGGGGAAGACTGTGAAACCCAGCTTATGTATTTCTGATTTTATTAGGACGAGAACAGAAATTTGGAACAGATTCTCATTCTTTACATTCATCCTCACTCGCAGGTATCTGGATGTTAGAAAAAATAAATTAATGGGCAGATTGTTACTCGTATTCTGGTACCTCTGTGTAGCTGCATAGGAGGGCCTTCATGTGAAAACCAAGGAAAAAATGGACCTGAATTCTAAAGCGGTATAAATAGCTTCTCTGTAAATGTGAATCTGACCTTAAGATCTTCCCCAGAGTGGAAGAACAGCATTGTTAAAAAATAGAGAGGCCTAAGTCAGGAATGTAATTTCTTTGCAGAGGTTCATCGTGGAAAAATAGAAGACAAAAACTTGTTAGGAAAAGA
Source organism: Chloroceryle aenea (assembly GCA_013399075.1). Taxonomy (NCBI): domain Eukaryota; kingdom Metazoa; phylum Chordata; class Aves; order Coraciiformes; family Cerylidae; genus Chloroceryle; species Chloroceryle aenea. The sequence continues at coordinate 101,130 of VWZY01009532.1, forward strand.
CAGTGTGATACATAAACCCATTTACCCCCGGGTAAATGAGGAGCAGTTCTCCTGAAATCAACAGATTGGTATAAATTGAGCCTGGAGAAAGATAGAACTCCAAGATAACATTTGATCGAGTTACCTCCCTTATTAGAGGGATCGTCGGCTCCAGCCTGCAGCACACGAGGATAAAGGGAAAATGCTTGAGAGCTAATTAACAAGTTACCAGCTGAGTGGGTCTCATTATTTTGAAATGTAAATGCTTTTGTTGATTAAATCTGGACCATTAGCTCTGCTCAGTGATAGGGGAAGTTTCATCAGAAGTGAAAAAAGAGGAAGCAAGGAGTTTTTGGTGTTGTGATGGCCATTGAAATAGCTTATCCGTTGGGAATGTCCCAAGAATGTACAGAGAGCTGAAAACATGAGCTTTTTTATTTTAATTTGTTCTCTGGAACTGGAGCTGTGAGAGGCTCATACTTCAGTGAGTATGAAAACCATGGCTTGCACGGACCAGCAGTTACCAAACAGTCAGTTTAATCACAAGACAAATTCCTACTCGACGGGATCTTGGTAATGTTTTGTGTAAGTTCTGGTGCAGAACAGGCAAATTTCTTCTCAGATCCTTACCACAGAGTTTTGTCTACTCCCAGTGCCTGGAGTTCTTATTCATGAAACCAGATTTCTGCAGATGCAGAAAGACACATAATGAATTTAGACACCTTCCCAACTGACCTGCACAAGAGTAATCACCTGATTGAAACCCCCACTGAAAGGCAGATTTTTTAATATACAAGGTCATATTCTGTCTTGATTATAGAGCAAGAGGAAGGAAAAACATTGAAGTTAGCAAAACCACCATGGGTAACAAAGCTGTCCTTTAAAAACTTCTGGTCCTGTGGTGTGGATTTCTGGATCTGATCTATGCAGTCAGCTTCTAAACAACCTCTTCTTGACCTATGTCAGGAAGCCAAGACCATAGCATTTGGATTTTGCAATCCACTTTTCTTCTGTCTTCTTTCCAAGTGCAGCAGGAGACTTCCCAGGCATTTCATTACCAGAAATCATAGTGATCTTCTGTCTGCCTTGTGAGAGTGTTACATGAAGTGCAGTGACCGATACATTGAACAACCAAAGGACCAGTAGGATTACCTGAAGTATAGTCCACAGCTATGCAGCTCAGTCACCCTCTCAGAAGTACCATAATCTGTGTGCTAAAACTTTCACATCAATAGTGAGCAGGATTTTTCATGAAGTTTGTGGTGAAGGCTTTATGTAGGCTGCCCAAACGTGCAATTGTGGGCTTTTCTTCAGCTCCCCTACACTGATTATTGCTCAAGTTCTTGGGATACAGAGAAAATATGTGTGGTAATTGAAAAGATGCACCCCAGGAATAACTGGAAGGCCTCATTATGTATTGGCTGGAGCACAAGATAATTCCTCTTTCTTGTTTAAGAAGAAACCACCATCTACTTTGCTCCTCATTCTGTCCAGATACAGTCAGGCTTTATTGGACTCATTCAAGAAATAGACCCTACACCTCTTAACATGAAAATAATGTAGGTTTGTGTCATGGTAGCACCAAGAAGAGCCAATTAGGGGCATTAGGTGCTACACAAACTTCTGAAGGAAACTATGTTAAAGATGTTTACTTTTACTGGAAGAGAAAGCATCAGCAGCCAGGGTAGGAGGAAGGTGGAGAGATAGGGGAATATATGGTTATGCAGACCAGCTTTGAGAATGTAAAATGGGTAAAGATTTTGAATTCTTTTGGAGCCTGAGGCCCGAGTAGTGGGATACCAGTAGGATAGTTAAAATCATGTTCCTTTGAAATAACTTGTCTCAGCTTCTAGCTCCATCAACTGACTAGCAATTATTTTCACTCCAAAGTGAAACAAAAAGTGAAAAAAGCACAGTGAGCATGCCAGATGCTTTTCATGTGTTTAATATAGCACGAGTAGAGCATTATCCCAAATGACTTATACCCTCTCAAACAGTGATAGCTCTAGGAAAAAGCAAATATTGACACTCCAATAATGTTTACCCAGCAATCAGTGAGCAATATACACCACTCAGGGCATCTTTGTTGCAGGAATCAATTAGGAAAATGGAGAACTGAGGTCCTCCAATTAGAAGTATGTAATAAATGCTGACATTATTGAAAGTGTCCACTCTGCAAATCTTTCTGAAGCTATGCATTTAGCTGCTTCCCAGTTGGTAACACTGGAAACTCCCACTCCAGTTGACTACCGCCCAGTATCCATTTTAATGTTATCCCCCATGTGTGGAAATAGATGTTTGTCACCCTAGATCCACACAGCCTCCACCTGTTCTTCTTCCAAAATGATCAGTACTGGCTTTTATCAGAGGACAGAGATTTGCAGTGGAGGAAATGCTGAGAATACACTCCCAGGGAATGTTTCCTGCAGTTCCTGCTAACTGTGTGCTAACCTGACATAGACTTCATATAATCTTATTCCATGACATCTGTCTTTTTCCTGCAAACACTTGTTTCTTTCTTGACTGATACCTTTAGCCTTCCCATGTACCAAAACATTGAGATTTGGAAATAAAGGGCTGGAGTCTTGAGTAAGTTCTCCTTCCCCATTTTATACCACCACCAAGGCAAGGGAGTCACCTTCGCACAGTGAGGGCTGGATTCCCAGCTCCTCTATGTCCGTGGAGCACTCAAAGCAGTTAGAGGAAATCAGTGGATCGAACCCCAAACATTCAGTGAATTAAAGTTGTTCCTGTCTCTTGTGCATGGGGTAGAACTTCTTAGAGCAGAAATTCAGTGACCACTTCAAGCAACTGCATCAGGGACAGACCATTAGTGTGTTTCCAGTGCTCTGTTTTCTGTGTCTGTTAACATTCACAAATGTCTCAACATCTCACATTTTTCCATTACAGCCTCTGTGATTTGTCATTGCTTCTCCCAGGACAAATATTTGCTGTGGAAAGATTAATCTGATTGGCTTGGTTTTAAGACCATAGCTTTTTCTTTTCCTTCTTTTCCAATAGCTTCATTATTGGTTTTGGCAGCTGAGTCACAAGAAGATGTTACACAAAGGGTGTTTACAGTATAATGAGGTTCAATGGAGTTGAAAGCTAAAGTTCATTAGCCTCACATTTAAGACTATTAGAGCAGAGAGGCTAGAGTGAAGCATTGTGTTTGTCATTTGCACAGTGTTTCTGAAAAGCAAACAGCATAGATTCTCCGGACACTTACTGGCTTCCTTTCTAGCCTCCCAGCTGATTTTCATTTGCAACAGAGTCCAGCATTGCAGAATGGGGATTGATGGCACCATTCAGCACAGTGTCAACAAGTGTACCTAACCTCTGCTCTGACCATCACCAAAGTTACCAGGAGAATGAATCAGAAGGGATTTGAACAGAAGATGCTGTTGGTGCCATAGTGACCGTGCAGTTGCTAAGGATGTTATTAGCACTCCGATGGCAGGAAAGGGAGACTTAATTGCTGTGTCCTCATTCCATTTCTCCAGGGGAATACCTGTTTGCCAGTTCGAAAAGACAAAAAACCCCCGCCTCTTGGTTTTACAGCATCTGCTGCCAGCCTGTCTTTGACCCTGAACATCTCCTTTGTGAAACTAGAATACATCACTTTTATTCACCGAGTGCAGCACGTGCAACGCTAACAATTGTCCTTTTTCTTTCCTTTTTTTCTTTTTCTTTTTTTTGCTTACATTGCCCCCTCCCATGCACAAGGCTTGTTCACTTGCTAGTGAAAAGAAAAATGGCACTGTGAGGATGGTATAAAAAGTTGCTCAGCGTAATAGAGATGGATCACTCAGTCTGTCCATGGCCTCAAATAAAGCTGAGTGAATTTAGCACGTTAGGTTATGGTTAAGAAGCAGAGTTGTTTCCATGGATATAATATAGTTTCATATTATCACAAGGAGCCATTTATTTATTTTTGCACTTCTGAGTCATTTAGGCAGTCCCTTTATGTGAGTGAAAATATGTTTCTTTTCCCACTCCCTGCTGTTGTGTGTTCTGTTAATATCATACTAGTTGAAATAGATGGGCACACTAGAAACTCTCTGGTTTTGAATTTTTCAGCTTTCTTTTCCTTTTCTTTTTTTTCTTCTTCAGACAACTATTTTTATAAACCAGTTCAAAATCCCTCAGGCACTCTTAATACAAGTTTCATCCATTTTAAAATCACAGGGCTTAACCCTGCAATAGCAATCCACAAGGATGCAGGAGCCTATGTAAGGTCTGTGTTGTCTTTTATCCCTTTCAGGTAAAGTGGAGGTAAGACTGCATTTCCTTAGCTTTCCAAAAGAAAGCTTCAGGTACTCAGAAGTGGCCTCAGTTCTGACTGTTTCTATTTGGTTATAACAAAAGGAAAAAAGCTAGAAGCTGTTAGAAAAGAAGCTAAAGTGAATAGAAAGGGAATGTTGCTGTGAAATATACTGGTCCCTGCAGTTTACCAGCAACCACAATTACAAAATGGGGTAATTCTATTTTTCTTGGGTAAATCTATTCTTCTATTCACTTCAGCTTCTCCCCTTCCCTCACCAAGGACATTCCTGGTAGCTGCCGCCATGGATGCTGTTGCCCCTTTCTTCACAGCAAAAGCTAATGAGGCACTGGTAAATTTGACCCTTTTTATGCTCCCCATAAACTCTTGGAGTTGTTTCTCTTCCGTCTGCCCATCCTATGGCTCTGCTTGGATTTTAGTAAAGTGTGGACGCTCCAAGCAGGGATCTGGTGCCATGTCATGATTAGCGCTGCACATGCAGATACTCTAAAGAGAACACTGAAGAGCTTATTATCTAAAGAGACGAAGCACAACAGGTTTACAAAGGAAATCAATGGAGAAAATGAATGCAAAATGTTCCCAGATGAGCCAATCAGTTCCCAGCCAAGGGAGGTGACAGATGAGAGCTCAGAGTCCAGGAGCTGGAGACAGAAGACCTGACTTTCAAATCCAACTTGGCTGTTCTTGCTCATTTGAAACAATGGGGATTTAAAGCACACATACTTGATGGAGGTGCCCTCTCCTTGATGGAGGTGAGGGGATTGTACTGGGGGCTCCAGGCAGTTACTTGTGGGTTCCTGAAGTCACAGAAGCTGAATTGTGTTATTACTGATGTCAGTAGCAGAAGCAGGATGGCACTGAAAAGAAGATCCTCTTCACAGCCAGCATGACCTGGTTAGCTTGCGGCAGACATCAGTCAGGATGCTTTAGTGCCCCTGTCTTAGCTCTTGCTTTGTCCCCCATTTGTCTCCCCATTATGTGTCACTATCTCCTCATGCTACACACTGTCTAGGTAGCAAGGTATGTGGAGGAGGAGCTGTCTTTGTTTTAAATGTCACTGTCATACCCTGATCTCTTGGCACTGGTCTTAAACGCTGCAGAAATAGAAGTTAATACATAAATCCTCACATCTTAACAATAAAGGAAGGGTGAGCTGGTCATGATGCCATGATGCATATTCCCACCCTCCCTAGGAATCTTCAACTCTAGATTGTCACTCCATGATGGAGCACATATTACCATCTTTTGAATGTCACCTCTCAAGCTTTCTCCTTATGGGCAAGTGCCCCTGTCTCTCTGATCTTTCTTGATCATACATTTTGGTTCACATGCCACCTGTCTTAAGTCCTTGTGTCTGCCAGTGGGAGGGCAGTAATTCTGGAAGGGCACTAACGGTCTGTCATCTCATACGTGCTTCAGATAGATGAATGAAAGTGCCAGCTCTTCCAGAGGACCACTGGACAGTAAGCAAATGTTACTTAAAGGCAAAGGGCGACATCGATGACTCTGCTGGTGTAGGCAAACAGGTAAGACACGAACAATCTACTCAGAGAGGGAATCTGTAAAAGAACAGTCAGAGAGCAAGAGATAGGAACAACAGTTTTGAGAACAGCTTTATTGGTGTCAGTCCTACTTTCCTTAAGTCCAAGGGAAATGTGTCAGTAAATAACAAATAACAGCAAGGTCAAGACATGAGAACTTACCTGCTCATTGCCTACCACTTGCATTGAATATGCTGGTATTATGTATTTTCTCAGTCACTTTACTGAGCTGAGGAAACGAGCCTGGTAAAATGTGTCATATGCCTTCCCCAGGAACAAGCCTGCAACATCGGAATGTTTTTGATCTGGGACATCATTTTCCTCTGTTGTTACTAGCAAAATCAGTGGTATCACTTTATGAGTCATCCTGTGCAGCAGCAGTTTTTGAAGGTGTTCTGCTTTCTAATGCTGCATATCTTTTAATAAGTCTTTTTCCAAAGTCTTCAGGCCCTAGGAAGCCAATTTATAATACATCTTTTTTTAAATATGTGTGCCAGAAACCCACACGTTCAGCAAGTCAAGCACAGGAGTCTGATATTAAATTCTTAAACCTGTGCTGAGATCCTAAAAATAAACACCAGCATTTTCAAGAGGGATGAAATCTAAAGAGCTTCAACCCCACATCAAAAATTTATGTATTTGGTCCTTTTGAAAAGTCAGAAAATAACTGGAGACAGGGCTTGTAATGCAGGACTCATTTGCTAGCTAGTGTGAAGCTTTACAGCATTTTACACTGGTTTATCTTTAGAGTGATACCCATCCTTTAGAGGACCAGACCAGGATCCAGGAATTTTCAGCACCTCTTATTGTTGACCTGTCCTCCTGGCTGCAGTTTCACCTTCTATAAAATGAAAGGTGGAGAGGGAGGATAAAAATGTAAGGGGAAAAGAGAAAATGATGGTGACCAGGTTTCTGAAGCAGATTGAAATCTCCTGATGGAAACAGTCAGCAGTTATTATGGGGCACCATATTCATACCAGTCTAGATGTATACAAATAGGCTTGGCCTCCCTAGGGAAAGGAGCCCCTGAATTTGTTGCTATATTTACACAGGGATGTAAATATAATTATTATAGGACTGCAGAGTCCTGATGTAATGACAGGGAAATTGCTGTTCTGTTCTATGACTGTCATATAACCTGCCCTTGTCCCCATAAATCATTGCCCAGTTACATTGCTCTGCTGGAGGAACTTCTGTTACTGCCCCAAAGCCATAAAAAATAAATCTAAACTACCTGGCTTTTGGAGAGCAAACAGTGGCTGTGCCTGGAAAATTACTTCCCTGGCAATTCTTTATACTAGCAAAGCATGTTCCTTCTGTGCAGGCAGATCCCAGGGGGAAAGAGCAGTCAGCATTCCATAACGTGGGATCTCAGTGGTAAGACTGGGCCTTGGGTGTTTTGTTTTGTTTATGTTGGTTTTTGTTAGTTTGGGAATTTTTTTTGTTTGGTTTAGTTTTTTTTATTCATGACTCTCAGTTTCCTAAGCAACAAAATGGGTAGGAGGTAAAATAGCAACTAGGCTAATAACAAAACTAGGGGAAATCCCAGCCTGAGTCATTGTAGGAAAGGGAATTAGCAGTCCTCTGGAGCCTTGTGACACTAATTCAACAGAAAAAATTGTTCAAGATTATCATCTTGTCACCTGATGAAGCTGTGGGGCATGTGCTTAACGGGTCTTCTTAATTGTAGAGCAAAACTCCTTCCTTGCTTTGCCTTCTGCTTGCTTTTTAAAAAGCAGTATTTTAACAATTGAAGAGTTAGACATTCCTCTTTTCAGCAGGAGCTAAATTCACATACAAACCAGATTTTGTTCCCCATTGGCTTTAAATGGGAAAAAAAAAAGCCTGGCAATTTCTACAGGCTTGCTCTTGCTTTTCAAGCCCCAAATGGGATCAGAATCTGACTGTAGTCACTTCCGTAAAGGAAGCTCCTGCATAGCTTATAGCTGCCTCGTTTCACTACACAGGTCTTGTCTGAGATCTCTTCTGTAAGAAAGGTGTCTTGTTTTAGGGCAGACACTTGCTTTTCTCTAAGCATTTATGCTGATACTCCTAAGCATATTCCTACAAAACAGAAAGTTGTTCAAGTGCCTTACCAGAGAGTGCAGTGGTCAGTTCTAACACTTCCACAGGGAGCTGCAGTGCAATAGCAAGGTGTTTTGGCTTCCCCAACTTTCCAAAGGATCAAAGAACTCTCAGAACAACCTTTGGCTGGTGTGTCCAAAACTACTTACCAATTTGTGTAGGTGCCACCCTTGCTCTAAATGTCCTGCAGGTTCTTTCCTATTTTTGAGGGCTTTTAGCATGTACATTACTTTAATTAACATGCAGTGTAAGTTATATGTTGATAATGGCTCTTATGGTATATGACCACCTATTACATAGCTTCCCAGCATTCAAGCATCTTTTCTCATCATCCTCTTGCGGTTTGGTTCAGGCCTTTTCATGCTGGGAATGCAGCTGAGTCAGCTATGTCTAACAATCCTCACCGTTTTCACAGAAAACAGTAATACAACCAAGCAGCAGAATTAATGAAGTCTGTTTTCCTCTGAAATTGTGTCCCTGCCCACAGAGAGTCTGTAACCCACTTCTCCTCATAAGTGTGCCAAAAACCACCCTCAATTTTCTCCGCCCTCCTCTTGGAGAGGCACCCCCCTGATCTTTTCAAGCAAGGCCTAATTACCGACCTCATCACACACCCCCTGCCTTCTTAAAGGCACTACTGTGGCATCTGTACTCCATGCAGCCACTGTTTTTACAGAGCTTGTAGGATCTTCTTAGTTTTGTTACTTCTTTCCCATTGCCATTTGTCTGAAGGCAGCCAGCTGGTTCATGAGGTATTAAAGAGGGGCTGAGAGATAGATGGTGTGATCTTCAGGCCTTACTTCTTCGGGAAAAGAAGATAAAACCACAAGGTGATTAGAGTCTAAGACTTTACATCTCTGGACCTGGGGCTTTAGATGTGCCTTTATCCCACAGAGCTGGTGATTTTGTTGAGAAGTTATTGTGCATGCCTCCACATATTATCTAATCTTTATGTTTTACCATCATCCACTGAGGCCAAGAGAAATGTTTGAGTACAATGGTTGATTTGTCTAGTTGGCTGTAAGAGACGGGGAACTGCATTTAACCAAAGCAACAATTCCCATCTTTTTAAACAGCTTGGAAGTTTCCAGGGACCTTGTCTGACTCCTGATTCCCCTGCCTTACTGTTCCTGGTCTTCTAAATTGGCACACGTTGCCAAAAGTGCCTGCTGCCCAAGGAGTGGATGGCATGGCTTTCTGTTGGGCTGTCAACATAGTTCTTTTAAGCAGTCAGGGATTTGTTGTTGTATGAAAGAAATCTCTCCCAGACATCTATTAAGTGAATGGTCTCCACAGAATTCCCAACCTAAGTTGCCATGGGAAACTGGGTAGAAAGGTTTCAGAAACCAAGCTCTGGTCTCAGGCATGTTAGGATTTACAGGGTCAGATCCAGCATTGCTAAGGCCAGGAGAAATTTGACTATGGTCTCAGTGAGTGCAGAATTAAGCCCACCACTGCTTAGCTACCATGGTGACAGAAACGTTAGAAATTTCTGAGACATTGCTGGTGTGCTGGACTGATTTCAAGCTTAAATGTTGAATAGTACAGCAGGTTTAACATTGCCATTTAAATTCTAGTCAATGGCTTTGCAAATTCTCTTCATCTAGTAAAAATGACTGCTCAACAAAGGAAGATTTCCCTTTAAGCAGCTTCTGTTTCCACTGCCATGTTTGGAAAATGCTGGTGTTCTTTAGTGAAGAGCCCTCTGAGACATTCTGGTTTTCTGTGAGGTGAGAACTCCTCACCTGCTCGCTGTGGTCTGCTCCTGACACATCCTCGTATAAATGTTCCTGGTGGGTTTCTCTGTGTTTGAAGCTGAGGAGGAGGTGGAGTCAGGAATTTCACAGAATACTTTAGCACCATGTCAGCATTTGGGTTTAGTCCTCTAAGTAAAACCTGATGCTCTTCATATTGAAATCTAAGGTCTCTCAAAGAAGGGTGACCTTTCAGCAGTGTACATTGCAGTAGAATACCTGTTAAATGTGTGCTTTCCGTGGATTTTCTCTAGAAAAGCAAAAGGAGACATTAGCACTACATTACTAAAAATATTGCATAACAGAAGTGTGATTGGCAAAAAATATTAATAAGCTCTAGGATGCTATGTGGCTTAAAAAAATTCTTCTCCTTTGAAGCCATTTTTCATTTTAAAGCCCTGTGGCTCTGTTTGAATGCTACAGGATCATGAGTAGGTCACTGACTGAGACTCCAAAGATCTGGGCCCACTCTGTGTTCTGCAGTCCACACTGCAAGCTGGTTTTCTTTCCCCTCAGTTCACATGCACTTTGCTGAGTACTTTCTCTTGCTACTAAGAGTAAGACTTTCAGTAGCCATGTAAGCCTCACTGTGCTGGTCTCACTGGAGGTACTATAGTCACATAAAGGGTAATATTTTTTCTGTTTAAAAACTGAACTCTAATGCAGTTCTGCAATAGGTGTCATTGTATTTGATTATCTGGGGAGGTGAAATACATAGTGTCTATCCCTGAAAATTTACAGTATGGGAAAGTGCCCTTTTAACCTATTCAGAAAATAAATAGCTTATTCTTTCCTAGTCACTTTTGCATCAATATAGCCCCTCTGAGGGGACCTTCACCTGGCAGATGACTGAAGAGTAAAATAGCTACATCAGTGGGCTGACCAGACTCCCTAATTTGAGTGATCCTGATTATGGAGTAGGTGCAGGGTTAGAACAAGCTTTGTCTCAACAGCTATCTTAGAGAAATGAGCTGGAAGTCCTGATTTTCCTTGATAGATGGTGAAAGAGCTCAATCTTCTGCTGCTATTATTGAGAAAAGCATAGAATAGATACAACATCAGATTCTTGGTAACGTGGACAAACCCCAAGTTGCAGCTGAAAAAAAGCCTTGTGACTATCCATACAGTCAAACTAGAAGTGACAGCTTCTGGAAATTACTCTTTCTCAGCCCCTGGGACACTGTGGGTCACGAGATAGATAACTAATGGGTGAAGTCAGTGGCTGTCTCTGAATCCTCAAGGGTCCGTGGGATCCACAGAAATAACTAAGACAAGTAAGACTTGCTGAACAAAACAGGTATATATATGAAATGTATATGTATTTGAAATATATATTTCCTGTGCTCAGCAAAGCCATATGTACCAGAAAAGGTTGAAACTGAAGGCAAAAGTGCAGTTCTACAGTTGTGGAAGAGAAGAGGTTGGGACTTCAATGACTCAAGTAGACAACCATTCCCAGAAATGTGCCCTAGGAAGCAATCCTAGGAGAGACATGATCTTTCATTGGCCTTTTTGTCATTTCTGACTTTTCTGATTCCTCACATTTCCATGTCCTTTATATAGAACAGGGTTCCAATCAATCTCCTGATCTGTTCTCCTGGCACACACAGTGACAGTCCTATGTGCAGATGGAACCAGGGGAGTTTTACTACATTTTTTTAAAAAAAAAAAACCCCAACAACCCAAACCCATGCCAAAACTGCTTTTGGATTCACTATTTCTCCACCCCCATCATTCTGCTACTTCTTTCCATTTCTTTGCCACTTATATTACATGACTTTTATCCCACTTGTAAGATATATACCTTATTTTATAACATTTCTCATGCACTAAAAAAAGTGCTAAGTCAAGCAGTTAGCAGAGATGGAAGTTCTAACCTTCCTCCAATTGGCACAGCCATCATGTAATAGCCATCATGTTAACTTTAAGGATAGATTATTATTATTTAGCTTGTATTACCTTGGCTGCTTGCCCAGCATGTCCTTGGTAACTCAGGGTCACAAAAAAAAGGAGTAATACTCTGGTCCTAGTCAATAAGACCCAGGATCAGCATGATGAAAATGGCCTCAGCTGTCAAGAATCCTTTAAATTTGGCTCTCTGAATTAAATTAAAAAATAATATAGATTGCTTTCCATGAATGATTACTATTAACCCTTATTCCCCTTCTTGCCCCTTCCCAAGACAATCAGTGATTCCCAGTTGCTCAGACACTAAGAACATCCATGGATAACGTTTTTGGGATTTAAACTACCAACAGGCTTATGAAATTAAAGGGATTCTGTTGGTAGCAAACAAAAGACAGCTGTATAGATTTCTCACTGCACAAGTAGCTTGATACCTGCCTCTGAGATGGGAGCAATGCCAGGTACTGCATTTGGGCTGTGCACTCTTGTGCAATCATTTCCCCAGCAGGATTACATTCTTCTGGTGCTGCACCGTTTGCCCTCCTGAGCATGACCTTTTTCTAATATTCCTAGTGAAGTGTTTGTCACAGGGCTGCCTTTCCCAGGTTTCTACATCTGGATAATGATCCATTTAAAGGTTCTAAAAATCACACCAGAACTGGTTCATGTCAATCTCACGGATAACTGGTGAAGCAAGCAACAGTGAATTCAGAGACAGTTCCAGTATCACAAGTGTTCAACCACAAGGCATTGTTTATCCTAAGGAAGATTAATTTTTCAAGTAGAAGCTAAAGCACAAGCCTCCCTGAACCAAATTTAAAGTATCCTTCATTTGTTTCTAACTAGGTGGCTTGGAAAAACAAAAAAGTCACAACATGCAAATCTAAAGAATATTGAGAAACAGTGACTGAAGTGCAAAGAGAGAATGTGGAGTAAAGTGACCTCTATCATAGATTCTTGCATAGCTGATTTCTTTTTAGAAACTAGGAACACAGGCATTAAATAACAAACTTGCTTTTTATGTGGTAGGTGATGGCAGCAGGCGGAGGATCCTTGCTACAATCAGTTGATTGGCCTGCCCTTGCCCGACCAGTAAATGACATAAACCCCTCTACTGCAATCTCAGGGTGGAATCTTCTGTTATGTGATTCTGGCAAATAGACTTTTATACCTAATTGTCACAGAGTGAGCTGCCTACTCCTGTGCTCCTTGAGGCCTGGTTATGCCCGTGCTTAATATCTCTCTCCTTAGTTTTAGTCCTTCCATCCAGTGCCTCACTGATCAGAGCTAAGTAGCATACCTTGGTAATCCTTTTCCTCCTCATCCCTCTTCCAGGTAAAGCTGTATGGGTGTTTGAGAACAGGAAGGGTTTGTATTTTCAAAGCAAGGGCTGTCTTTTTTAGACACTCATGCACAAGAAGCTGAATCTAGAAAAAATGGTATTACTAGTCCATCTGTGACCTATCCATTTGTTCTTTCCCACAGAGAAAGCCAGTGTTACAACTTTATCAGCACAATGAATTTCCATCATTTTCACAAATGCTCTCTCTCCTCTAGGGATTTTCCATTGCAGCTGGTACTATGCAATCCCAACCTCCTGCCCTGAATGCATTGCCTTTATTTGAGGCATTCCCTCACAACAGAGTGCATGTGATGGGATGTACCTTGGGTCAATGTTCCAAGAGGAATTAAAAGGTGTGAGCACGACACTGCATTGGCTCTTTCTGCTTGCCACTGGCTGCCTTATGAACAGCATACTCCTATTGTTTACCAGCTTGTGGAAAAGAAGCTGGTTTTATGAATGTCTCCTGTGCATGTGAACAGACACCGTGAGTTTTGGCAGACAGAACAAGTGATGACAGGCTGTCATCAAATTATTCCTTTATATTTTGTTCTAAAATGCATTTTAGAAACAATTCTGGTTAAGAGTACCCAAGTTTGCTAATTCTAGTGCCCACTCATAACTTCTGTTTGGTTTTTCTTATTATTGGTCCCCTCTCATCTTAGCAGTACTGAAAACAAAGCAGCCTTGGCCAGCCATTTATGTGGAAGGAAACTGTGAGCACAGCACATCTCGTCAAAGCAATGGTTCTGCTGTGATTTTTGCATTTGTTATAACTGGACATCCTATCTAGTCAAGAAAAGCCAGCTCTGGATGAAGCCAGAAGAAGCCAGAGGGAATAAGACAAAGCTTATCAGGACCCTGAATATCTACAGGCAGTAAGCTGAGGAAAACCAAGGCCAGCTTGGGATGCTTTGATTTCCATTCAGAGCCTGACCCTTCTGTCTGAAGTGGGTCCCAGGCTACTTTGGAAAAAGCAGAGTTTTGGCTAGAGGGATTTGGGACACAAGTGGTTAGGTCTTCAGCCATCCCAATCAATACACTTTCATCTAGGATAACATCTGAAAGACACTCAGGACATCTTTCCATATTTCTGAGCAGGTTTGTTCCTGTTAGGACCACTTCCAGTTTTCATACACAATCTAAGATGTTCAAATCTGAGAGTTTTTTGCTTAGACTGTAATCTGCACAGAAGAATAATAATTGAGTGTATTTCTGAAGCATAAGCAGTTTATCAGGAAGTAACAACTTGCATTGCAAATGTTTCCCCAGGAAGGTTAACAGACAGAAGTGTTTTCCACACTCCCATTCAAACTGTAGGGTTTTGTGCTTCCATCATGTGATGCTCTAAGAAATGAGGATACACACGGTGGTTTAATGTTATAGTTCCCTTGTGATATCTCTACTTCCCTTAATGAGGGCAGTGTTGCTAACTTGTTAGGAGCCTGAGGACTGTATCAAATTAACATGGCATGGAAGAGAAATTAGCAGAGAAAAGAGCTCTTTGCATGAAATGGAATGAGATCACTGATGGCCTTTTCTTCCTTTCTTAATTTTTTTTTTGTATTACAGACAAAATGTTCACAGGGATAATGTAGAACACTGTTACTCAGAACTGGGATGCCCGTGTTTTTATTCAATAACCTGAATGACCAGAAGTAATTAAACCTTCTCAATACTAATTATATCAAAAACCAGACATGATTTGGGTGTTTGTGATAGTGAAAGGGAAGAGGCATGGCTCTTGGTAAAATGACTGGGGAGAAAGAAAAATCAATGAAAACTTTTAGTTTTGCATGATAACTTTTAGTTTTGCATATGTTTACACGTGAGTAAGTTGAAAGTCACACTGTTACTTCAGTAGGATAATGCTGTGCTTTCGGCTGACATGCAAGAAATCAGAGTGCAGCTCTTTCCAGGCTTCATCATAAAGCACAACCTGGCAAGGGTCAGAGAAAGCCACAGAGGAACGCGGGAGAGAGAAAGGCAGGCAATGAATTAATGCAAACAAGGGGAATTTCATTAGAGACATCCATACTATGTTTTTCTTTAATATTTTCCTTTGCAAAACACGGTTGATAAAATACATCCTCTGTAGTGATTTTCATCAGCCAGACATATCAGTCTTCTAGAAGCACAAAGGTACACAGAGGAGTCAGCAAACCGAGAGGGTGTGTGAAATAGAGCCCGTGTAATGTTTTAAAGATCAGTTTGCTGCAGCCTTGGCCTTTTGGTGATTGTGGCTTGCTTGTGCAGTGGTAGCTCCTACAAGGGGCTGTAAGCACTCATTGCAGGGTATCTGCTCTGCAGTGACAATGGGGCCAAGGTGCTACTTCCACACAGCCTTCATCTGTGGTTTCACTATGCAAAGTGAGTAACTGCTGGTAGATCCAAGCAGCTGTAAGCTCGGGTGTGATCAGTGTGCTGACAGCAACAGACATTCTTCTAGATAATGATTATTGCAAAATATGCCTTTTTTTTTTTTTTCTCTTTTTCTGGCAAAGTCTTCTTCTCTTATTTTTGAATTCTTGGAATGCTGGAAGTAAAATCTCCCCTCATGCCCCTGCCTAAATGCCATGTTCAGGGTCATCTTTCCCTGCCTGATGGTGGGTATTACAAAAAGAGCTAATGAGGGACTGAGGCAATCCACAGAAACCTGCCAATTAACTTTGGGACACACCTGGCTGTATCTTGCAGTGGTAAACAATTTTATCAAAAGATAACCCAAATCAGCAAAACCAACTCCCTTCCTCTCTGGCTCCAGGCGTGCAGGATGAGCAATGTCTCTGGAGCCAGTAAAGAAGCCATGGCTGGCAGCATTTTTGTACCCATCCAGTCATCATGGGTTAGTTCTGGAAAGTGCTTGGTGGCAGCCCAAGCTTGAGTTGGCTTTGGTAAGGTGAGCATGTGGGCAATGGTCCCCAGAGAGCACTGCCATCTGCTGCTGGTGGCACTGGGGAGCTTCACTGCTGTTTGCCAGCAAATGGCTATGAAACACTCGTAGTCAAACCCCACTTGCTCACAGTCATGGGCCAGAGACTGACCTGTCCTGTTTGTTACAGTTCCAATGGCACAATCCACAAATGTGAATATAAAGACTTATGAGTCACATCTGAAACTAAACCTAAGTTTGGGGAGTGATGCTCCTGTGGGGAGAAGTGCCAATTAGTGACACCCTCTGCCACAGAGCCCAGCAACAGACGGGTCTTACTGTAAGTGGGTGGTTGGTCTGGAAGGACTGTGCTCTGGGGAACCTGCAGGAGTTAGACAGATTTAGATACACCAATTGGTAATAATTTGTGGACAATGAACACAGGAGAATTTGTACTGATAAAATGACAATAAGCTCTGCTTTGGAAAAGTGACTGTAAGAGTTTATCTTTTTTCTTTCTTTTTGTAACAGTCACAAGTCAAGTGGTATGCATCCTTCTTTGAACAAAAATTGAAACTCTTGAACTGCATTTGCCATCACTAACCTTCAAGCAGGCGGGGAAAAAAGCATACCCTTCCCCAAACTGGAAAACAGCTTGTTGAAAATGTCCAGGTAGAACACTCTCAGTTTTCAAGAAGAACATTGAAATTTGCTAAGAAAATCAGAGATTTTTTAAATTATTATTATTTTATTTTTCTTCTTCCCTGGTCTCTTCTTTTTCTATCAGGGAAAAAAAATATAAAAATCTATCCTATTATTTGTAATAGCCAGGCCTGATGGAAATATTTCTGGGATGCAGGACTCCTGAATTCGAAAGCAGACAGAGTACAGGTTAAAATACATCTTCTCTATTTCAATGAAATAAAGTCCTTCTATATGTAGAATCCTTATATATATATGCATATATATATAGGTCTTCTATAAGTCCTTCTGCAGAGTCAGCCCCAAAGGATTACGGTGTTTTTAAAGAAAGGCATCCCTCTGTAAATAGACTTCTCTATGTGCTATCTGTAATCAAATCCCTTAGGAGTCTGACTTGAGAATACTTGTTGCCAGCAGTCACACAGTTTTGGAGGTTGAAGATGCAAAGAAATCACTCTCTGGTCTGCTCTGTAGGAACAGCAATCCATCCTCATCTTCCTTTTTCCTTTCCCTTTTGTGTTTTTGATGGATTTGGGCAGTTTTTGTCTTCGCTAATCTGACTGCATCTAAGTGACAGGGCCACATCTCTTGTCTGTCCCTGCACACTTGCACCAGCTCAACTCTTCAGCTTTTCAGACTGCTGCTGATGGTGGCCTGATTATGACCTTTCACCAGCTTTTGAGGCCCTGTTTTTTCTGGTAAATCCCAATCTGGCAGTTTAAGGAAAGAAGGTGGATGTCAAGGAAATGGTGCAGTTTTCTGTGGTGGACATTTAAGTCTCATAGGTGTCCTGCTAATGTCAGGAAGACCCAGGAGTCAGCAGTGGGGAGAATCGTGACACAGCAGGACTGTGGCCGACAGAAGGGCTGTATTTGCTCATGTGAGCCCTTGAAAAGATGGTGAAGAACCAGGGAGCAATAGTGTTCTTTCCCCCTTTCCTCTTTCCCCAAAGAAACTCAGGCTGACTTCTTGCAAAGCCAGCAAATGAAGCTTGGGAAATTGCCACCCCTCTCATCCTTTCCTCCTCCCCAAAAACACAGCTATCAAAACCACACGTGGATGCTTGTATTTTGTGGAATGAGCCTTTATTGAAATACTTGACATTTAGTTCCTCTGTTTATGTAATTTTGACTTTTTGAAGGGACATTACACTTTGCATGGGAGTCTGTTGCTGTAGTTAAGAGACAGTCCATGTAAGTACAACACCCAGGCAAAGGCTCAGGCCCATGCTGATGCCAGAGGTCAGCATCACAGCCCCATCTGAGAAGTACTTCTGATTGACATAGTCCATGATAGTTGTCACGGCCAACATAGTCTCCTCACATGTGGGTTGGATCTGGTCAGAGGGTAGAACAAACCCATGAACACCCTTGTCTCGCAGTTCAAATGTGTAGGAGAAAGGAATGCCAATCATGTGAGCCCAGTCCCGTGAGGAGCCTGAGTTATTGTCTGTGAAGTTAAAAATAGAAGGGAAATATATGTGTTAAGAATGGTTCTTTGAAGATAGTTCTTGCTATAGTTAATGCAAGATTATGCCAGAATCCCTAAACTAAGCAGTAAGGGCATATTACTGTGACACGCAGAGCAGAGCCCCATGGTGCTGTAATTCTTAATTTTACTGAAAGTCTTCCATGGAGTTTCCCAAGTGAAATAATCCTCTGTAAGATGGTATCATACAATAACAGGAGATGAGTTCCAGGGGTTCTGTGCTCTTAGCATTTTACTGTGATTAGTGTGGGGTACAGGATGGATTGGCCACTTGTCTGTTTTGGAACTTCATGTCCTACATTGACACTGCCTGGAATTTCTTTATATATTCATTATTAAGAATAATTTTGGTCATGTCTGAAAAATTTTCGGCTACTCTACTACTACTGCTATCATTGTTCATCTGCCTCATGGATCTTTTTTCTTACCTATTCAGTATAAGTAAAAACCCTGGCAAAATGCAGTGCTAGGCAGGGACAAGTTACCTTATACTTAACCACATTGCTCATGCAGTAGGTGACTTGTGTGACTCTGGGACTGGCACAGACAGGTGATGTAAACATGCAAACCAATATGGCTAGTGGAGCAACTGCTTCCTGCTCTGAGTGACTAGTATGACTTACTGCTTACTGGGAAAAGATTTGGTTTACCAGGCAGTTTCTAGGACCCTCTACGTAAAGGCTGTCAGCTTGTATCAGCCGTGACAGGGTGTTTGTGATGTGGAGTCTGTTAGGAATGTGGCTGAAACCAACGTTATTTCACCCAGCACTGCAAGCAGCTGCTGTACAATGTCTGATGGGATAACTATAGACCTGATTGGGATTTTAATTTTTGCTTGACTCCAGTGAAGACAAATAGGAGTTTTCTGCTGACTTCAGCAGGGTCGGGATGATATATCACCAATCTCCTTCTGTCCCCTGTGATGTATCTGTGAGGAAATCATTTAGGAACCAGCTTCTGATCAATGCTTCCTTCCTCCCTGCAGTCAGCTTTATAATGTAGAGTGTTACCTTGTATTCAAATGACTGCTGCTTAGATGTTCCAATCAACCAGTCCATTAAATACTACTCAAAGAAGAAACTCAGCAAACACTACTTACTGGTGCCTGTGACACAAGAATGAATCTCTTTGAAGAACAGAGCAATCAAAGGGAAATGTAAAGAAACTTACATAAAATTAAAGAGGTTGGTCCTACTTCATATTTGGTCCCATACTTTGCCATCAGAGCAACAGCTGCTTCCTCTGCAACCTGCATCTTTAAGTTTAAAACAGGAACAACATGTCATCAGTGCCATTACGTTTAGCCATTATTCTTAGTGGACCAAAACTTTTGTCTCTTTCAGCTTTACATTTACATATGATCAGCTTTAAGTTTTTGTATTACCTATTACAAGTGTTTGGGCTAATTGGTTTTGATTTTTTTTTAATGCAAATTATATTAAAACTTTAAAATTTACACTGCTATTAGGTGGGGAAAGAATGTGCTTTATTGTAAAGCTAAAGGGCTGTGTTTTGGAGAATTAGAGGCAGTGATGTATAGCATGCTGATACTGACTATAGTATCAACTGAACCCTTACCCTTGGCATATTGCCATGTATCCCACCATCTTTAGAAACAGACAGACTAAATGACTTCTCCAATGACTCATATGAAGTTGAAACCCAAGTCTCTTGTGCTCTTCACTACTGCTCCAGCTAGTGGAATGTTCATAGAATCATAGAATCATTAGGGTTGGAAAGGACCTCTAGGATCATTGAGCCCAACCTTCATTCTAGCATCTATCTATCTATCTATCTATCTATCTATCTATCTATCTATCTATCTATCCCTTAGACCATAGCCTCAAGTGCTACATCAACTTGCTTTTTAAACACCTCCAGGGATGGTGACTCCACCACCTCCCTGGGCAGCCTGTTCCAGTACCTAACCACTCTCCCAGTGAAGAATTTCTTCCTAATATCCAATCTAAACCTCCTCTGATGCAACTTGAGACCATTTCCTCTCAGTAAGAAAGCAGTAAGGTCTCCTCTCAGTCTCCTCTTCTCTAGACTAAACAGCCCCAGTTCCTCAGCCTCTCCTCATCAGGAATGCTTTCCAGACCTCTAACCAACCTCGTTGCCCTTCTTTGGACCTGCTTCAGCACCTCACTGTCCTTCTTCTGCTGTGGTGCCCAAAGCTGGACACAGTATTCAAGAGGTGGAACAGTTATCTTCATAGAATCATAGAAACAGACTGGTGAATGAACTCAGAACACTCACAAACTGAGGGGAGAAATAAGCAAGACGTAGGATCCTACTTTGCTCCCATTCTCCTAGTGAGCACATTTGGCATACCCTTTCTGGACACAACTGTGACAACCACGTGTGTGTGATGTGTTGCCATCCTGAGGGGCAAACGCATTCTTGTATGCGGCAAGAACTTGGTGCTCTTCTCCACTTGGCATTGCAGTAACCCTATCTGTAATAGTTCATTTTTCCTGATTTAAGAAGGATTAGGATTAATTTTGAAGCAAATAAACTTTGCTGGTGCTGCAAAGAGTGTCAGTAACTCTGGGGGAAAAGTCCCTGAATAAGCCCAGCTCCTCCAAAATAAAGGCAAGTGGACAAATAGAGTTGTGCCACATGCTACTGCCTGTACTTGCTCTCTACAAGTGTAGAAGATTAATGTTTTGCCCTACCAGTTCTTCACTGTTACTTGGAGGTTCAGTTGTGGAACCATACGGAGTGAGGATGTACTGTCCATAGGAGTGAATTGTTAAATAGCACAAAATGTCACTCTTCTTCTCTTTGATAAACTGAGCCACAGCTCTTGTCTCAGGCTCTGATTCTGGACCAAATCCACAAAAGATTTCACTGCTGCAGTTATAAGAAACACCAAGACCTGGGGAGGAAGCCAAAAAGTGAATCAAAGGAGGAAGGTATAAACACCACTTCAGAGGAGCAGGGAAATTTGCCTCAGTGTTGTGTATGTGGGCAGGTAGACTAGACAGCTCAGTGGGACTTGAACATTTTACTCTGTTGGTAGCAACTAAAATTTGCTGCAAGATTGAAATATTTAACACAAATTTACAGGCTGGTTGCAATAAAAACACTTGACACCACCACAGGGTACCACCTGCCAGGGAAGCTTTGGAGGCTCCTTGAAATTCATGGCAAACACAAATACTGGCTGTTAAGTGACTAACTCCTAGCATTGCTGCCTAGAGCTGATGCTTGCTTCTGAAGAGAATTAAAGGTATAGTTATATAAGCAGCCATTTTTGCACACAAAAGTAAACACCTGTTGAAAGACAATGACTTAATATTTTTACATACCAGGTTTTTATATTTATATATGTCTTGATGACAACAAGGTGAGTATTTCTTTCTCATAGGACCTCATCTCATTTCAGAGACTAATTATTACTCTTGCTTTCCATTTGTGTTGCTGTTCTGAAATACTAGGAACTTACTGCCCCAGGAGGAATTGAAGTTTCGGTTCAGATCTGTCCCATAGCAGGTGCCATTCATATGTGGAGAACGATTTTTCCTCCAAAACCGATCCTAAACAAAAGTAACTTTGGTTACATAACAACAGTGCAGCACTCCACAGGGCCTGGTGATAATCCGTGTAAAGACTGCTGCATTTTACTCTGCATTCTCTGTAAGTCTTTGTATTGTAAGACTGCAACTCTGCACAAGGGTGATAGAGCTTAGTGATACCACATTCTATGTACTGCAGCCAGTCTGTCATCTTCCACAAGCCTTCATGCACCTTGAAATGAAACTCCTGGGCTTTAAAAAACAGTAAATTTTTTTCTGTAGTACTCAACTAGTTTTGTGCACTTGCACTCCTAAGAAAGACTTGGCATTGTGAGGGATTCCTCTGTGTCCAAGATGATAGCTGAACTTTTGTTTGTTTCAGATTCAGGAAGATGAATGATTTTTTTGTCAGCTAATCTTGCTGCTGCTCCTTGGTTCCCTGCTAGACTTGCTGCTATACTTGGTTCTCTGCAGACCTCATTGCACCACCTGTATGAAAAGCCCCTGCTGAAATTACCAGTGCATCCAAGTGCAGTGTGAGCTATGCCCCAAACCTGCCAGGGAGCAAGCTGGGAGGCAGCAGGACCTGCATGGTGTCAGGCTGAGCCTGTTGTGCCTTGTTGAGGTCCTGCATTAAAAAGTGTTTCGACTGGGCTCGGGACCCTGGAAGCATGATGAGATTTGCCAAAGAACATTTTGCATTATGCTCTAGACCAGTATTTGACCAATTCTCTTTCTGTCCCATGCTGCAAAGGTGCTTTGACCCATCTGGTAATTGAGATCTCTCACAAAGAATGACTCACTCCTCCAGACATGCTTAACTCCATCAAACAAGCCTTGAGCTGTTAGCAGGGAAGTTACATCCATCCTCAGAAACCCAAAAGCATTTGACCCTGTGGTTTTGTCCTCTCTTCCCAAGACTCATGACATGTGCTAGGAAATTTTAGCCCTGCGATCTCAAGTGACTGCTAATTTACTAGAAGAAACAAAACCTTTCTGCCATGAGAGGATTTGTGTGAGTAGTGATTCTGTCACTGTTCTTTGTTTAAACATAATTGTGATGATTGCATCTAAAATGAAAAAAACCATGCTGTGCACATCTAACTTTCTATCTAGTTCCTGGATTTTCACGACTTACTTTTTCCCAAGAATAGATGTAGCCATCAATATTGAGAACTGGCAAGACATAGAGGTCCAGATTCTGCAGAAATCTGCTTATCTGTGGGTCTGTTTTGTAATTTTGAAGAATCTGAAAAGAAAAAATGACAGAAGACTGAACAGAGAATCTAATGGTAATCACTGGAAAGCGCCAGTGAAGAACTATCACCAGAGAATCACTCACTGCTGGCTATCAACACAGTATCCAAGATCTACTTAATCCTCAGATATGCTGAGTTATCTACCCTTTGCCATTAAGAAAGTGACAGCATATACAGTTGTAGTGTACTTCATATGGATACAGTCTTGCAGGTATGAAAGCTGCAGGATGGAGTACCTGTACGTCTGGTACTTGCAGTACACATGGAACATTACTATGCTTTATCTTCAGCATATACTGCTTTGTTTCAGGGCACTGTGGCTTAGAGGCTTGATACAGAAGTCATTGTGGGAAATGGAAAGACTGCTGTCAGGTTTGGTGGCTTTGGAATCAGTTTTGTTGGAGGAAACAATGCGCTAACAAATACCGTCCCAGATCTCATCTCAACTGTGATTTGGACTGAGGTCTCCACAGGTATCTGTACCATGCACTATTTTGAAAATTGTATTTTAATGGAAAAAACATAATTCTTGATACTGTGATAGAGAAGAGAACCAAAGTATCCCAGGTCATATGGCTTTTTTTATTATCTAAGTGGAAAAGGGAGGACTCACTTCTTTCACAAACCACTGGCAGAAGGCTGGAGAGATCCATTCTCTGGCATGAATCCCACAGTCCATCCAAATGATCTTTTTGGTTTTAGCTGATGGTTGACTGATCTGAGAGAGTGTAAAAATGATCATTTGGAACACAGTTACACTACAGTAAACACAGAAAATGATATGCCATTGAGCCATCTGA
Organism: Chloroceryle aenea; assembly: GCA_013399075.1. NCBI lineage: Eukaryota > Metazoa > Chordata > Aves > Coraciiformes > Cerylidae > Chloroceryle > Chloroceryle aenea. The sequence goes on from VWZY01009532.1 coordinate 124,663, forward strand.
GGTTATTATTACAGGCATCATTACAACAAGCTCTCCTTCCTAATAACCCATCTTTGTAGTATTGCAGGTGAGAGTTTTAAAGTGTCTCTTGAGCAGGAGTGTCAATAAAACACTTTCTTTTTCATTTATATTAGTCATTTACAGGACTGGTTGTTCTTTGCTTTGGGATTTTTATTCTTTATTAGATGGGGAAGCACAAAAAGGAAGGGAACCTAATTTTACTCAGTGACAGGAGCAGATTAGACAATAACTAATGCAATTGTTAAGTCTATTGCTTTTACTAGATTGTCTGATAAAAAATGTCATGGAATATTCCTAGCAGAAAGGCCGTACATGTAAGAAGGAATAAAACCAAGAAAACAAAGGCAACAAAACACACACAGCTGCTGACCAGCCAGTTTCAGGTTGGTTTGTATTTCTAAACAAGACTTCAGTTAATTTGTTGTTTTCACTCCATAATAGCAATAGTAACACAGTGACAGTGTATATGAAAGTTGACAAATTTTACTGTACTGTAGAGAGGTAAAATGATCTCGTTATTTCAGTGAATTGAGATGAGCACTCTTAGGAAACATCTGAATCCTGTGAATTTATTTTTTTTTTTTGTGAAGATACTTTTTACTAATTTTGAGAAAGTTTCTCCCATACCTGCAGGTAATACATTGGTCGATTCTCAACTGTCCTCCCCAGGTAGTGCTGAGTTACCAGCTCACTGTTGCTCTTCTGGATCTGACTCATCCATTGATAAATCTGGAATAATCACAGAGAATTCTTGGTCCAAAGTGGGAGTTTTCTTCTGTTTCCCACCTTATTTTTTTCATTTTCTTATTTGGATTCCAGGGACCACAGTAGTCATTGTACTTCACATTTGGCTCATCATCAAACATGTTGGTGCTTAAATGAGTAAATGCTAGAGATAATGATAAAGAGTGATAGGGTAGAAAGGAAGAATACCAATCTACTGAACCCCAGAATATTATTTGCAAAACAATATGACTGCTTCACACAGAACATTTAGGTTTTGGTCAGGTAAGAGTTGAGGATTTAATCAAAATCAATGACAAATTCACGTTCAATCCAACCTGGCCAAGATTCTAGGCAAAGAATAAGAACTGACTCTGCAAAGGAAAAAGCCAGAAAGAGCTCCACTGACTACAGCTGAGCCTTCTGCACAGCTATTTTCTGTGAAATGTACAAAATAGCATCAACAAAGCAAGCAAGCAGACTTGGGTTCCTCTTTACCTCCTCCATTGGATGATATTCAGTGTAGACATAACCTTCCGAGACCTGCCTATGGCTGCTTCTCTGCCTTGGCATGCTCTGATCCACAAGTTCCTGCACATCAGGGACTAGGACTCTGAGGGGAGGGGAAAGGGGAGATAGAAAATAAAACAATCCTTAACAGTTACTGCAGAATTATCAGGGTGTGTACATAGCATACATCAACCAATGAAAGGACTTAGCCTCTTCTTGTTGTGGACTGCCTGGCAAATTCATCACCATCAGCATAATGGTTACTTTCAGCTAAGAGATAGTTCAAAGTACTGAGATTTTCACTGAGTTTTAACAATGAAGTAATAATTTTACCATAGTTAATTT
>VWZY01009532.1:126272-143340 GCA_013399075.1 Chloroceryle aenea
TTTTTTTAGAGATTGACAATTTTCTCCAAAATATTGTTCAATATATTTCTTTTCTTCACCACTTCTACTTCTGGGAAAAACTCTAAAATATCACCTTGGGGAAATGGGAGGGAAAAGTGAAAAAATTAGGATGAGTGTTTCATTACATTTTATGGAGACATTTTCAACTTGCAGAGACTTCGACGAAATATTTATTGCAGTTTGCAAAAATCAGAACTAACCCTCTCTTTCCTTCAAAAAGCTCTACTTGCTTTGTTAGCTACAAATTAATTCAGAAATGAATATAGCACAGCCATGAGTCCATGATCAAGGGAGTCAATAAACCCTTTTCCTTGTGTTCAGAGGGCTTTGGATCACACACTGTGCCTTCTTACTGCAGTCAGCCCCTTGCAAACACTGTTACAAATCTGTGCTCATTGCAGTAAGACAATTGCAAAGGTAACTTAAACATTGTTGGTTTCAATCAGTGTTAAGTGCTAAAAGGCTATTCAGCTGACAGCAGCACTGTTCAGCATTTCTGAAAACTGCACATGAGAAACTTGTAAGAGTAGTTACAGCTGACTTTCACTCTGAGCTTTAATGTTTATTCAGATCTGAACTTCAAACTAAGATTCAGGCAGTGCAAATTCCCATGAACTGAAACCACACACACAAAATGCCTTATCAGAACTCTGAAGAATTGAAATCCCAGAGTGTGGCTCAGTCAGAATATTGATGTCCTGATTATATTGTGTCATTTATGTCTTTATCATTATATACCTGTCTGTCATGTTACCTTCCTTGGATGTCAGATGCCTTCTAAAAGGTGGTTCCTGCTTTGAATCTGTTACAGGAACTTTAACACTGCCATATGCATTGCAACCTTTTTGCAACACAAAGCCAAAATTTCAGCTTGACTATTAAATTACCCCTCTCCTTCTTTAGGACCATACACACAAGGTGGATACAATTCTGGCCCCAGTCCAAGATGAAAAAAATAAAAAGAAGCAGCAGCTGCTCACGTCAGTTTAATCTTTACATTTCCAGTAGAAGTAGTTGAAAACATTAGAAAATGAGGAACCTTGATAGAAATAAAAGATAGTGTCTTCTAGAGTGTTGACTTAGTCCTGAATACCTAAACCTGATGCTAGATCATTTGTACTGTCTCCCACCTCATCTCTCTCCATCTTTGCTTGTCAGGACATCACACTTACTAAAAAGAATTTGTCAGGCAAGATGCAGGATGTCAAGATCAGCTTTAAGTCTAAACAGCTTTGAAGTGGCACCAATCCTCTTTTAAGTTATCTTTGACTGGTAGATGTCAATGTATGTCCATGGGCCATTTCTCACCAGCCCTGAATGACTACAGGACAGTTTATATGAAATATAGCTAGCTACTGGTTACCTGCAGAAGTCAGTTCCAAAGGGGGATGGGACTGTGTGAGGAATATATCTTATTTAATCCCATCTGGCTTTATAAACACTCTTTGTATCTGGGTTGGATCATCTGGTTGGAAGTAGAAGTGTGGCAATTGGTGAAGATGGATAGGATAGGTGGCTGGGTAGGTGTGATAAAGCAACATGGACCATTTGCAGCTCATGGCTTCCAATTGTGTGCACAGTGGGCACCTGCCACTGTCATCTGCCAGGCTGGGATGTCTCTGTTTGCCTGGATGAATCCAGAATATTCTCACCATCTTGGGGTGGGGGGATAGGGGTAGGAAACTGCATCTTTAAAGAAACTGGCTGAATATTGACTCTGAAAGAGCTCTTCTGCAAACCAGAGGAGCAACAAAAGACAGGGAAGGGAAAAGGAGAGATATAGACACTGCTTCAACCTTTGGGTTGCCCAAACTGGGGAGGCCTGGCAGCGTTCAAGTATCCATGCTTTCCCAGAGTGAAGCATACTCCTGTAAGTAGTGATTGCACCAAGTTTGGCTTCCTGACTTTAGACTAAAAAACTGCATCATACATCTGAGCACTGTCCTCTGCCACTGAGAAGGCAACAGCAGGAAACAACACAGATTGGGTTGTCTCAGCCTCAGATTCACAGTCCAGGCTAGTTGAAAGGTGAATGAACAGGGCATAGGGAAATGAGCTTTTAAAATTCAGAGGTATATATAACATCTGTGTGCTGGGCAGATCAAGGTAAGTTAGAGGCACTTGGAACAAAGGTTGGGTCCTATCATTAGTACTTGCTGACTGTTCATTGGAAAGGGCTAGGTCCTTTTGTGATAGCCAGGAAGATTGTTAGAGCAAGACTTTTCCATCAGGAAATGAGAAGTTTTACTTGTATGAGATCATATGCTGATTTAAGCTGTCTTTCACCTCCTGCACCAGAGGGGCTGGGACCCTTATGTGCAGGTCTCCTCCAGTCCTGATGTCTTCAGGCAGCAGGGGCTTCCACAAATCCAGCTGTGCAGAGAAGAAAGAAATGCACAAATCAAGCTCTGTTTTCAGAATGAGAAAAAACATTTAAGACAGAGTAGCTGTGTAACAATGAATGGAAGAAGTTTTCCTTCAGATTCTCTCCTTAACTATTCTCCAGTCATCTATTTATAGAGCATGTAGCACAGGCTTTGTGTTTGTGTTGACTCAGACACCTTCACAGAGCCATGCAAGGAAACAAACTTCTTCCCATAAAGTCCTTCAGGTAGTGGAAGGGTGATTCTACCCCACACTAAGAAAAAAGAAATTGTTAGGTAAAGCCTTTTCAAGTTTACTTTAATCTCCATTCCTGTCCAAAGTTACATGCCAATGTGTTCTACAGCCCAAGATCCCACTGTGCTTTTTGAGAATATGTGGTTATTCTTACTCACCAGTAAAGTGCTGCAAAGATGCTGAAGATGCTGGACTTGCTGAAATGTTTCTGGCACAATGTGCAAAACCTGATCTCTGGAAATTCACAGAGAAACAAGATCAGTCTTAATCTCTGTTCAAGTATCCATGGTTTTGTAAATCAAGAGGAGATACTTTTGTTATGTAGAAGGTAGGATGTGTAACTGAGTGCTATTCCAACAAAAACGTATCTGAGTGATGAATTCTTTGAACGCTTTAGCTACAGATAGGACTAAGTGGAGTGAGTTTTCTGTTGCTAGAACATTCAGTTAACTCTCCTTCCTTGCTGGTGGCAATTCTTTATTCACCACACTGTCTTCACTGAAGTCAACCACTTGCATGAGCCTCGCTGTGTTGTTTTGCTTTGCAGGACCGGGTACAAAACAAGATAATTGGTAATATATAATAAACTATTGATTTGATAAGAGATCACAATTTTTTTCCTCATTTTTGGGAATTATTCAACTATTCCAGGTAGACTTGGTGCTTTGCTGATCAACTTCAGCAAGCAAAACCCATTAAATAGCCATCTTAAATGAACATTGCTAAGAGCTTGAGATGTTCACAAGCTACTTATCATGAGAATGGACAGCTTATCTAGAAAAAAAGACACAGATCCAGTGTCTGAGTACGTATTATCATGAAGCTCCATAAAATTTTCCTTTACTACAGATTTAATCTGACAAAAATACTGAATTTTACAAAGACCAAATTAAAATGGTTGGAAATGCAGTAAAAGGAAATCTGCATGTTCTGTTAAAAACTCTTTATAATTATTTTTCTAATTTTTTTTTTTTTTTTATAATTTTAGTGTTCTTTCAGATCAGCTCTCCAGGACTGACAGCAATTGTGACATTCCTAATGAAAAGGTTTCATAACGAGGAGTGGATTTTGACAGCTACATTACATTACTCAAAGGTGAGCTCGCAGTTATCCACTGCTGATGTGATAGCATGGGAAACCTCAGAGATGTTCCTTTTTGATGGCAGCCAAGAACTACTGCTTCACAGTCCCCTTCAACGACTTCAGTGGGCCTTGGACCCTTTATAGGATGACTACAAAAAAGACCATTTTACATTTTAAAGCTTTTGTAACAGAAATACTTGTTGCAAAAGCCTTGCATGGCTTTTTATTAAAGCCATGGTCATTATGGTCATCAGTATAATATGCTCTCATCATCTGAACTGCAACTGCTATCATTTGTGCTTCCATATACAAATGTACAATTATCAGCTTAATATACATGCAAATAGAATTCACTGTTCATTCACATTATCCACTGAAAAGCATTTGGGTTTTGGGTTTTTTAACATCTCTTGAAAATATCACCTTGGCTGATAGAGAAACATAAAACTTGATAGTTAAAACAGGCTACTGGTTCAGGAGATGCTGTTAGAGGACCCTCATCTATGGGGCAAAATGATTACATTTGCATTGCTAACGATTTGGTACAACGGCCGTGATATCTTTGTAATAAACCTTGTAGATGCAGGATAAACATCTTTGCTAGGACAATAAATATCTCAGCTGCAGTTCAGAATTTATTCTCTCTAAATGCCTGGGCTTGCTTTGCTCTTTGTCTATCAGGAAGGGGAACAATATCCTCTAATATCTTTCTATCCTCATTGACATTATGTCTTAATTACATCAAACGAAACAAATGCCAGACAGTCAGATTGCTGCCAGATGGCCAGCTCTTATTTACTGATAAACCTTTTACAATAGGCAGTGTGGAGACAAATAATTTTTAATAGTAAACTAAGATTAGAAAGCACACCCTCATTTATGATTATGGACTGGGATTCTCAGTGAGGAAGTGCAAAGTCAGCCCGTTGTGACCACGTGAGAACAACAGTTTTTAAAATGCTACAGTCAAGCTTTCTTACCAAATTAAAGAACTGTTCTCAGCACAAGCTGTATTTCCTTGGATGCTCATAGATCAGCTATTTCATTTAAGCTGTTGAACAGAGCAAATGATAAGAAAAATGGGCTTTGCCAGTCATTTCATCTTTGTGCAGGCACTGCCCACCCAAAGTCACGCTGCCCATTTGATTGAATGTGTTTTTAAATCCCATGAAAGTACTCAACAGGTTCAGTCCTGGACAGCAATTAGAAACCAAAATGAACGACACATTGCCAAGGGTCTGTTAAATTCTATTCAGGGACTGTGTTCCTGCTAAAAAGCTGAAGACTGAGTATTATCCAAGGGGAACAACACATTTTCAAGTGAAGTTGTGACTCTGTATGCTCTACCAGGAGCTTTGCCAGGCGAGGGATGGAACAGGTATACTATGAAGGAATTTACTTGGAGTAAGTATTGCTTCATTTTCTTTCCTTTATAAAACTATATTCTGGGGATATAATTACCCTAGAGGAATTCAGCACTGGGCTACTTTGTTTACATTAGAAAATTCCATGTATAAAGTTGTCCTGCTCTGCCAATGGGGTTGGACTAGCTGATCTCTTGAGGTCTCTTCCGACCTTTAACATTCTGTGATCTAATATGTGGATAGCTGCCCTCCTGCAAATCCTAACTGCTGTAAAGGCAGAGAGTTCTATCGTTCCTTGTAAAGTTGAGGGTGAATGAAACAAAATAGTATGGAAAGGCAAGCAGCATCATTTTATATCACTCATTTTCTTACAAAGCAGAACTGAGAACAGAGAATACAGCAAAGCTAGATATTTCATACTTTTCAGAAACATTAATTAGTAATAAAAAATGTGATAATCTCATTCTCTGAACACCCTGGGGTGAAGATTGTCTGGACCAACTCCATTAGCTTTTTTTGTTTTGTTTTGTTATTGCTACAGCTTTCTAAAAGAAATTCAGTATCTGAGCTGCTTTTGAGACACCATCCTTTTCACATAACCTCAGCTGTCTTTTATTAATGGATATAATTTTGCTTAGTCACTCTCCCCCCCCTTTATACTCAGAAATGGCATTTTAGTCCTGCAGCATCTGATTCCTAAGTTCATTATGAAAGAGGCTAAGCCAAATGAATTTCAGCTAATGGAAGCAGAGCATTCTGAGGTACATTTGAGGGGCATTCTGCATCTCTTATGACTGCAGCCATATATTTGTTGGCTTGGATTTGGTTCACTCTTTTGTCAATTCCCATCTTTATGATTTATTTCCAAATCTTGCAGCTTAGTAACCCCATTTCCAGTTTTTCACTTCAGAATTGTTATTAATCTTACACAGTTCCCAGGAATTTCACCACATCCACAGTTCTTCATGATAGCCTGTTCACACTCACCTGTGGTACTGCAATTTCAAGCTGAGTTTTCCAGGAATCATGATCCCCAGAAAAAATATGATCCCCAGGAAAAGCTGCATCTTTGTGTAAAGAACCCAGCCCCAACAGTGCAGTTCTAGAGAGGAGGATAGATCTGGACTGAACACTGCATTTGTACCATTATAAAACATAATCAGACTTATCTTGGGAGCAACCTTTCCCTTGCTGAATCATTAACTTCACTTCTACATTGTTTTACTTTTCTTAGTTCTCCAATCTCTTTTACATACCCCAAACCACAAATACACATAAATAGCAACATTCTCACTGAAGCACTTCTTCTAAGAAGTAAGAAGATTTTGCTATGTCACCTCAAGTCTTTGAAAATGTTATTTTACAAAGTTGGTAGTCACAGGAAAAAGTGTTACTGCAAGGTTCATGACAACTAGTAAAGATTAGCTTATAAAAATCAGAGGGATGGGAATAGCAAGGGAATATTGGTTCAACAAACTCCATTCTTGCTCACTTCCTTCCTTCCTTCCTATGCTTATGTCTTTGTAGAGCACTTCTTTGACCTCCTAACTGCAATTCTGTCACTTGTCTAGCCAAAAAAGAGGACATGAAAGAAACAACCAACATTCCTGTAAAAGGAAACATGGGGACATCAAAGTCTCATCTAAACCACTTTCAATTGGACCAGATCAGTCTCTGGCTACAGACTACCAACTTTACACTGTCATAATGAGTGGTTTTGTTATATACTCAAAGCAGGGGGCTGGTTATTACTGGCTATGTTTCATTTCTTGCTTAGTTTACATATCAAGAGTAAACAGTTGAATTCCTTCCTTAGTAGACTACAGTTAGACACATGGCATGGAAATGGAATGGATTTGGGGTGAAGGGATTCCAGTGAGTTTGTTTGTGTACACACAAAGGACGTTAACTGTAATGATGGTATCTTTCTAAATCATTCTCAGCAAAATATGAAGTCCTCTAACATTACTACCAGGGCTGTAATCAAGGAAACAGGCATCAGAACATTCCCAAGGTAAAAGAGGAACAGCTTAGCTCAAAAGTGTGTTCTCACAACACCAGGCTGCAAGAGAAGAATATGTTCTTCTTCATTAATCGCACCAGACCTGTCATATTTTATTGCCACACACTATAACCTGAGCCTGAAAATGGTGAATATTTCCTTCATGTAGATATCCAACCCACAGTGACTTCCAGAAGAGTGGAAGGAAGTCCAGTTTATAGGATTGGAGGCAGCTCCATTTGTGAAGAATCAGAAAAACAAATTCATGTTGGAAGACCATATTCCATATTGACATTCAGGACATCTGCTCAGATAACCTTTGCTTTTGCTTCCTTTGTCTCCACCACTGCTATGAGGTTGACTAATGTTTTGAAGTCTTCTTCATTGTTGTCTGTGCCTTTTTACCAGAGCTAGCTTTGAACTGGGGTTCAATCCCTTGAGAGGGACTCAATCTAAGAACAAGAAAAAAAGGAGGCATAGAGGAACAACAATAAAAAAGGTTTAATCTTTTTTTTTCCTCTTGCAAAAAAAGATGCGCGCACATGGAGCAAATCACAGTACATGCTAAAATTCAACTCCAGTCCAAAGCTTGCACCTCCACACTGAAAGGAAAAGTTATTTATTCTGTGGTGAAAACATTATTCCTACAGTGTCAAATAGTTATGAAGACAGATAGGGTCATTTCGCTTAATGGGCATCGGATTCAGAAGAAATGACAGTTGCTTGCTAGGTCTTTGATTCAAATTCCTTTGAAGTCTACTTGATTTTAATGGGCTTTAGATTAAAGTCCTGCTCAAATAATCATGGACATTTCTCACTGATTTAAAAAATGGACTTGTTTTGGGACTTCAGCAGAAGATTTCTTCATAAAACACAGTACTTAAGTATGTTCTTAATGTTCATCTTGCAAGCAGAATAAATTCAGAATAAAAGCTATTAGAGACATTATTGTGCCACCAATACAACTTGGGACAAACAGTTAACTTTAACAAGCCTGTTGCTCTCTTGGGCATAAATAATGTCTCTCGCAGTAATAAAGTCTGTTCTTTGGTCAGGTTCTTACTGGCAGCTGCTTATCTTTCTACCAAATGTGCAAGGCAGCTTAATCCATTTATTCCCTCTTTGAAAACAGTGTGCAAAAAGGCACAGGACATTCTGGGGAGAGAAAAGGTCGTAAACACATGGCACAAACATGCCATATGAAACCATGCAGTGTCCTTTCTTCCAAGCAAGTTTACTTTGCAGTTCTTCCATATGTTTTTCTTAGAGCTTCAGAGCATTTTTTTCAGCATCAGTTTAGCCTCTCAACTGCCTTGTGGGACAAGCAAATATTATTTCCACTACTTAAAAGATTAAGAAAGAAGGGGGAAAAAGTGACTCCCCAAGGTGACATAGGAACACTGCTGCAGAGCCAGGAATAGAATTCAGATCTCCTGACTCCCTGTCTGGTGCTTCCTTAAATATATGACCATCTGCTCTCCTGCTGGAGGTATAGATACTATATGCTGACTCCAACAAGCTGGTTGCTAAGCCTGTTAGTTTATCCTCTTTTTATCCCATACTGATATCATCTCAAGCTAAGCTTTTGGCCCAGAGTCAAAGTGATTTCCAGTGGTTCGACCTGCTTGTTATTGTTTTAACCTTGCACCACACATATGCTCAGCTATTTGTGACTTATCTGCATACAGGCTGGGTAGTAATGGCTGCAAGCTACAAAATGGTTTGTTTAAAGATTCCATACTGAAGCGTACCACATGTTTTAAAGAACTATCATGTAGCAGTTAGTTTGATCCTGGTAGCTCCCTGCACCCAGATTTCCTGCTGAGCTGCATCTAACTTTCAAGGACAAATAGCTTATTAAAAAAGCTAAAAACCATACAGATGTGTGTGTCTCCACCAACATCAGTTCATCACGTTAAGCTTTTCCTGTTCCACAGCAAAATTCCGCACTGACTTCATAGGAACTAAAAACCAACCAAGAACTAGATGGAATTCAAGATGCTGAACATTTTTTTTTTACATCATCACCTCGATTCTGAGAAAATCATGCTCCAGTAAATCTCTATTCTCACTGCTGCAGAAAACTCACAGTATGTGCCCAGGCCAGAATCATCACTCAGTAGGGTCAGTACAGTAGCATGCTGATTAATATGCCTTAAATCCTAGTCTTCTGCTTCTCTGAAGAAGGGGGGTGGGTAGCTTAGATGTTTTACTAAAATATCCTCTGGTTATTACTGTAGCTTTATGTGGAGGAAGCACACAATGGATTGACAGTTCTGTTTCCCATTGCCTTGTCATAGGAAACAGCTTTTTCTACAGGTATTGTCTTTTTTCTGAGAGTACTAAAAGGTAATTCTGTCTTTCTGAGCAATGATCCAAATATTCCAATTTATTCTAGCATATTAAGTATATGGTCTTAATTCTGTGGCATATGAATATTCTGCATTATGTGGTGTGGTCTGCACTGTGAATCACTGTTCCTTTCAGTATGCCAAGTCACTGGCTTTCACAGCTTTGTTAGAGAAAGGGTTTTCTGAAATTCTCTGGGCTCCATTGTGATTTGACAGTGCTAACTATTCTCAAGGCTCATTAGCTCCAGCAATAATCCTAGCAGAAGTGGGAATGTACTGGAAGCTACGCTGAGTTATGACAGTTATCTTCCAGAGTCATCTTGCTGAATTTTCCTCTCTCTCTTCCTCTGAGATTACACTGAAAACACCTTACTTTTGGGATTTTAAAATAATCTTAAACCAGAAGGAATTCCAGCCAACATAGCCTAGATTAGAATTACATTACTAGAGAACCTTAAAATTAGTTCCATTAAGCCAACCCTAAGTGTCCTGAAAGATCATCAGGTGGCACAGGATATTTAAGCTCAGTGGAACAACTGGTACATGATCTAGCAGTTTGGAGAGATACACATTTACAGATACTTTCAAAGATCTTTCTGTAGTTTTTACAGCCTTTATACACAGGCAGAGTCACACGTTTTGAGCCCAAACTGGAAATACCAGGGTGCTGTGTCAGTGTGGGAAATAACACCCACTTTTTCTCCACAAGTCCCATGATGCACTTTTTAGACAGCTTTGTTATCATAGAGGAGCTTCAAGCACTCAGTCAGTAAGCAGTTCCCTAGGGAAGCAGGCTGAAGCAGGCTGACAAAATCTGTATTGGTTTAATTAGGCTGGCAGAGCAGCTTCCTCAAACACCATTTTCTTCAACCAGGAAAGGAGATTGTTATTAGTGAATTATCTTTCCATACTAGCAGGTGGCCTAGGTGGCTATTTTTTCTTCATACTTTAGACAGAAAAATGTCACTGCTAGGGAACCTTGAGCTGGTCCTTTAACATACAATCTGAATTCAATATGGTATTTGCAACCTGTTACTAAAAGGTAGCAAACACTTCTGATTCAGTACTAGGAGTTAAGGGTGGTCACCTTTATGAGGAGTCCTGCACAAAATCCCACAGTCCTTATGTAAACACAATTCCCATGGGAAATTTGTCTGCATAGAGATTGTGCAATTCAACTTTAAAAAAAAAAATACTACAAGTGGACTTCAGATGCAACAGTAAATTGCTGAACCCAAAGTCTACGTATGCAAGCTGGCTGCAAAATACTGCCCTTGTAGTTTGATCAAAGGAAAGATTCAATCTGCTGATAGTTTTTAGTGTGGCTGAATCCATTGTCAGAAAGACCAGTTAGATTTTCTTCACTCACCTTCACTAGTCCTGAAAACTGTCCCTCATAAGAATACCTTCTGATGACATGATTAGAACTTATAATTCCAAAGATATTGCTCTGGGGGAAAGGGATTTTCAGAAGTGTTTGATCCTATATTGATGTTCTGAGTGGGTAAGAATTAGGCAAGAATCTTTGATTTTGTGAAGAAACAAAGTTTCTTGTAAACCTTTAGCTGTCAAAGCAATAGGTGGTTAGTTTTAATTAGGCCTTTTTCAAGAAGATGTTGCATAACATTAAAAGCCAATTTTGTATTTTTAAATAAAATAATTACCCTTGTAAGTAAATAAACTAGTAATATTCTATTGCTACTGGCAGAACTGTAAAGGGCAGCCCATAAGTCTCTATTATTGCTCATGGTTAAAAACAAGCTTACTGCACTGTATTCTAGAATAACCAACATTATTTTTTATGAGTTCCATTACAAGCACTAAAATACTTTATGATTATATGTGAATATGCTTGCAAATGATCTCTTAGATTCAAACAATATACACTATATTCTCTTTAACTTAAGTAGCTTTTATAGCTTTTGCAGCTATAAAACATGTTCAGATTAACCTTTGGCCTCTGTTCTGCCACTGATACACATACTTAGCTTTCTGTTTAATACCAGTACCACTGAGCATAACATGCATGCAGGTAGGTATGTGCATCCATGCAAGGTGAACAATACTACAAACCACTCAACCACTCTGAGGATCTGTTGAAAATGGTTATGATGTCCCAGAGGAATCTCAGTGATTATTAATGAAACCAATAGTACCTGCCAAAAAACCTCAAAGTGGATCTTGTCTAGAGCCAAATAAGTCTGTTCTGCATAACTTATACTCAGTAGAATTTCCAGTGTATTTTTGTAAATGAGCCTTAACGACTTTATAAGCCTGGTTTGCAGTGTGCTGTGTACGTATGTGTGTGACGTGCAGTAGAGACAGCTTGTGGTTTGGTGTCTGATTTTGCAGAAGTTTGTTGCTGCTAATAGTATCTGGGGAAGAGACTGGCTGGTGTAACTTTGAAGTGCTTGCTGTGACAGGGCTGGGCAGGTCTGTAGTAAGGCTATAGCTTGAACTTGTCACAAAGTTTGGGGCTCTTCAGCAAAGAGAGCTGTTTTGTTTGCAATTAGCTAAGACTTTATTCACTCTTATAGCTGAACTGTTCCTACGCCTTGTACAGGAGTGGATCTGAAACATCAGCCAGCTCTGCCTGGGAGAGCTTACAGACCCAAGGAACTCAACATAGGGACATTCCCCTTATACATAAGACAGAGAACGCAGACACCTGGCTGTGCTGGGACTGTCTCTCTGCTGCTAAGCAGGACATTCCTGTGAGTTGTGACTCTACCAAGATGGGTGTGAACACCAGGACCCTAGGTGTGCCATGGGGATCTCCTGAGTGCCTCGCCCATGAGCAGACAGATATGTGAGCTGAACTCAGATTCCCCAAGTCTCTGTCTAATGCCTTGGTGTCAGATGGTCCTACACTCTGTTCAGAGAGAGTGGTTTTGATACCTTTGTTGTTGTTCTCTTTTTCACTGCTTCACATACTGAGTTACTAGATTCAGCGAATATGTAACAAACCTACTATCAGCAGCAGAAAGTTTGGAAAGTTCTCTTTATATTCTGCATCAGAATGCATGGAAATCAAACCTTCATCCTCCTCAGCACTCCCTACTGAGAAGAATGTCTTCTTGCTAACATCAGTGAAACCTTCACCATTTGTACTGTTCCTTGAGCAAAGAATGATACAGAGCAGATCTCTAAACTCACATGCACATGCTTTTTTTTTTTTCCTGCTTAACTTTTCAGGTCTCCATGATTTTCCTTACATTTATACAGAAGTAATCCAGGGTGAAGATTCATTTAGAAGATGGTGTGTTCCTGGGACAACTCATTCATTGGCACAATGGAGCGTATTCTAAAAAAAGGAGACAAATGCATTATCAGTATTTACCCTCTTCTTGCCTCATACACCACAGTGTACGAGGGGTTTAGGTTTCCTTTGTATTTTCTGGAAAATTCCCCATGTCAAGGAATTGTCTGTTGTAATGCTAAAGCTGTTATCTGAATGCTGAGCCATCACTGAGAGCAAGTAACAACCCAGTACTGGTCTTCAACATGTATATTTGAAAAGATTAGTCTCTTATTATGTGACTGACATTACAAATGTGGGCTCCGTGCTTGATGTCTCCTTCCTCTCTAGCTATGGTGTACAGTAACATCTTAACATACAAATGTATACTGTCCTCTACAAGCCACTGTATATTTCCTGAATCCCATCTCATCTGTATCACTATACATCAAGACTTTAGTGACAGTTCCCACTGTTTACACCATTCCCTATGCAGTCACAGACCAATTCACCAGCTGTTCCCTACTGCAGAAGGAGAAAACTGAGCTCCTGTAATCAAGTTTTCTCTTTGGGAGCTGTAGAGCCACAACCTGAACTGGTGTGTATTGCTGTAGTGCCCTGACTTTTAAACCAGGTGATGAGCCACTCCCCCTTTCCTCACATCCCAACCTTCCTAAAGGGTGGCCAAGTACAGGTGACATCCTATGTGCAGTACAATCTGTACCATGAAAATCAGTCAAATACAGAAAATTTAGCAAGTGCCCTTTGTGGATTAAATTGATAAGAGTAAACTGTGGCACCTACTGAGGAGTGACAAAGAGGGTTCAGTAAATTGTTTCTGTCTGCTGGCATGAATAGAGGCCCTTACATAGAGCAGTGAAAAGTGAAAAGAAATTCTCTTGTTTAGAAAAATTTGCATCTTCCTACATAAAGCAAGAACGTATCTGAGTTTTGATGGGTGCCATGGCAACAATATTACTGGTGTATAGCACAGGAGCATTTTTGGAGAGACAACAGGATGCAATGAAAAGGTCAATAATTATCTGTGGCCACAAGGACTTTTTCTGTGGACATAAGGACTTTTGCTACAGACCCAAAGACAGATTCTCCTTCTTCTTGCTCCTGCGTGGCTATTTGCAGTCACCACCACACTTGTACTTTCACTTTATACTGTGGCTGTCCAGAAATAATAAAAAAAAGAGGAAAAACCTGTTAAAACTAGGAGGACAGATCTTAAACATAGTTCAGAGTTCCACTGTATCTGCATCAGTTAAAAGAGAACAATGCAGAACTACTAAAACCACTATGATTACTAGCAAAGAACAAAGCCATGGAATTACATGTTCAGCAAAACCTAAGCTTTAAACTATAATTGCTTTAAAACTGTGCATGTAGAGAACAACAGAGAACCATGCCTCTGCTTTTTGTCTGAAACAACTAATTTCATCGTATTTCACCTGGGAGCAAATGCTCCAGCTGTCCTGAGATGTACAAAATGCCTGCAATTCCTTCTTAATTCTGATACTCTAATGTCAGTAAGGAGGTAATGAAAATGGAACCTCATGCAACCTTATGTGCTCTGAGATTTGTGTGCAAAGAACATTTAACAAACTAAAGAATACCTACTGCGATGGCCAGAGGGGAAAAAAAGCAAACAATGAACACCACAACAAACCAATCAAACAACCAAACAAAAAACCCCACAAACAATCAAAAATAAATCCCAAACAAACCACAAACCCCCAGCATTAGAGAGAATTCTTAGTATTTTCTCCTCTTTATCAATTGACCAGAGTCACATATCTAGGCCTCTACGTACAAAACATTATTTAACCTCTTGCCTATGCAGAAATGGTTGCAATACTTGAGAAACAGACATCTGTTGTCTTGTGCCAAGCTCCAGGTTATTTAGATTCTGATTTCTTAACAGAAACCAAACCCTTGCAATGTATTTTTGGTCCCTCTTTCCCAGTCACTTTTGAATATCTTGGCCAACCCGAGAGCAATGTGGGAGTTTTAAAGAGAATTCCTGGGTGTTTCTTGTGAATGAGCGGCTGGAATATTTCATACCCTGAGAAGGATGGAGTTAGGGCTCCAAAGTGGTTTTAGACATAAGCAAATCCAAGCAGGAGAGAGCTACAGGTCATCAGGGTCTGCAAATCCAGCTGCCTATGGAAACAGTTTGTTCTTCCAAACACTCACTGTTCTTGCTCCACATTTCTTCACAAACTTGGTTTCATTTTTGCTTAGATGGTACTAGTTTTTTTCCTGTTCATGCAAGAACCTTCTTGACCCTTGCAACCCACATCTTCTGCTTTCCTGGTTTTTGCTCTCATTTTAGATCTGTCCACACATCCTGCAGTGCTTAATGTCATCCTTGGGCCAGTGAAGTTTGCTATATAATTTAACATTTGTAAATCCTTCTCACATGTTTTCTTACTGATTGTGTGATACATGACAATGATCTGAAATTGTCATCCTTTTGGATGTGGATATCCTTCAGATGACCTGGAGAATTCCAAGGAAAAAATTACCAGATAAACCAGCTATGTCATGGCATTTTATTGTTCTGTAGTAAGGTAAGATTTATGAATCCAAAAACATCCAAAATCAAGCAGCATGGTAAAAAAACAAGAATCATAAAAGACACTATCTCTTTCTTTGAGATTAGCAGGATATGTACAGACTTCTGTGTGACCCAGGAATAAAATATGCTGCCTTCCTATGAGAATCTGGTCAAATGTATGGTTGCTCTGTACAGATGAGTCCACTTACAAGTGTTCAAGTGTGAATAAAAGTTCAAAACACGTGTTCTGAGTCTTCAGGCAGACTGTGAAAATGGTAGAGAAAGGTGTGGCTTGCGTCTCCTGTTAGCTGGTCACCAAAAAAACATGTTTAGCATGCTCACTTAAAAAAGGGCATTTTGCACCTTTTGTGCTGAGCAATTCATGCAGTGACAAAATGCACAATTACAGGAGCAAAGTAATTATTGTTGGTCTTCATTATGAGTCTCGATTAATTTTAATAAGTGTGATTCAGGAGAGAGAGAGGGGAATGGTGTTCTAAATACAGATTGCAATGCACAAAAAGGGATTAGATCTCCCTTACGCCATAAACTGGAGGTGTGAGAAATCTGGGTTTATTTCAGACACTGCAGCAGAGTAACTTTTTAGCAGATGTAAAGATTCAAGAAACACACAGATCTGAAGTCTCTCTGGCAGCAGCTACATACTGCTTGGAGCTATGAATCCGTGTAGGTGGCATAGTAATGGCTTAAATTAGTGAGGTAGCATAAAACAAGGTATTTTAATAAGCAAGGTGATCGTGATGGTAGACTACTAGATTTCCATACTGCTTGTGTACGTTTCCACCTACTTACAAGGTGTTTGGAAAAGGAAAGAGATGATGGAGTGCAGCTCATTTAATGCAAGGTGCTATGCCCTTTTGTGCCCACTGGTGGCTAATTCTGTCCTGTCTGCTGGCACCCCAGAGGACAGGATATGTCCTTGCCTAGCATTCTGTCCCTAAAGAGATGGGAGCTATGTACCTGCTACTGAGGACCTGGCCGAAAAGCTCAAAGCAGAGGAAGCACTTCCCCAGCCATGGCAAGAGCCACAGCTGACACTGCACTAGCTTGGTTTGCAGGCCTTCAGCTTTGAAAGGCTTTCCCAAACACAGCTCCGAGCACTACCCGGCTCTGTGAAAGGGCTGCCAGGGGAAGGTGAGGACTAGCAGGAAAACTCAGGGCTAACACCTTTCCTGCAGGAGCAATCACTAGATGTTTTCAATTTTGGACGTCCGTGCTTTGCAAGAGCTAATAAAGCATTTTGTGAAAATACAACTTGTACAATGTACAGGCTAACGCAGAGGTGACACCTCTGGATTTCTTGGGGATGTGAAAGAGCTGCCAGGAGAAGGCGAGATCCAGCGACAGAACTCAGGGCTAGCACCTTGCCTGGGGAAGCAATCACTAGATGTTTTCACTTTTGAACATCTTTCTGAACAGGAGATATACTGGTGGAGACAAGCTCTGCCCTCCTTGAAACAGAATCGTGAGCAGCCTTCAGAAAGCACACAGGATCCGGAGGACCCTGTACCCTGCCCCTGTCAGACCAGAGGCAGTAGTCCGAATGAGGGGAGTGAACGGAGCAAGTTCATGATCGAGGCAGAAGACAAACTCCTTCCTTGCCCACTTCACTCCTGCCAAGTGCCACTGAAAAAGATATGATGCTCTGGTTGAGAAAGACCAGCTAAATGAGGATGTGTTCGATGGGCAACCTACACCAGAGGTTTGTCCACGGTCAGAAAAGCCTACTGCTCATATTAAGACCAAATCTGTAAGGAAAAAAAAAAAAAAAAAAAGAAAAAAAGATAAGATTTTTGGGTAAAA
>VWZY01009533.1:0-11833 GCA_013399075.1 Chloroceryle aenea
GAAGTGGCATTTCTCCTCAGATGGCTCAGGAATGCCAGTTGTGTTCTCCTGGAGATTTTGTAAACTTAAAAGAGAGCCATGAAAAAAAAAATGCTCTCCCCTGTCCAGCCCATTAATTCAGCCTGCTCAGGACAGAATTAACCTTGGCAAGCCTTCCAGAGGAGAGAGTCATTCTAACCTTAAAAATTTGCTGATTAAAGCTGGTTTCAGGAATTCGATTTCACTTAATGCATTGGCTGAGTGCCCAGCCTGGCATTAACATAGCCACAGACACACAGACCTCTGCATTTTTACCTCCCTGAGAAAAAAAAAGTTAAAAAAAAAAACGGCAAACCCAGCTAATGAAACCTCTTTTGCCTGTTTTGAGGAAGAATTCATTTGAAAGACTCCCTTAGCTAAAGGCATTAAGTGTGCCCTGGTTACCCATCTCCTAAGGCCAGCAGGGAGGTAATTCCCTTCTCCCAATTAGCGGCAGCGCTGGGTGGCGAGTCGGCTGCCGCCGGCTGGGCAGTTGGTGCCCTGACCTGGTGCGAGGCAGAGGGGCTTAGCACTGCCCCGGGTCAGTGTGGGGATTGAGCACAGGAAAATCACCTCTCTGCCCTCTCTCAGCAACCCCCTCGTGTGCTGTGCTCTCAAACCTTAGACTTTATGGCATCTAACAGCGCTTAACTCATTAACCTTGACATTCCTCCAAAACAGTGGGGCTCAGATTTCTAAGGTTTCTATTTATATCTTGAACATTTTTTAATGCTTTTTTTATATGAAAATTAATGTAGTTTTTATTGCCACCATCACTCATTCATCTTGCCTCCAGAGGGTGGGTTTCCGGGATCTCTCTTCACAGCCACGTTACCTCTCAGGGCAAGAATGTGGTCTCTGCTGTCTGTGTGGTTCTCCTTCATCTCAGCCACTCAAGTTAGAACATCCAGCCCCAAAACATCCATCCAGAACTGTATGCCCATGCCATGTCACATGGGAGGAAAAAAAGAAAAAAAACCCACTTCTCTGTTCTGGGTGCTTGTAAATTCCGTGAACTATTAGGATTTTCTTGATGGTTTTCTGCAATGTTGAAAACCAGTTTCATGGAGGTGGGATTCCTTTATGTAACTCATTATTGACACCTCTAGAATTATATATGAGACAGATCTGGAGATAGGGAGCAGCTTTCCTGCCTACTAAATGCAGGGAGCTGCAAGGAGCTCGGCGTTAATGCTTGTCATTAGTTTTTGTTTTAATCATGTTGAAGTTTCGATCGAACTTCACAGCAGATCAGGGTTGTGAAGCAAGTGGGGGTGTGCTGATATATATTGATGTATATTAATAGCCTGAGGTGCTGTGGGTGTTCCTCGCTATTGCAGAGGCTCTTCCAGCGGTGCTCCAGACCAGTGTTCCTGTCGTCACTGTGTAGCTGGTCTGACTGGGAGATGCTGGCCCTTACGAGCCGCTTTCCGGGGTGGGGGGACCAGCTCTGAGCCAGCAGCCCCCGCTGCTGTGCAGCCAGGAGGCGCTGGCGGGGATTGTCTGAAACAAATGGCATCTGCTTTTCCCCAGGCTGAGTGGTGGGATTTAAATGTTAAGCTTTTCTTTGGATTATTTTCTGCAGGTTTTTTTACCCCTCTATTTTTCCTCCTGGCTTTTTCTGTGCGTGTGGAATGTACCCTTGACACATTTAAAAACATTATTAATCTTTGTCATTTGTATTTTAAAAATAACTCAGTGATAGCAGCCAGCGGTCCTTAAATCCTTTTTAATTCAGGCTGACCTTGTGAGCAGTGATCCTGGGGAGGAGGCACTGCTGCCAGCCTCCCTGGGCGCTCACCGATAAGCGGGCGCGTTTGGCGACACCTCCACGCTTGCCCTGTCGCAGGGCGCGATCGACGTCGGGGTGGGCGAGCTTGCTGCCTGCAGAACGTTTCGCAGGTTGTGAGGGGCCTTCCAGGCAGAAGGATTATAAATTAAGATATACCAGCCACAGTCCATTCCTGTGAACAGCTGGCATCCTGCACCAGGGGGGTGGCATGTCCAGAGCTGTGTCCCACTGCCAGCTAGTGTGTGGCCAGGATATCAGCGTCACCGGGGCGCTGACCACAGGCCACCCCCACCAGCACCGCTGGAGCCTTGATGCCACGTGTCAACATTCCCATCACTGTTGATGCTGTGGCATCCACGTCTGCAGAAACAGGTTCTCCAGGCAGCTGTGGTGGTGATTTACTGACGAGTTTTTTTCAGTACCCATCTTCACATGGTTTAAAGTCTTTCTGAAGTCCAGCTGGAACCAGGGCCATCCTGTCCTGCAGCTGTTGCTGCTGGGGGGATGCTCAGTGATAATTAGCACACCCCAGGCTGGTGAGGACCCTCTGTCAGGGTTCAGAGGTGTGAGCCAGGGAAGAGCACATTAATGGTCAGAGTTGTCATAATCAGTGCAGTTGCTGGAGGTTTGGCCAGTTGACGGGGTCAGCAGAAGGGACACAGGCACCAACAAAAAGACCAGGTTTGTTGTGCTGTTTATCTCCAAACGACACAAAACTGCAACAGGGCACTTAATTACAAAAAGAGAAACTTATTATACTCTATTATAAGCAGCAGGGACAATAAGCAAGGTAATGCACCTGATCATTGCTACAGAAGGAAAGCTTTAGTGATTAAGAAACACAGATCAGCAATTGCCCTATGGATACGTTGCCATCATCCTGACCCGCCGTCGCTGGCGAGCTGCGGTTGCAGCCAGGACCTGGAGAACCCATCCCAGCAATTGGGAGGCCCTGTGCAGTTTGTCTGCTCGTAGGCAAGGTCTCCAAAGTCACTGCAAGAGGGTCCAGCTTTTATAACACTCAGTTACCAAATTCAGCAAGTCAGAATGGTTTGGATTTTTCTTTGTGCAGAAACATCTGGTGCCATCCTCCCTGGTGGGTGTCCCTCAAAGCCTGGCCAGGGCCTGGGGTGAGACCCAAGGGAGTTTTTTTGTCTTTAACCACACATTTCTCAACAAGGTCTGATCTTTAGATGTCTGGTTTCATTTCCTACTTCAGCTCTAACCCCGAGGTCCAATCTTTTCACAGGCTGGTCTGGCTTCACCACCTGTTTTAGCTCTCACTGCCCATCTCTTGATAAGCACCAATTGTTGCAACACAAGCATTATAACAAATTCCTAACATAAACCTGGGGTTAATTAAGCAATATAAGGTTTGGTTATTGATTATAAGACATAACATTGTGGGGTTCATCTAGAGGCCAGCCTTTGGCCTGGGCCTGTGATCCAGGCCTTAGTGTATTCCCGGAGTCAAACAAAAGAGGAAATTCCCCTTCAAAATCCCCTGCAGTTGGGTCTATTTATTTTTTCCTTCTGTAATGGCAGAGTCGTGATGTGCCTAAAACATACATGGCCCGCAATCTTCCAGGGGAAATATCTGAAGGAAGCTGTGAGCAGATTGCTCGGCTGTTGCAATTTCGCATTTAAGGGAAACTAATCGCTTTTGGTACGGAGAATCTGTCATTACACACCCATCCCCCATGTGCACTGCATTAAATACCAGCAGAGGCAGAAAATAATATTGCTTTCTTGATAATAAACAAATCTTGTGGACAGGAATTGTACCGGGATCTTTAAATTAAAAAGAGGTTTGTGTGTTGGGTTTGCAGTGGGCTTAACTGCCAACCAACGGCGGTGGCAAGAAGTTTTAATGTCCTGGAAATCTGATTTTTTCCTGCAAAAAGAATTCCGTAGCCTTGCTGATTTCAGTTAATCAGGGAAGCAGAGTTCATTGTGAAAAAAGCAGAAGACAGAAAAGCAGCTGTATTTTGGAGTTGTGCTGTATAAATTACCTGACAGCAGTTTTTTCAGGTTACAAATGCTGGATGTTCAGTTTACGTGCCCAGGTGATAAACCATGTAAAGAGATGTTTGTGTTGTGCTTCTTAAAAAGTACAAATCTGTGGAAGCCAAGATGAACTCTCCGCTGACCAAGGCCACCTTTGTGTTGTGTGTGGGGATGCAGAGCACTGTGGGGAGAGCCCAGTTGCTCCAGCCGTGCCGGGATGGGCAGCACCCGGTGTTAACAGAGCGATTCCGTTCCCTGGAGCAATGGTTAAAAGCCATCGGGTTCCATAATCTGGTCTGGGGTGTTGCCAGCCCTGGACCAGCTTTCAAATGATGTCCCCTGTCAGAGAGAACACGCTGCCGTTCCCTACCCCAGCCCTGCCTCCTTGGGCAATGGTTTCCTTGCTAACCTGACTCTGCTCTCTCTCTTTTTCTGTCCCCAGTGCTTGTATGGCTGCTACGTCCATTCCTCCATCATCCCCACGTTTCACAGAAGGTGCTACTGGCTTCTGCAGGTAGGATGACGACAAGTTCCTCTCTCCTGGGAGTAATCTGGTCGTGTTTGCTGCCAGGGAGGTTGGCGGCCCCGTGTTTCATTGTTTGAGGGGATTTTGTTTGTCTGGAAGAGACAGGGAGTTTCTTAGCTGCCTGTCTGTGCTCAGAGGTATCACGTGTTTCCTCTAGCAAACACAGAGCTGATGCCCACTCAAATGTTCCCTAAACCGTCAGCTCAAGTGAGACTTTTCTGAGGTTTTCAGTTGTTAGGGTTCTGAAGAGAGGCAGGCACAGGAGCTCGGGAAGCTGACTGCTGGACCAGCACAGGATGGTGTGGGAGAGAAGTCAGCCCTGTGGCAGCGTTTGACTTTGGGGTGAACCCTGTGGCCAGCCTTGTTATGGATCTGCTCTTCTCCAGTGCACCGGGGAGTTCAGTCTCAAGAATCCCTCAATGATTTTTCCTCTGGCTGCTGTCTCTGTGAAGCCCCTGGAGGAGTCGAGCAGAGTCTTCCTCTTGTTCCTGTTTGGTTTGGGTGATGGCCTGGTCCTCGCAGGGTTCCTTGGGCTGTGGTGGGTGTGCTTGGGCTCACGGGTGGGAGTTTGTCTGGGCTGGGTGTTTGCTGGACAGAGTCGCTAACCCTGCACTCGCAGTGCTATTTATGTTATTGACTGGTTGCTGTTGCTGACAAAGGGAAGCAAATTGTTTTCTTTTGTTAGAAAACGGCGTTTGACACATATTGTAATGATATTATTGTTCTAAAGATTAAACCCCTGCAGTCCTGAAAACAAACAGGGCTGAGGAAAGTGACATCTGTTTCAAGAAGCAAATGGAAAATAATCCCTTTTTTTCCCCCTGGTTTGGCAGTTGCACTTCCATATTAAAAGGGAAGGCACTGCTGCTTGCAAGGTGTGCCGTGACCCAGAGAGGACAGTGCCCACACAGTGCCGTAACCAAAGGGAACGTGCACAAAGCATCACTGTCCTCTGTGATGTTTATGTGCACCTCAGCTCTGTTTGCATCCTCTGCATACACATTCCATCTGGAAGTACAGGGGAGAATGCTTTGCTGCAGTGGTGGGAGCAGGATTGAGACTCCCCTGGATTTAGCGCTTTTCCTCACAGCCCTTCGAGGGCCTGACCTGTGCCCGTGGTTGGATGCAGCGAGGAGCAGGGTGTAGCTGTGTCTGGAGAAGGCACGAGACAAAGCCAGCAAAACCTGCAGACCTGCAGCAGCAGAGAGCTGCTGGCCTGGCTGTTCAGCATCTGCCTCTGGCTGTGATGGACGGCGTGATGCAAGAGTTCAGAGGAAACTCTGAACTCCCCCTGAATAACTGATGGCACAGCACAGTGGTGCTTCCCAAGCCAGCACCTCCTGGGTGTCCCTGTGAAGGCAGAGGGGACTGTGGAGGGCAGAATAGCAGGTCACTTGGTTCCTCTGCTCCTGCCTATTCGGGAACAGGAGTTTGGCCTGGGGCTTGGTGGAAGCATCCTCCATCCCTCACCCCAGAAGCTGAAGGAGGTACCAGCGATGCACATGGCTGAAAAGTGCTGCAGATACCCCTGTCAGCATCAGCCCTCAGCCCAGGCACAGTCACCACAAGTGCCAGGAGGTTTCCAGCATCCCTGGAGGGCAGCTCAGTTCATGAAATGTTTTCACATAAACTGAAAATGTTAAGGAAGGTCCCTGTTTCTGACGAAATTCAGGGCAGGCAGCAGATTCCTTCCTGTTAGAGGAAGGATGTTCCCAAGAGGAACAGATGATGCAAAATCAAACTGCAGAGTTCCAGCTTCAAATTGGGCTGTGACCTTTAAGGAGGTTCACTCCGAAACTGCAAAGCTTTTTCCATTACCTTTGAGAGACTATTTTCTAGCTTTGCCATCTCCCATGATTTCAACCCATTACCTGTGAGCCTGAGCAATGCTCACATAGACTGAGTGCTGCCCAGACACAGACAGTCCCCAGATCCTGCTCTGTTGTGGGCTGGCCAGCCTGTGCTTGTCCCCCAAGAGTTCCTCCCCTCGTAGGTCACCCCTCTTGTCATTAACCACAAGCTTTGTATTTCTTTTTGTTACACGCTGCCCAGAATTAGTGCTGGACTTGTCTGTCATGGCAGTTAGCAAGCTTATGTCAGATGAGTTGAACTGCAGCACCATAAGAACTTCTCAGCTGCACCCTGAGGCCTGGCTCGCTCACATTTGGAGGGTGTGTGTTGACGTTCAGACATCTTTGCTCTGATAATTGCTTTGGTGTGAGATAAGTGGATGGGAGGTACATGATGCGGGACATCTCGTTGGGATGTAGGATACTGGTGTTGACAAACAAGGACATGTTGTGCCTTCCTGTGGGAGGAATGGGGGTCTGTGATTGAGGACAGCATCTGCCCATGAGAAATGGGCTTCCCTCAGACATGCGCTCACGGGTACGCAGCTGGAGAGAAAAGAGCTAGACAAGAACAGATGATGCTTTTCTAATGTCTGCCCAATGTTTCTGTTCAGGTCCACAGTGAATTTAGGGGGAGTGGGACCAGAAAGAGAAAGGAAGAAGGTATTTTGTGGATCTGCTTCAGTCTTCAACACCATCCAAAAAGTGACTTTGATGTTCCAGTACAGACAGGGCAATGTTTAACATTAACCTCCAGCAAAATGTTTGGCTTTTGAGTTCACAGAGGCAGATGAGTGACTGTCACTCCAGAGCTGGACGCAGTGTTCCAGGCGAGGTCTCAGCAGAGCAGAGTGGCAAGTCGGAATAAATACAATTAGCCTGTGATGCTGCTTGTGTTTCATGGGATGATCATCCTCCAGTTCCTACTGTCAGGCTGGATATTGATTCAAAATCCCCATGCAGTTGTTCTTGATCTTTTCTGACTAGCATTTTCAGCATAAAGGCCGAGACTCAAGCCACAGAGACCTGCAGTCTCTCTGGAGTGGGGATGCTGTTCTATGGCCATTAATTACCTGGTGGGATCAGATTTCTTACTTAAACAACTTTGCTTTGTCGCTCATGATTGACGCAGCACGACTTCTCCCTGCAGACTGGGCAAAGGGGTAAGAACTGAAAACCAGTCAGCTTGAACCGTCAGCGGGCAAAATTCAGCTTTGTGAGTCCCTGCTCCAAGGAGTGATCCTGCCCTGGGCAGAGGCTGCCGTGCGGTGACGGTGACGATGGGCTGGCGTGGAGCGCCTGTGATGGTTGGTCAGTTTTACAAGCTCGAGGAGTCCTCTCTGTTCTGAAGAGAGTTTACTTTTTTGAGACATCTCAAACTTTATTGATAATGGATTTGAAATTCTGCCTTACCTCAAACACCTTCAGTATTTGTCACAGATGTAGTAATTGCCAAGCAAGCGTCGCCGTGTCTCTGCAGGAGATGGGCCAGCCCTGGCTGCTGGCAGCCTTGCACATGGGCCTCATGGAACTGAGATGAGGGACAATGACAAGGTAGTGGTGGTGTTTCCCTTCACTGGGTTCTCCTATTTCTCTGCCAGCTTTCTGATTTCTAGAAACTTAAGACCATGCTCTGAGTGACGGGCAGAGGGAAGGACAGGGCTGAGGATGCAAAGATCTCTTTGAGGGGGTGCTGGGGAGGACTATTCAGTAGCGCTTATTTTTTTTCATCACCTGTTAGTATCCTAAAAGCAGCAGTGCCCTCCCCATTCTCAGTCAGTCAGGCACAGACGGGCACTGCTGAAGCCTTTTTTTAGGTAGGAGTGATGGCAGGTCCCCACACTCCTGGGAAGGCTTCACTGCAGACGCTGCCACGGATTTGCTGGCTCGTCTGTCAGCGGAACGTGCGTGTGCGAACACCCGCGCTGCGCCTGTTTGGGCCTTCAAAATGGCACCAGATTTCCTGTCAATCGAAGAAGAAGAAAAAAACCGAACCTGTTTGTACTCATAATGACTAATGCAGGGAAAATGTGGATTCTCAGATACAGACAATTTCCAAACATTGGCACAGCTGAGCAGCAAAACGCAGCGTTCCCTTCTGTGGATTGGTAATTGGCACCCCAGGAATTTAAAATTAATCTAGCTGCCAGGCTCCTGGGGCTGGCTGCTGTTTGCAAAGGTTATTGGAGGCGAGCTTCAGCTTTACCCTGGAATTGCGGTGCGTCTCCTGCTCTCCTCCGTGCTTCTGCCATGCAGCTTGAGACTCTGGATTTGTTGGACAGCCATCATTTTCCATCCTGCCTTTAGCAGGCTCTGATATTGTTTTAGTGCTGATGTTAAGGTGCTGCGGTTACGGGAAGGAGCACGTTAAAAAAAAGTCGTCCTTTTGCTTAATTAAGAAGCACAAAGCAGAAATTTGGTGTGCACTCCGGGGTTTTTTTGCCTCAAATGTTCGATTATGTCCTAAGCGAGAGGAAGACTTTCCCATCTCCTTTTTGATGGCCCCCCATCTGATTGCTTGTGCTGCGCTGCGTCAGCAGCATCTTCCACATCCCTGGCTGCAGGAGCAACAGACAGTTTGAGGATTTTGGTCTTTTTCAACATAAATTGGAAGCATTACAGTCTCATAAAAATTCCTGAGACTTTTGCTTAGTAATGGGTTTTTATTTTGCATTTGGGTACAATAGAAATGACTGGGCAATAAAGCACAGAAGCTCGTACGCTCTGTGTGGGCACTTTAGATGGTCCCACATTGTTGGGGAGCAAGGCATAAGTTGGGCTCCCGGCATAACGAGCCTTTGCGTTTTTTCTGAGGGGAGTATAAACAGTTGCAGCTCTGTTAGCACATTTTCCCAGAGTGAGTTTTCCCCTATATGACAAAATTAAGCGTGAAGTGAAGTACAGCAGAGTATGGCCCAGGGCTCCTAGCTGGCGCCAGCGCGGTTCAGCATCCCGAGCACGCCGCCGTGGTGAGCGCGGCAGCGCGGCGCAGATGGACTCGTTGACCTTGGGACAGCGGCTGAGCAGCCCAAGATCCAGGATCCCGTCCAGGAGTGAGGGTAGCGATGGCAGATTCCACCTGGGGTGGAGGCATCTCAGGGCCTATGGTCTGTACCGCTCTTTACTTCTACAGTGTCTCCAGGAACAGCCTCTGCCCTCTCGTCCAGGCTGTTACTCAGCAAAGGAAATGCAGAAGGCAGTACAGATGGAAGGTGATATAAAGTACTATTTATTGTTAGGGTGTGGCCATAGGCAGTGGGTATCTGAGGGTTAACTTCTACTGAAAAATGCAGAGCATGTCACAGGCGGAGCACCAGCCAAGGCAGACGTTGGTATCAAAGAGGTAGAGAAACACCCATGCTGCTAAACTGTGGCCACAAACAAGGTGTCAAAAGGAGAAAAAGCCCTCCCTTTTTCTGGTTCAAAATGCCACAATTTCTAAAGGCTCAGGTGTTTCCTGACTGCTGTAACACTCTTCCATGCCCTCCTCTGACCCGAGCTTTAGCTGCTTTTGTGGTGGTGTGATGGGAAGAAGCTGATGCAAACCCCTGTTGACTTTTTTCAGACAGACAGATGCACCTCTGTGTCTCTTCAAGCATGGGCATCGTTTCAGAAAGGATTATTTCTGCAGGACCAGGCAAGGACCTCCCACCAACAGAACAGACCTTTTAGACAGGCGTGCTTTAATTGCCTCGCATTCCTATTTTTAGGAATCACAGCATATCTCCATGTGAGGTATCTCCATGTGAGATGTGCTGTGAGAGAAGATGGTAAGCCTGGTGGGAGCACATGGTGCTGCCAGGAGAGAAGAATTGTCTTTTGTTACTGATTTAGCTCTGGGCTGCAGCAGGAGAAGTGCTTTTAATACCCACTCTGGCCAGGGGTTACAGCAGCCGGTCCCCTCGTACATAGAAACACAGCAATGTCTGGNACATCTGCTTGGCTTCATGACACTTCCCAGTGCAAAAGCGTTTTCAGAGAATTAAAAAGTTGTGGATGCCCTTTTCAGGCTTCCTTAATATTCATTGACATGATCTCTCTGAAGGATCGTTCCCTCCTTTCTTTCCTTTTATCTTCTCACCAGCTCTTTTTGAAGGCACAGCGCTCCTTTGCCATGTCTCTGCTGCCTTGGATCACAGAACAGCTACGTCTCGAGACTTCCCATCATGTTATTCAGGCATCATTAAAGATTTGAAATACTCATGGAACTGGTGGAGCTGTGCAAAGAGCATTGCTCAGTCCAACTGAAATTCCAGGGATTTGGTTCACTCTTTTGCAATAGTTTTCTGGTGTTGTTATTTTGGTTTTGGGGTTTCTTTTGGTCACATTTTATAACAAATATTTACTCCTGAAAATGGATTTCAGAGAAGCCACATAAGGGAGGTGTTAGCTGTTTCTCCTTGCGAATACCTTAACCCTTTCCACTCATTCTGGCTGGAGGCCAGAAGCTGCTGGGTTCGTTAGCCTGGTGCCGAGCTGCCAATCTCAACAAGCCTTGGTCTGCACTGGGATCCCTTGCCCTCAGCAAAGGTCTGGATGGGATGAACAGTTAAGTAGGATTGAAGCAGCCTTCTTGTGGCTCTGCACATTGTGCATTTAGCACGAATGCCCCAAATCTTAGTTTTAGCTGTCGNGCTGGAGGTCAGAAGCTGCTGGGTTCATTAGCCTGGTGCCCAGCTGCCAATCGCAACAAGCCTTGGTCTGCACTGGGATCCCTTGCCCTCAGCAAAGGTCTGGATGGGATGAACAGTTAAGTAGGATTGAAGCAGCCTTCTTGTGGCTCTGCACATTGTGCATTTAGCACGAATGCCCCAAATCTTAGTTTTAGCTGTCATTAGAGATAGCTTTAGTGATAAAAGCACAGCTCTGCTGTGCTCCCATATTTTCACAGAATAAAAAGGAAGCAAGAGCCAGGATGCTGCAGGCTGCGTTGCTGAAAGACCTCTCTTCTTTGCCTCCAGCATCAGGAACCTGAGAGGAGCGGTTTCTCTTTGAGAGGAGCCAGCTGCTGCAGATCTGCTCCTCATCATCTTGTTCTTGATGGCTCCTGCATCTCCCCAGGGCGTCCGGGGCTGCTGTCGCTGCCAGCTCTGATGATGGGCACTGAGGGTCACACGCGGTGACAGCCGCTCTCTTCCTCCCCAACACTCACGGCACTGCTGCCTTTGAAACATCTCCTGTGTTCTGCAGCTGAGCAGAGGCTGCTCCTGCACCCTCTCAGTTTTGCCAGCTGAGGCTGGAAGCTCTTGCAGCTCGTCCCTTGGGCCGGTGCTTGGGCAGAGCAGTTGCTGCCCCTGGCTGGTCGCCAGCTGATTCTTGCTCCAGATGCTTGCCTGGGAGTGCTGGGTTGGCTTTGCTGAATTCTTGTTAGGCAGAGCAGCCCCGTAGCAGCTCACGGGCACCCTGGGAAGCCCCAGGAAGGGATGGGTGCAGTGGTGCTGAGCCCTGCCAGGGCTGCCAAGACAGCCGTGGGGAGCAGCCCAGTGACAGAACCTCGGTCATGCAGTGCTTCGCCTGGGGGGATCCCTCTGTTTTCCACTTGTCTTCTTATCCCCTGACTTGCTTTGAGAGCAGATGCATCCTTTGAAACCCACCTTCAGTCTTACAGCCTTTTCTTAATACAGCCACACGCACGATCTC
>VWZY01009533.1:12581-37277 GCA_013399075.1 Chloroceryle aenea
GCACAGTCCAGGCACGGGTGTGACGCCAGCCTTATGCCATCAGCCTTCCCTCTGCTCGCCCCCAGCAGCGTCTCCAGGAGCACCCGCCTTAGCAAACACTCGTTTCACCCCCATGGCTCCAAAGGGTACCGAGAGCAGGGCAGGCATGCGGGCCTGGGGACCTTTCTGAGGCCCCCACTGTCCCTGGGGAGCATCTGCGTCTTGCCGGTGGCACCCGCAAGTGGCAGGGCTGGAAACGGGATTGGCTTTGCTCAAGTGTACGCCCCCCCGTTCACCCGGGANCACAGAATAAAAAGGAAGCAAGAGCCAGGATGCTGCAGGCTGCGTTGCTGAAAGACCTCTCTTCTTTGCCTCCAGCATCAGGAACCTGAGAGGAGCGGTTTCTCTTTGAGAGGAGCCAGCTGCTGCAGATCTGCTCCTCATCATCTTGTTCTTGATGGCTCCTGCATCTCCCCAGGGCGTCCGGGGCTGCTGTCGCTGCCAGCTCTGATGATGGGCACTGAGGGTCACACGCGGTGACAGCCGCTCTCTTCCTCCCCAACACTCACGGCACTGCTGCCTCTGAAACATCTCCTGTGTTCTGCAGCTGAGCAGAGGCTGCTCCTGCACCCTCTCAGTTTTGCCAGCTGAGGCTGGAAGCTCTTGCAGCTCGTCCCTTGGGCCGGTGCTTGGGCAGAGCAGTTGCTGCCCCTGGCTGGTCGCCAGCTGATTCTTGCTCCAGATGCTTGCCTGGGAGTGCTGGGTTGGCTTTGCTGAATTCTTGTTAGGCAGAGCAGCCCCGTAGCAGCTCACGGGCACCCTGGGAAGCCCCAGGAAGGGATGGGTGCAGTGGTGCTGAGCCCTGCCAGGGCTGCCAAGACAGCCGTGGGGAGCAGCCCAGTGACAGAACCTCGGTCATGCAGTGCTTCGCCTGGGGGGATCCCTCTGTTTTCCACTTGTCTTCTTATCCCCTGACTTGCTTTGAGAGCAGATGCATCCTTTGAAACCCACCTTCAGTCTTACAGCCTTTTCTTAATACAGCCACACGCACGATCTCATCGGGCTGAAGGCTATTTTTGCTGGATCTTTCCTCCTTCGTATTTACTTGCCCGCTAATGTTAGCTTCTCATAGAGTCTTTACCTTCACTAAAATTAAGTTCCATCTGGCAGAACTCATCACAAGCTGTCTTCCTCCCAGCCATCTCCTTCCTCTTTCTAAACGAAGTCGTCCTGTGTGACGTGCTCCAAAATCACCCTCTAGTTTCACAGAGAGCGCGTCCCATTTGCAGCCAGGGGAAGGACAAAACACTGGAGGGAACAGCATCTCCACAAGCCCTCTTTCTCAGGAGAGCCAGCAGCGCGCGTGTGTTTTACACCCATCCTCACATGTCAGACCACAGAAATAAATCAGGATGTTGCTTTCCTAAAAAACATTTTTCGTGACAAAAATATGTAATAGATAACACCGAGCTTGCGGCTCAGGCTGGGCTATACCCTTTTATCAGTCTGGATATCCTCAAAACAAAGATGTGTTTTGACACCTGCAGGATGAGTAAAGGGGGACTGCAGAGAAAGGCAGCAATAACCCTCTGCTGATGTTCCAGCAAAGGGGAGGTGGAGAGGATTACAAATGAACTGGTATCTCGGAGGCTGGAAACATTTTAGCAGGAGTGCTTTATCTTTTGTAATGTTTTTATAAATTATTTATTAACACACTTGCTGCATTTTCCTGAGAAATTGGATAGAAAAGCAAAATGTATAGCCGGCAGATTATATTCCAGAAGAAAGACGCCAGTGATTAAAAAACAATTTCCAACCCTTTCAAACACATAACTTTATTTCAGACAAGTAGTCTGCTATTTTTGTAGCGCTCTCCACCATTTTAAAGAAAATCCCAGATTTGTTCCCTCGATATATGAGGAGACTGACGTTAATGCGAGCAAACTAAAAAGCAGTCAGAGTGCTTTAGTTGTTGCTTAAATAATCTGTTGTCATTTATAGAAGAGATGCCTTTCCCAAACTGCTGTGGGACGTGCCTGGGTTGCTAATCGAGGGGACCTATTACAGGGGCGACGTCAAAAACTCCAAGAGATGGCCGACTCCCGCAGCAGCGGGGAGCAGATTTCATGCTTCGGGCTGCTGGTGGAAATGNAAGACCCCAGAAAGCAGGATTGTGCATCTTTCCAGTTCTGCCCCAGCTTGTACCAGTGATGCTATCGCCGAGATATCCTCGCGGCAGGGATCGCGGTGATGTGACAGCACAACTCAGCTGGAAATTAAATCAAACCACAGGCTCCAAGACACTTATTAATATGCTCTGTATAGTGAGGATTAGGCTTTTGGTGACACTTAAATTGAATTCTAATGCTATTTTGAAATATATAATACGCTGAATTTACTTCACCTCAGGTTTGAGTTAATGGTTTATTAAATTATGCACCTTGCAGTAGCAAAGCTGTTTCCTGGTGTAGGACACTGGGGCTTGCAGTAGCAATGCAGCAATTTTGCTGATCTCATCCACATCCTCCCTGGTCAATTATTAGGTCTGCAGGTGTCTGCGAATGTATTTTACTGTCAGCTAAAGTTTCACCCGTGCTGGAGAGGCATAATTGGGGATTGTGTTGGAAATTCTGTAGTGAAGCAAATTACAATCTGAGTTTAAAGATTTGACGTTCGTTTTGTCGTGGCAGTGGACGACTTGTAGCAGATGCTGCCAAGGCTGAAGTCTCTCCTTCTAACATGGGATAAATTTTTCTTTTAATACGCAGCATTGTGGCCTGCAGTGAGTTACCCACCTTTTGTATTCTGTCTTCCATAAGTGTTTCAGATAAATCACTTCCCAGGTGCCTGCAGTTTTGAATGCTTTTCTTGCTGTCCCTCTGCCTGTGTGAATGTTTCCCTTATTACCCTGGTTGCTTTTGTTCTCAAGATCATCTTTCATTTCTGAAGGAGCACCTGTCTATTCCCTTATTATTGAACAGCAGCCTTCAGCTGTCCCTGATGCCTTCCTTGCACTGCTGCTGCCAGCTCCCGGTCGATGAAACTGTGGTGCCTCTTGTGTCTGGCCCTGCCCCCCTGGTACGAGGACAGTCCGTCCCCGTCCTCCCACAGGTGCCACCTTTATCACTGCATCCCTCTCGCCACCCACGCCTGCGGTGATGTCTCGCCTCAGACTGCTGAACTGGAAGGTGACCATCAGGTTCATGACCATGCATAGGGTCTGCTACCCTTAGTGAGAGTCAGTAGAGATTACTAGAAGTGGCCTGGAGTTCAGGATCTGCACTGTAATCCGATGCACCCTCCTCCAGAGCCTCCAGTGGGAACGGTGCGTACGGAGCACGGTCCTAGTCCCTGGCGAGAGCGTTCCATGGTTTTCTTTAACGTATCAGTGAAGGGGCAGAAGCTGGAGGAGAACGACCTAAATGGCTTTCCCTCCTGAACAGACATCGTACCTCAGGGCATCGTTTTCTGCGTCAGGGAGGAAGTGTGAGTTTTTTCTTATGATACATTTGTTTCAGTTAAATGTCAGCCGGTTTGCATCTGCGCCGCGCGCTGCTACAAGACGTATGTCATATGACAGTCTGCTCGCACTAGAGTTATTAGCCACCAGCAGCAAAGAAAGCACAATTTAGATAGAATAAAATAGAGGCTGAGAGGTTGATCAGTTTAGGTTCTGTAAAATGGGATGGCATCTTCCTAGGAAATTAGATTCCCTGATAATGTAACCAGCCTAAAACAAGTCTGTTGGATTGAACGCAATCATACTGTCCTCTTTTTACAACCCAATATTGCAAAAGGTTCCCGAGAAAGGTTGAAGGTATGTCTGGTCCCCTTGCAGCAAGTCAAAATAATGCACTTAACCCAGGGGCAGGTGGCGGGAGGACAGCCCAGGTGACAAACCACCTGCCTGTGACCCAGCAGCATGCGGGGCACGGGCCTCTAAGTATCATCTGCCCGCAGTCCTCGGGGACATGCAGGACAATCGTTGCCTTAGAAAAATATCCTTGTCTGCCAGCACCAGTGCTGGATTTACTCGTACTGATGGTGCTTAAATGCTCTGACTGACCCGCCTGGGCCACCTACACCAAGACAGTTTTCTAAGTGTGGCATAGCTATTGCATTGTCGGGAGGAAACTCAGGAATAAGGTCAGTCTGCATGAGCTGAATCTGCCTGTAGGCGTTAGGTACTTGCTGCTCTTCGCTGGGAAGAGCTCTGACCCAAAGGGAGGCTTTTGGCAGCATCAGTCCATCATTTGCCAGCAGGAGATGTGCAAGAATATTGCATCACAGGCTAAAACCTGCAAGAGAAGCTGTGGGTGGCTTGTCACATGCCAGGGCACAGGTGGCAGGTGGAGCCGCCGGGATGCTGCGGTGGCAAGAGCCACGTATCCATCGTTACGTGGAGGAACCAAAGCTCCATTTCCAGGCTTTCCCAGCACGTGGCCGAGGCTCCCGGTGTGTCCTGGCTGGAGGAGTGGCACGGTGACGCTTCTCTGGAGCTGCCCTTTTGCTTGGCGCTGGGGATAATTGCCATCTGTAATTCAGTGAGCTGTCGCAGGCACTTTCTGCTGGAAAAGGGAGAGGAGGCTGCTGGGATTTTCACCATTGTTCATTTATATTTTTCCTGGTGCTCTTTAAAAGCTGGCATCAACAGCTCTGTAGCTGCAGCCTTTTACTTACAAATGCAGAACACTTGTGCTTATTCTCTCTGTAACCTACAACTGAACCGCCCTTGGTAGGGCTTGTGCTGTTCTCAGACACAGCACTGGAGCCTGCAGTGCTCAGAGTGCAAGGAGGGCCTTCCTCAGCCCAGCAGCACCCTGTGGTGTGGAGACAGGGGCTTTGTCTACACAGCCAAGTCTCTCTTTACAGTGTCCACATGCAGGTATTTAATACTTGGGACAACTGCTGCCTTTCTGAAATACATCAGTCACGTTCTGTTCCTCTCATGCTTTTGCATTTTATGCCTCTGTCCTGCTGGGAATTTGCCTGATGTGTATGGTGTAAAGCTTTGTAGGAAAAGGAATCTACATAGAAAACAAATCCCCTTCTCACCTACAGTGAAGAGAATGGAGCCGTAGAATCAGTTTTGCTGCAAATGGGTTGAGCGAGGTACAGAAATCAGTCCTGAACTCCTTCTGCAGTGCTTGGCACTGGCACAAATAGCTCAACCCTCAAATGCTGTTATTCTTTCATTTTCATTGAACATTAAATCCATCACAAAAATATGCAGAAAGAAAAATGAAATGCAACATTTTTCAAGGTCACTTCTTTCTGTAGAGGCAATGTAACTGCACTGGGCTTTCTTTAGTAAAGCAGCCTCGGTGCAGGAGCCATACACTTCGTAGTCTCAACTCCCAGTCGCGTGGCCATGTTCCTATTCTATGGAAAAATCCAGCAGGTATGTCCTGTTAGCTGCCCCCTGTGCAGTGAGGCACTCTGATAAGCAATAATTATAACTATTGCAGGATGTCATCTCCTGTCTGCCATTTACTGACCTTTACTTTAGTGTAATTTTCTTCTCAGGAGCCCAGGTAACTAAATATCTGAGGAAGGCTGGCTGTATGAGTGTCTAGGACAGAGCCGTGGCCCAGCCTCACTCGAGTTCTGAAAGGTCTCCATTTTAGACCCATTGAATTTTTTCAGCGTATGGATAAATCTGGAAACATTGGAGAAAATAAGGGTTTTTTTTCTGAGTTCAACTTGTAGTTGTTGGGGGAGAGAAGGTACAACTTTCAGAAGCTGGGAAGCTGCTGAAAGAAGTTACCTAAATTAACTTTTCTGTCTGTACTGTCATTTTGGATCCCGGAGTCTGGCCAAGATACGGCTGACCTGCAGTCTTGCTGGTGCAGTGAGAAACATTGTCCTTCCAGGGAACTGAACCTTCCTTTTGGGTTTTTGGAGAATCAAACATGCAATCCGTTACAAATCCAGCAATTCAGGTGACCAGCATAATTTTTGGAGTGGCACGTCCGAGTTGGGGGAAAGAAGCAGCGTTGGGTTTGGGTTTTAGCAGGGGTTTGTGACGAAGTGGGGATTAATCCCAGGAGCTGAGAACATCAGTTGTGTTACAGTGTCAGCTTCTCCATAGCTTTGCTGTACGTGAAGCAGACGTAGGCACAGTCTTTGGGCGTGCAGAGGAAGGACAGTCTGTCCCCCTTGCTGTGACCTGCAAGCAGAGCATCCCACGTGCAAGGATCCGACCGCTGCGGGGACCGGGGCTGCCCAGGCTCGGGTGGCCAGCCAGCCCCTCACGCTGTGGGCAAGGGAACGAGAGCACGTGGAGTGGTCTTGATTAGAAAGTGCTCTTGCTTTTTCTCTTGAATGATACTTGCAGTGAAAATCGTACGTGAAATTTATACTCCTCTCGTATGATTTTGACTGGGTTTAGTGCACAAATCCTCAGTAGAAAATGTATTCAATAAAAATTTGATGTGGAACTATAGCTCAGCAGAATCTTTTTTAAGAAATCCAGCTCTGGGATATTTATTTTGTATCTAGTTCCAATTTTAGTGCCTATTCCTTCTGCAGATGCCCTTGTTAGCCTGCTAACAGTTTATGGAGAGCTCGGCCCCTCTCACCGCCTGCTCCCAGCATCCCGGCACCGTCGGTTCCTGCAGTGCCTGCTGCTGAAGTTTTCAGGGGAAAGCTCAGCTGCATGGGATACTACTTAAGGCAGCTGCTGTTGTTTTTTTCTGCAAGCAAATCCACGCTTTTTGTAAATGAAGAGACCAGAGGGCTTAGAGCTCACTGGAGGGGGGGGGCCGAGCCTGCAGTAGGTAGAGTGTTACCATGGTGGTGGGCAGGGACGAGAATACGGTACACTTGATTTAGAGCAAGTCTACTTGGAAATAATTTTAGCAGGAAAAGTGCAATAAATCTGGATTTATTCTTCTTTGATGCTCAGCAGGCAAAGGGAGATCTTTTATGGGAAGTGGGAAAGGAATCTGGGATGCCCACGATGAACATTTCAGAGTAAAGCCGACAGCTGTGGGCTGACAAGTGTCATTCCTTGCTGTGGAATAACAACCCTTCCGTGCACGCAAGTGGGGTAATCCCGGTATCTAGGATGAGTTAACTCCAACATGTAGAGAAGAAGGGACTTTTTTTAAGGTTTTGAAGCAAGTGACAGCAACAAATGAAATCCGTGCTCTCCGCCTTGATTTGTGACTCTTGTGTCAAAAGGCTCCCATTCCCTTCCCAAAATTGTGTCTCTTCCTTCAACGGCCGCCTGTCCAGCTCCCTCCCCCTGTGCCCAAGAGGCATCCCAGGGCAGCAGTGACCAAAGAGACACAAAGTGACTCTCCAAACACAAATCCCAAGGTTGAAAGCTCTGCTTAGCATCTCGGGGTCGCTGTAAAGATGGGTGTCTGCCCCAGTGTACCGCAGCAAAAGGGATCCTGCCCCCAGGAGCTGCCATCTCCTCCTCAGTACGTTAGGAAAGAGAGCTGGAGGCTCAGGGCTTCAAGAGCTTTTTCCTAATGTTAGTGATAAACTTCTGTCTCCCGTGAGTAAACAATCTTCTTGCTGTGCCCCTGCTCCCCAGTTTAAACGAAGTACACTGAAGGCCTCTTGCACAAACATCCGTTCTGTCGAGCAGAACTGAAGGGTTTGGGTTGTGTTTCTCTGTCTTTTTTTCCTTTTTTTCCCTTTACTTACAGTGTTCTCATATCAAATTTTCACTCGAAAAATACTGCCCAGAGGCATGGGAAATGGCCCACGGCTTTATGAAGTATCCCCCCATCCTAGGATACGCGATGTTTTGATTTCGTGACAGTCCGGGATGCAGTGCGTGGCCTAAATATTTTGGCATCCTATTTGATTTTTGAATTGTTGGATGGACCAGACACTATAGCTCACAGACAACATGACCATTTTTCCTTGTGGTTTACCCTTTTTCTAGATTACTGTCTGTAAGTTTCAAAATGGAATAGGATTCCTCCATGGTTTATAAATTAGGGCCATATTACAGCAGCACCCAATAGTGATGCTATATTTTAGATGGTGTCAGGGTTTCTATTATAAACCTCATTTTTCAGAGGTTTATAGCTCAGCCATAAAAATTCCCTGTATGCTAGGTCTCGGGATGTAACAGCTGCATCTCAGCCACGCAGAGGATGTGTTTGCATGTATTTTTACAAGCAAAACAGGGCATGCTTTGTGTGTATGTTTATATAGAAAGGTCAAGATAACCATATTAAAAATCAGTATAAATTTATCCTAACTTTTTAGTTCAAAGTTACTGGACTGGAAGTTAGGAAATGCCCCCTCTTTGGCAGCCTGATCAGCTTTAATCCTTCCTGTTTGCCAGCCTGCTCTGTGTGCTGAGACAGGATGCTGTTTACGGAATGAATAATGGGCAGGGGTGCCACTAAAGAATGCCTTGTGCCCAGGGAGCCAGCACCAGGCTGCTGCCCCTGGGGAGGGAGCTCTCCGAGCTCTGGCCGTGCCGTCCCGAGGAGGAGGAGGTGGTGAGGGTGACCCTGGGGCCCAGCCCTGCTGCTGCCCNAGGCACGCGGGCACCTCTCCTGAACACCCGGTGATGCTGCAGTCTGTCAGTTCAGGGGGGGTTCTTCTGAAACTAGAGTCATGAGACAGAATGCAGCCTTTGAATGGCAGAAGCTACCAGATCTGCAGATGGTCTTTGCTTCCGTGGAGCCATTGGCTGGTAGCAGTATTAACGCATCCTTCCTCACCAGGGGTATCCAACCTACACGGGAACAACTGCCCGTGATTGTTTCCACTCTACAGAAAGAAACCCTGAAAACAGATTTGCAACACAGCCTGTAACTCCACTATTGTCTACGAGCCTAGATACCTTTGAATGTATAGAATCAGTGCAGTTTCCTACGTTGACATATGAACAAGATACCAACAGCCTCCTTTTAACAGCCTCGCATAACGCTCACACCTGCTCTAGGACCATTTGCTCCATTTCAACAAAGCATCCTCCTGGAATGAGCAGGAACATCTTTACACAGCGCCGCGAGCGCTCCCGGCCAGGGAAAACAAACCGGGGCTATTTGTGGCCCCGTGCTACATGCAGCCGTCACGTGGCTCTGAAGATGTCTTTATATGTGCAAGTCAGACAGCCATCAACACGGGAGCTGTTTCATAAACACAAACAGCCAAATAATGACAGACAAACAGATTTGGTCTGAATGTAAAAAAAGAAGCAGCACGCATTCTGCAAGGTGGTGGTAACCCAGCTGCAGCTCTCCTGGGCTTCCCAGCTGGTGGAGTCCTAATGTGGATGGCAGATCAGCCAGTCTCTAAGCTCGTGGGTTTCTGTACATTCAGGCATTTTGACCTTAGT
The DNA here is from genome assembly GCA_013399075.1 of Chloroceryle aenea. Lineage (NCBI taxonomy): Eukaryota > Metazoa > Chordata > Aves > Coraciiformes > Cerylidae > Chloroceryle > Chloroceryle aenea. The sequence continues at coordinate 21,877 of VWZY01009533.1, forward strand.
GCTGTTGGCCCACGTTCATTCCCGCTCGGAAACTCCGACAGGTGCCTGGTTAGATCTCAGTTCAGGCACTGTTGTGGCAAGGATGCGTCACGAGCTGGGTCTGTTTTAAAAGTCATGCTGGATTACTGCAGGGAACACATTTTTACCATCCCTTCCCCAGGTGCTGCTCAGCATTTCCCATCTGAATGCAGAGGAGTCACAGCACGCTGCTGCGCGTGTGAAGACGCAGTGACAGGGAAGCTCGTACTTCCCAGTGCCAGGGGTGTCACGCTGCAGCTAACCCCTAATCCAGCTCCTTCAAGGAGCATGGAGCTTTCCCGAACGCACCTGCCCAGCCTCATTAATTAATATCATGTTTCACATTTCGTTTTAATAAAGCCTTTTCATTACCCAGCTTGCTCCCATGGTAGGAAAAATGGAAATTCTTTGTGAGAGCGTTGTAATTAAGCTGTAGTGTGATGGGGAGGAATGTGTCTTGCTTGTGTCTGTTTAAGTTGTCTCTGTGTAGGGGTGGTCCCCACATGCTCAGGCTGTGGTCCTTCGGCTCACGCTTTGGGAAGTTTCTGTCCAAGAGATACCAGAAGCCTGGAGGTTATTTATTGATGTGAGGCTGCAGTCCAGGGCCACTCCCAGCCAACACCACAGCAGGGCTGAAGGGGTGAGAGGTCTGACAAATGGGGTGTTTCTTCCTCTGACTGTAAAGGACCATGGATAGCAGTACAGGAGGTAAAATACTTAGTAATTTTAAGCATGTTGTGGCTTGCTCCCATGCTTCAAAAATCATTTTACCTAGTGTATGCACAACTGCTTATTGTGATGAGAGTAAGGAAACCAAGGTTCACCATGAGGCTGAAGGATCACTGTTGAAGAAATGCAACTCAGCAAGAGGAGTTAATTAAGTTGTGTCAGAATTACTTGTGAATTTGGAACCAGATTTTTATTTTCTCTTTGACAAAAGATAGAGTTTATAAAATTAGACAAAGCCTGCCCAGGAGGAGCAATTCTTTCCCTGCCTCTGACCTCAGGGATGCTTGTTTATGAGCTATATAGCAAGAAGATTGAAATGCTTCATTAGCAAGCACCATTGTACGTTATCTGGAGAAGATCCTAATGGAGTAAATTAGGAGAGAGACATCTGTTGCACTCTCTCTTTGTTTTAGTGCTTCAGCTCATGCTGATGCTGGCCTTTCGTGACCTTTCGATAGGTCTGCTCATCCAGCCTTCGAACCGAGCTGTGTCAGAGTTCATCCCTACCTTCCCAGAGAGATCTGTTCCCTTCTTTTCCTTCATTCCCAAGACCTTACAGACAAAATGTTAAGAGTGGCGGTAGAGGAAAAGGAGGCTGAGAGTCAGTAATATCCTGAGTCAGGTGGAGGAAAAGATGTGTATATGCACATGCATGCATCCAGAAGGTGCAGAGTTCTGCACTCTTCCCTCTTTCGTGTAATGGTTTCATTGTAAAAAAAAACAACAGAAAAACCCCACCCAAACAAAAAAAGCAACCAAAACCAAAAACCACAACAACAAAACCAGCTCAAATTTACAATGGATAATTACAGTCTTGGTTTACACAAAATTCATGGCACGTTCACATCTAAATATCCAGGTTTTATGCAAATCCAGGTGGCGAGCAGAAATCTTCTTCCTAAGCCATACTTCTTCCACTGCTGGCACAACGCTGGCAGGCCCAGAGCTGCTCAGCTGCCCTGATGAGTTCAGCAAAGGTGCTGCTGCTGCCGGGCCCTTCTGCTGTGAAGAGGCTCCCGTCACGTGAGGAAGAGGAGCTGGAGCTGGTGGCTGTTCTCCCTTCGATGCCGGCGAGTGTCGGTGGTGGAGGTCTGTGCTGCTCAGCACCAAGTCACAGCCACAGAGGAGTTTTGTTCAGGGCTTAAAACACTTGCTCAGATTAATGACCAAAAATGTCAAATATGTCCACAGCTAATTATTCATTAGATGCATAATTAGTGTGAGATGATCCTGACATTTTACTGTTGCTAATTTTTATACTCTAATAGTCTGCGATCACAGAACACCAGTTTAAACTGGGCACTGGAGGTGCCTGTTGCTGGGCTGGGGAGGATGCTCCTGCAAGTCCTCGCTGCCAAAGGCTGGCTGAGCGTGAAGGCCCAGAATGGCCTCATTCTGCCCTGTTCCAGAGCAGAGGTGCAAATGGAAAAGCGTCATCCTTCAGGGGTCTGGGGAGAGGCTGCGGACCTCACGCCAGATAGCGAGGTGCAGGGTTTGCTGGCAGCTTGCAAAAGGACAACAAAACCACAGCGCAAGAGCTGGAGTTCATTTGGGTTTGTTCTGAAGTGAAGGAGCTGGCTTTGGTGAAATCCTCCAGTCACCCAGCCCCTCACTGCTTTCAGTGCATTTGAGAAGGGGCATCCCTGAGTTCGGTGCTAACAGTGGACAGAATATTTGACATTGTAACACACCTTACTCCTAAGCAGTCTATTCTAAACAAACATCTTCTGCCTTGTCTGACCAGATAAGACTTCCACTTGGCAGTGATTTCCCTAATTGCATCTTCTTTCAGTCCTTGCTGGGAAGCGTGCCTTGCAAATTCAGTATTGTGATTAATTTCTATGAAGGATGCAATGTTCACTTTCACAGCTTCTTTTCCCTCACAAATACATTCATTACTCAAAGGACGTTTAGAGCTTTTACACCACCAAAAATTTGGGATTGCCTAGCAAGTATAAAACCTGCCTGAGATGCAGCATTTCTGTTAAAAGTATTTGTCCACGCTATACTGTGCCACCTGGCAGTGCTGGGACCCTTCTGAGGAAATGTGCTGGTGGTTGTGTCCATATTCTGGTTGGGTCAGCCCTTAGAAGAGAGCGCATGCAGGCCAGCTGCTCTTAAGCAAGAACTGCTGGCAAGGAAATCTTTCATCATTCGTACGTGGACTCCAGTTCTCCCTCTGCAGTGGGTGCCCTCCGCTGGCTCTCCTGGATGCCCTGTCAGATCCATTCTCCAGGGCCTGAATCAGCAAGCCATTGTGATGAGATGGCATATGACCATGGCCATAAAAATACAGGGACAGGTGCAAAAAAGGAAATCTTTCTGAAGGTGTCCTTAGCAGACAGGATCACTGCAAAGTGAGACAAAAGTTTTGGGATGGAAGAACTTAAGAATATAAGCCCCCTTAAACTAAAATACAAGATTTCTTCATAAGCTTGACAAGTTCTGCTGCTCAGGAGTCATGGTTCTGGGGTACATACTGAAAGACCTATCTCTCCAAATGGTAATTCCTCAGGTAGCAGGGATTTCCTTGCATGGATACCTCAGTGACGTGGGGAGCAGCCCAGACAAGCGAGCAGTCAGAAGCACTGCAAGCGTAGCTCAATGCATTTACTGCAAACAAGTGATGATGTCTGCACGTGTTGATTTACAAGGCATTTTGTTCTGAGGGAATGTTTACACTGTGGGGTTTCCTGACATCAGTTTGTAACTTCTTCTGTATCTCTGAATAGAGTTGCAGGATGCAGGTAGACATGCTGAGCCTCCTAAATACCAAACCTAGTTGTCTTCATTACAGCAATGATAAACTCAAAAAGAGCAAAGCCAAACGGATTGGGTTCTGTTCATTAAGAGACTGGTGGTTTCTGGCTTTGTTGTCTTTTAATACACCAAGAACAGATGCAGGTTGACAAGTGGCATCAGCAAAAGGACACAGCTTTATAAGGTTTTGTTGAAGCAGGGCTTAGAAATAGCCGGCTGAAATCTAATTTGTAGCCAAGAGGAATAAATTGGAACTGATAGTTATTCAATTAATGGCATGGGCAGCAAGGTGAGGCCTCCTCTCAAAATAGCAGAATAAGGTTTCTTGACAGGGAGGGTTTGGAAAACAGGGCACAGCACCAAGTTTTCAATCAAATCCAGCCATTAATCATCTAAGTAGCAGGAGGGAGATGTGATTATTATAGAGAAGCTCAGCAAAATGGTTTGAGGGAGCACTTTCCAAAAGTGTGATGTGATCCAAACCTAAGCCAGTGGATGTGCCCTGGAGCCTGCCTGGAGCTGAGGATTTCCTAGAGAGCGCTGCACGAACCTCTGTCCTGCAAGGAGCAGCTGTCAGGACCAAAGGTGTCCTGTCCTCTTCTCCTGGCGTTCTTCACACGCACCACTGGCCTCCCTGGGAGCAGAGACTAAACCTCTTGTGTCATTCACCTGCTAAATTAGAAGTTCCTTTTATACCCGAAACGCTGTGTTTGCTTGCTGAGGAGTTCAGTAAGAACGAACGACCTTGGTGTCTCTTCTGGTGCTGTTTGTGCATCCAGTGATGCAGAGTAGGTGGCTCACTCATGTATTCACCAGACTTCTTGCTAACTCCTGTGGTGTGGTGTTTCAGATCTTTGGATAACTGCATAGTGATGAAGCTGCCACAGTTCTCTCCACCACAAGCAGACCAAGAAATATAGAAAGGCTTTTTTTGTTGTTTTTTTCAATCAAAAGAAAAATTTCTTCCTATGCAAATGGCCTCTGTAATAATATTATCAGTGTTGCCTCAGGCTTGCATAAGCTGAATGGAAGAGAACTGGAGTTTATGGTTTTCAGCAGAATGGTTTTAGTCTTTATCAATTCAGTATAGAAGTAGGAAAGGAGGACTCATTTTACCTGGAATAATGGAATTCTTCGGTTGCATTTAGGGGCAAGCCAAACAAAAAGAATTAACAGGGAAGTGTGTTAGTGTCTGGAAGCTGCTCAGGTCATCCCCGTGAGTTTGGACAGCTACAGCTGTCCATGCAGTGTGTGCCCTCGCCCAGCCGTGTGCCCGAGCACTCCTGTCCCGTGCATGCCACCCCACGCCACCCGCACGCGGTGCCGACGCCTGCCCGCTGGGACCTTAGCAGAGTTTCAGCACTGGCTGCCCAGGGTCAGGCTTCAGCTGGCAGCACAGGGAGCAGGACGCTCAGCAGATGCCCATGGCTCACACGTTTGCTCCACACGTGTGAGCCATGGGCATCTTGGTGGGTCTGCAGGACACGTGCTGGGCTCTGAACAGCTAAAGCAGCAGCGTTAATCTCCTCGGTCTGGGCTCTGCAATCACCAGACTGCCAGAGCATGAGGACAGGGCAGGACTCAGCAAATCCCCAGCACTGCTGCACATCAGCGTTCCGCAGTTACCTGTCATCTAAAGTCCTGCTTTCTGGCTGGGAATCACAATGCACGCTGGCACACACAAGGCATAGCAAAGCAGTGGTCACGGAGGGTTTTTCTAAAGCCTAAAAGTTCTAACTTGAGCTTTCAGTGGTGTTGAGGTTTTGCAGGGGGTGCCCGGTTTGGCTGGGGCTTGGTGCAGCACAGTGCCCTGTGCCTGGGCTCCTTTCATGTTGGGCTGAGTGGCAGCACCCTGATCTTCACAGGAAGACAGGGTGCCAGGTCTGAGGCTTTCTGATTTATGCTGGCACTCTGTTTCCAGTTATGATTATGAAAGAAGTTGTGAGAAATGCTTCAGCAGTGAACAACAGGGCTGTTAGGGGCTTTCCCCATAGAGGGCAGCAGGTCATGTCTGGGTTTTGGCACAGAGACTGTCTTGGCTGCTGGGAATTGAATATTTCTGCAGATTAGCTCAGATACTGAGGTCAGTGTAAAGGAATCACATAGATGAAGTCTAAACTATGAAACGTTTTTCAAGTTGTGATATAAATAGAGTCTAACATCTGTGGTCTTTCATTAAAAGCAAAGTTAGGAGAGTGAGATTTCACTCGCTGACACTGACTTGGTGTCTGTGAAATCACTAACAATTTGCTGTTGTAGCTGTCTCATTATAAACTGCGGGAAAGGGGAATTAATTTTTCTGTGCAGTCAGAAGTTGTCAGAGGAGATCCTTCCTTTCCTGCATAACTGGATCAGAAATTCCTCACGTACGTGCATTGACCTCTTCTCTCTGGGGAGCACATTAGCTGAAGTCACACTTCTCATTAAACCAGTGCTGCAGAAGAGGAGTGTAAAAATAATGCAGAATAGCAGTGGCAGGCCTGGAGGAATTTGTAGGAGTATGAAGCAAGGCAGAGGGTAATGCATCGGGTGGCTTTCAGATCGGGACTCCAAAGAGGAGGCTGCTCGTGGCAAATCTTTTCTGCTGGTACGCAGGACGTTCTTCTGTAAGCAAGACTTTAAGGGAAGTCAGGATTTCTGTACTGCAGCAACATCTCCAGCTGTCTCGTGATGTGCAAGCACTTTGTTATCTCACTGAAAATCACGAGGCGTGCGAGGATGAAAAGTGGTTCTCCCTCCATCTTCATACATCCTGGTCCCTTTGGAGCCTATTACCATGTGCCTGCCTTCCCCGCTCCCCGTTCTCACCCAGCGGTCCCAGAGCACACCTACGGTAAACCAGAGATGAGTAAAACACAGACCTGCTCTTATTTCTTCATTGCCTGGCAATCTATTAGCTTTCTGACTTAGATTAATGTCCTTTAAGAGAGAAGTGTAAATACACCAGACCTGCCGTGGTTCTGGCTGCTGGCCACGCTGGGATTTGCTGATCAACACTTCTCCCCTCTTCCATCGTCGCACCCTAAGTCTGCCTCAGACACAGTGCCTGGTGAAAACAAGTGTCTCCACCATGCACTGTCAAGGGAAAAAGCAGGTAGTGCAGGGAGGGATGAGGTTTTGGCACCAGTGGGCAAGGCTGCCTGCTCAGTCTGGCTGGGAGCATGTGCCCCCAGGGCTCTTGCCCCCCGCCATGAGCAGAGACAGAGATGACTTGCTAGGGCCAGCCTGCACATCTTCTCCCTGATCCATTTGCCCTTAGTCTAGGATGCCCTACCTGTAAACAGAACGTGTAGTTCCAGTGTGAAGGAAGCAAGTTACATAAATGGGGAAAAGGAGAAAAGATGCACACAGTCTTACCTAGCTCTGATACTGAATTTACAAGGTAGAAAAGACCTCTGTTCTCAACAGTGCTTCATCCTACCAGGTTGAAGTGTAATGATGAATGTCTCTCTCTGGCAGTGTAATATTGACAGGGGGCTTCACTTTGCCATGGTTGTGCTCTCATAAAATCTCAGGAGAGCTCCAGGTGTTCTCTCTCTAATATTGCATTGATAGCCTGATGTTTTCTTGCTGACAAAACTTCCACAGTCCTTAATATCAGCCTGTCTGCGTTCATCACCTGCAAAGGTTTTCCCTCCTGTCAGATACCAAAACAGCATCAGACAGAAGTGGAGAAAGAAGAGGAGATAAGAAGCCAGTATGATAATTTTTTAATCTAACCCCCCTAGACCAGGGAGTTGGTTGGGCTCTGGTGATTGGAAGTTGTGATGCAAAGCAAAGAAATACTAGATGCTATTGTAGTTGAAGCATGTGGGAATATATTTTTCCATATTCTGTTTGTGTCCAGCTGCAGTACTAAAAGGGAAGCTCGCAGCCTGTGCACCACTCCTGTGCAGGTCCTGCGTGGGCCCGTCGGAAGTGAGCTTCAGGAACAGTGAACCCTGCAAGGAGCTGCAGGTTCCATTCAGCAGCCCGTGTAGACTGAAAGGCAAGAAATATCTGCCATCCCTTAAGAGTTGCTGTCTTCAGGAGCAACCACTGCTCCTTTTATAGACCATCCTATGATTTATCAGGGAAATATTGTGCAGTACCATCAAAGTTCAAGCTGGATATTCCTCTAGTATACCCAGAGGCATGCTCCTGCTGGGCTGCAGAGCAGCGCTCGCAAAACTTCAGGCTGGGGAAGGATTAGGCATTCCACTTTTAACCACAGTCTTCTTAGGCATAAATATTAATGCCATGTGCAAGGGCTGTCTAACTGGCACGTGCTCTCTAGACTGCTAATGGGAAATCTATCAGTTTGTCATGGCAGTTCTGGTAGCATCCCTTTGAGACTACTTTTGAGCCCAATAGTGTTCAATATTTTATCAACCAACTGAAAGAAATTATAAAATAATTACCTGCAAGTTTTATCAACACTGCCATTTATGAAGTTGAAGAGTAATATTGATGAAGATTGGCCACAGAAATGAATCTGAACATGGTTAGTAGAGATGGGTGGCGTTATCAGCATGTTTGAGTTGAAAAGCAAGCTTCTGCATCCAGAAGAAGGTGAGAGCTGGCTTACAGGGTAGCAGCGGCCAGCACTGGCTCTGAAGGTGGCACCCAGTGCATGAATGTCCAAAAGGGCAGAGGCTGGGACTCTGTGCTGCTCTGAGATGTGCTGGTCTGCACCCAGTCACGGTCCTTTCGCTGGTAAAGGTGGAAGATTGCAGAGGTTTTAGAGGAGAGCTTGGAGGGAGAGAATAAAGCAGCTAAGGCAGGAGGCTGAGCGGTGGTTTGATGGCAGCCTGCTAACGGCGCTTGGGTTTGGGCAGTTTTCAGAGACCAGCTCACCAGAGATCCAGTACCTCCCGGCTGGAGTCAGCACATGGAACACTTCTGGTGCTTACAGTTTGAACGGGGAATGCAGTTATCAAGGGAACGAGCTGTTAAGGGAATCCCCCTCTTGAATCTGGTGGGCTTTGGGAAGAAGCGTGTCTCACGCAGCGGGGTCACCGGTGGGCACCACTGGCTGGAAGACTCCTGTGGGTGTTGCTGTGCAGGGGTCCAGCTCGTCATTAGCAGTGCCATTCCCTGGCCTTCAGACCTAGAGAATCGTGAGCCGGGACAAGTTTGCAAGGTGAGCGTTGAGATCTGCACAATATCCACTGGCAGAGCTTGGAACCTGCAGGTCTGTGGGGTTGCTGCCCGTGTCTCTTGCACAGTTGCAAGGGCCCTGGTGAAAGAAGGGAAGCTGTTGGAATTGCACATGAGGGATGCACATGAGTGACCCTGCCGGTGGTGGCAATCCTCATGTGCCACCTCTCAGGCAGCAGAGAAGCCAGGAGATGGTGACACTACGCCTACCTCAAAAAAAACCAAACCAAGGACAACTGAAAAAAGCAAAAATCTCTATCCCAGCCAAATGGAAGCCTCTTTTCAGGGGATGCTGCCAGGGCAGAGGCCTCTGTGGTGGTTCAGGGCTCTGGGCGATGCGTGCCAGGCGTGCAGGGCAGGCAGAGAGTCCTGGCACTGCCAGCTGGCAGGCAGGGCACCGGCACCGGCACCGGAGCCGCCGTGGGCTGCCTGTGGAGCAGGGAGAGGGCAGGGGAGGAGGAACACGGGGCTGGGTGGATATTTATGCCTGAAAGACTGTCAGGGCTGGAAAGATGAAAATCTGTTGTGCTCTCTCAGGGCTCCTAACTTTCTCCCCTCCAGGCAGCTGGCAGGATTTCTCTAAATATTTGAGATGGTAAAGGGCTTAAACTGGATTACTCCTGGACATGAGCAATTATAATTGTAAATGAACAATTATCTGAGCATTCTCCTGATGCTATTTTGGCACTGATGCATGACACAGTGACAAGGAGGGAATGAGGGTCAAGTGCAATGTAAGGAGAGCCCTTCCTGGTACCTTGCTGGCTGGTTTGCTGTAGACCTGACCTACTGGGAGCTGTCCCTTGCGAAGCATCCTCTTCCCATCGTCTTGAGAGCTGCAGAAGGGGCTCCCAGATGCCTCAGGCTTCAGTAGTTGTATTATGTTGCAGCTGCATTTATTAAATGGATAAATGCAAATTAGGAACAAGTATAAACCCAGTGCATTTTACTGTGTGTCAGTTTCAGTGGGAGTTTTATGGACAGGAAGGTTCTTTTAGGAAGGCTTGGATGGTTTTCTGGTACAAAGGACAGCCTTCTTTTTTTTTTCTGAACTACAGTATTTAAATATATTTACACATTTGTAAAGCTATGCCACTCAGCTGATACTAATATAAAGGGGGAAAATCTGTATTCAGAGACAAAAAATAATGATGTTGGAAAGGGTAAAAACATCCATCTCTGTACACAGGTGGCAGCCCAGTAGCCCTGAGATTTATCCTGGCATTTGCTGCTGCCAGGACACACGATGGCTGGGGAGGAAGGTGGTTGTCTCAGCTAGAGGCTGGCTATGCTGAGAGCTCCATGTTTTAGTGTGAGATTGGTCTCTGCCTCTTTTCTGTGCCTCTCCATCTTGAACTCCAGTCAAAACAGCTGTCAGCCTTCTGCAGCGAAGGGATGCTGCTGCAGCGCCCGGCCGGAGCAGGAGGAACATGTGGCCGTGCACCCCGGGAGACCCCTGTGCCTGGACTGTGGGAACTGAGTATTTACAGGAAGAGTCTAACAGAAGGCTCTTGGAACTCTGAGGATGCTGGTCCGATAGCTGTTCCAGGTGGCAGAACAGGGGGGACATGGCTGCAGAGACAAACTCACTCGGATGGAGTTACTGTGCAGAGTGTGGTGTGTTGAGCTGTACATCATGAGTGGAAAGGGCGTGTGAGGACCAGCACGGGTCCCTCCTCTCTTGCTGGGTGATGCACCGATGAATGAAGCAGCCCCCAGTGGGGCCAGAGCCCACTGGGCAGCAGGAGCACGAGCTCTGGTGCGTGGGCATGGGGCTGGGGCTGCTGGTGCAGGGCAGACAACAGTGCTGGCACCTGACAGGAGCCTGGCATCATCCAGAGGGGATGGTTTGAGGGGTTGTGCAGAGGGCACCAGCAGCACCTTCTCTTTATGGTTTCATGTTTGAGGGGATGTGGAGTTAAAAGAATGTGGCTGTATTTCAGGGTTGAATTTAACTGGTCCGAGTGATCGGCGGTGTGTTATTAAATAGGACATCAGTCTACCAGGCACAGAGTGAGATCCCCGTTCCTGGCAGTGAAGGATGCATTTGAAGGAAATAGGCTGTACAAAATGCAGCATTTTCTACAGCCTGAAATCATTCCCCTTGCCAGAGCTAAGAGGTCAGGAATTTACCTCCTGCCTGGTTTCCAGAGAGATCCCCACGTTTCTGTCACACAGAGGAGAAAAGATCAGAGGACATTCAGCGGGAGCTTGGGATCCTGGTAGCATATGAGCCTTTTAAATGAAGGGTTTGCATACAGTAGTGTTGGGCACAGGTAGCTAGTAATTTGCACCCACGCACTTAGCATCCTCAGCATCTCTCTAGCCTCTGGAAAAACAGCTGCCAGTCATTTCCAGCAGCACAAGCCACGCGACTTCAATGTCCCATTTTCACACACACCCTAAAAACCAAGATGATGTGCAGGTGCATCCAGCAGGACAGGAAGGACCATGGTGTCTGGTCTACTTGTCGAGTAAGCTGGACAAAATCATCCAATGTATTTTTTGCTATGACTTCTGTTGGGAAAATAAGGTAGGGGGTTGTGATGAAATAGCTTTCAGGACCATGTAAGGTTTGAATGCAGCTCTTTAGTTAGCTGTCCAGTGCAGCTCATACCCCTGCAAAAGGGTGTCACTGGCAGTGGGCTGCACACCAGGAGGGCAGCACCGTGGTGCCTCCAGTAGTTAGGTTAAAGCCCAGCAAATGTGCAATACAGGGCTTGCTTCACGGGAATGGTTGATGGGAATAAAAGCAAGACACCTTCAGTAAGTCCCTCGAATATCTGCTGATCTCTGGTGCCTTGCTTGGTGTTTGAAAGTGGTTTGAAGTCGAGGTGTCGATAAAAGGAAAGCCTCATAAAACAATGCCAACAAAAATAAATGAAAAACTTTTATCTGATTCCTTGCTGGGCCCCTGAGGTTCCTGAGACGTGGGGTGGGGAGACCACAAGGTCATCTGCAAAGAGTAAGCTGGAAAGGCTTTTTTTCTGTCTGCATGAGCAGTTAACTGGAGCATGCTGCAGAGTGTTTACGGCAGGATTTTGGCTTCACAATGGATTAAAAGATTTTAAATCCATCTGCAGAATATCTTGAACTTTAGCGTTGCTATGTGCTCAAAATAACGTTAGTCTTTTAATGTTTGATGCACTGGGAGCCTTGAGGGGAATCAAAGGATTTTGAAATGGCGGGAGAGGGGAGAGTGGCTCTTGGCATTAACAAGGTCCTTTGTGAATCAGTGACACGGGACCTCCTGCCCACTGCCCAGCAGAAACACCCTGGCAAGCTCAGAAACCACCGGTGTGGAGCCATCGTGTGAGGACAGCTTGGGAGCTGTTAGGCTCAGCTCAAGCATCTGAGTGTTTGCAGTCTGGGCACAGGTAGACCACGTGAGATAGAGGAGGCAAAGTTTTCTCTATCTCTGGATGGAGCTCTTGCTCCATCTTTTTGTGGGGTTGTGTGAATTTGGGAAGCCTCCTCTTAAACCCACGCTTAAGGCGTGACAATTGGTTCCGAAGTCCAACAAATGCATGGCTGCCTGGAAAAGTTAAGTGGTCAGTAAGAGTATGATCTGTTAGATTTCAAAGGCTGTGGGTCCTACTGGCGTTGGTGCATCTTGCTGCAGCATCTTGCCACACTGGGATGGGGAGGTCCTTTCACCCAGACCCTCTCATGGTGCCCTGAGACAAGCCAGCTTCTGCCGTCAGCTCCCGATGCCCTTCCCTCTCACCACTGGTGCAGAGCAGAGTAGTATCTGCTGATACAAAGCCATGTATCCTAGCCTGTGACAAATCACTTTTTAATTGCCTCAAGGAAGAAACCCATTAGTCTTCCCTTTACGTGAGAATCCTAGCAAAATTCTTCTGAACATGAGCAGATGATGCACTCCAAACAACGCAGGCTGCGCTGCTGTTTGCAGTTTACATCACCGTCCAGTTTGGAGCACTAATTCTCAATCCAACAAAATGGAACTGTCTGAGCTCCCTCCCACCCCCAGAAAGCCCTGCTGACACAGGGTGTGGCATTAGGGTGATGCATTAATTGTCAAATAAATGTATCTTGTCTTAGTCCCCAGTTCCTTTTTTTTCATGGCTGGTTGGTTGGTTTTGTGGGGTTTTTTAAGCAAGTGCATCGTGGGAAGCCACATCTCTCTGGAGCTGTTGGCAGGAAGATGTCCCCGTGGAAATAAAGTGTAGGAGTCCGGGCAGCTACTGGGGTGATGTCCAGAAATACCACCAGGGATGAGGAGTTAAGTGATGCTGAGCTGAACCCTTGTGTCCTGGAGCCAAGAGAGAAGAAAGGAAGTTTGTTTTGAAAACCTTGATCTAGAAGTGGCAGCTGGAGTTTGCCTGTTTCTCAGCTTTAATTCTCACTGGCAGCAATTTCAATCCATAGACCTAATTGGTGGTTCTCTCCTCTGTCCAGATGGCAACCAACTGGCCAGTTGGCAATGAGTAATGTGTTGGGTTGAAGGCTTCAGAGGGATAGTTGTGTGGTCAGAGAGGTCACAGAAACTATTGTCATGGCCTACGCACCAAACGGAGCTAGAGCAACTTGATTAATTGGCTAAATTAGAGAGGCTTTCACCTACCTCAGGGAAGTTTAATGAGTTAGTTGATTAGCTACAGAAAGTTGTTTTACCGCAGCAAAGTAGGGTAGGTTGTTGGTCTCCAGAAAATCACCTCCACTGCAAACTGCAAGAAGAGGCTTTTGGGCCACCTGTTTGTCTCAGTCTGGTGGAGCAAATGAGGTTTCCAGAGCCTGTGAGAAGCGTGGCAGAGAGGAGTGTGTTCAGATTCTGCTCCTCCTGCAGTGCGTGGGACCTCGAGTCACTTTCACAGCATCAGCACTGGCCAGACTAGCTCGCTTGCTCCCAGCTTGTGCATTCCTATTTTCCACCCTCCCACAAGTTTTACCTCTTCATTTCCTGTCTTGGTGTGTCTGAAGAACGTGCCACCCTCCCTCCTGTTTTGCACTAGCTCTGCATCATCTGCAGTAGGAAAGCTCATTCTCCAGATGCTACTTGGCAATTACCTAAATAGATTCTTTTTTATAGACCATTAATTAAAATCTGATGATACCTTCAAGAATACCTTTATCAATAGCAACGTATTTGTGAAAGAAGAAGGTTACCTCTTTTGTAGTCATCATTGCTGGGGTGAGGTGGGACAGGCAGAAGAATTGGTGCCATGGCCCTCAAGCCTGATTTGATCAATAAAGCAGAATGGCTGAAGTGACAATAGAACAGCAATTGTAAGCTTGGTAGGCAAATAAAGTAATTGCAGGCTGTTGTACATTAAATGAAAATCCCAGTTTCCTTGTGAGCCATTAGAATACATTATTGATTGCACAAAAAGCACAGATATTAATCCTTTGTACTTTATTAATTTGTGATGCATTTAAGACCTGCTCCGTAGGGTTTAAGGAAAATAAAAGTGTAGGTGCAGGTTTGACCAGTGTGCATTGGTGATGCAGGTGCAGTTTTCATTCAGAAAAATCCCCTAACTCTGTTCCTGCCAGGGTTTGAAAGCTTGGTACCAAGAGGCACCACAGACCGATGCTGCAGAGCTGCTGTTGGTGTGGTGCACTGCAGTGTGGTGGTAACACTTGGAGGTTAATCTGCTTGTGATGTAACAGTTTTATGCAGGGCTGCTAAAGTGCAGTGGTGTGAATTTGGGCTTCTGCCTGTGATCATAATTTGGGGGAAAATGCACAGATAAAATTAGGTACAGAATGTCTGCTGTGATTTCAAGGGAGGTTGAACAGAGCAGGAGGAGGCTCCTGTTTGGGGCTGCTCTGCCCCGAACCACGAGGGTTTTCCTTGCCCTGAGCTGCTCCCTGGAAGAGCTGCAGATCACACAGCAGTGCAGTGGGCTTCTCGGGACATGGCACTGGAGTTGTTTTAGTCAGTTCCCCCTCTTTTTGGCCAATTTCAGGCCATTTCTGGGATGTGGTGGGTCAAACACTGGGTACACCCAAGTGCAGGAACACCTTTCCTCTTTCCTTTGATACACACAGGTACAGTTCATCATTAGATCGGAATAAAAAGGGACTGCTAGGATTAGCATTTTGGAGCTTGCTCATTACAAGTCATTGCACTTTCAAAATGAGTTTCCAATTACATTTTTTGCCAAAAGGCAGCTGTGAAAAAACCCTTGGACTAAACTCTCTCCTTGGGGGGTAAAGCAACCTCCAGTATATTTTAATGGATTCTTGTCAAACTGCTGATCAGAATAAGTCCAAGTGCTCTTGGAGACTGAATGTTTCTTGTTAAACTCTCCAAAAAAAGAGTAAGATTGATTTGGAAATGTCACTTGTGATTTTAAAGCTTAAAGGTGAGAACATTGGGATATAATTAGCAGCAGCTGATTTTTCTTCTGCTTGCTCCTTGTTGTCTGCATGAAAATGTTACGCTCCCAGGTGACTTTCCCGAGTAGTCCAAACTGGTGGCCAGCAGGGTTGGCACCTGAAGGTGATGGAGGTGGGTGTGAGATCATGCACCAGTACATAAAAGGTGGCTACCAATAAGCTGAAGACTCCCTTTTTACAAGGAGTCAGGTGGTAAAGACAGGGGATAATGGGTACAACTTATTCCTGGGCAGATTCCAGTTGGACTCCAGAAGAAAATTTTTAACCATGAGAACAATTAGACCTTGGAATAATCTCGCAAGGGAGGTGGTGGATTCCCCTACCCTGGACAGTTTGAAGACTCAGCTTGACAGGGTGCTGGGCCAGCTCATTTCAACTCTCTCATATGC